>OY757904.1:128519676-128894676 GCA_963585895.1 Sepioteuthis lessoniana | reverse complement strand
GCCATAACTTTTTTTTTTTTTTACAAAGACCGCTCGCACATTGTTTCACATTTATTTTCATTCCTGTTTTGTTATGAATATTAAATTGTTTGTTTTTTAATGTCCGTAGTTGTCATATTCCATTTGTTTTACGTGATTGAAAAAAAATTGTGTTGTATTTGTAGTGGAACTAAGCGCGAAGTAATACCCGTAAAATACGGATGAGTACTCACTCACTCGGTACATGCACCAATAATTGTTTCAAGGAAATCAGTTGTAATCGATCCCTTCATGTCTCAGAAAGTTGGCAACAACACCTTCTTTACTGACCGCTGCGTACGGAAATTTTTCTTTACCAGAGTGTTTTTTCACTCCATGGACTGTCTTTTTGACCCATGACTTTAGTGGAAAACCCATGTTTAGCCCATTTGTAAACATTCTTTAATGACTAAAACATGCTTCTCATTTGTTTACACATAGCTATCTTACTTCAAGTACAACTATTCAACACTAATATTTTGGCATAAAATGATAAGGTTTCAAGTATTCTCATATCATACTAATAAGTTGCAGACCATTATATACTTTCAAATAATTATTCCCATTGGATTGTAAGTAAAGTTGGCGACCTTTGTCGAGGGTGACCCGAAGGTTCCCTTTTCAATAGCTACTACACCTCGGTGTAGGGGAGGGCGCTACTCCTTTTCCTGGATTGCTCCACTTTACCCTTGATCAGTATCTTATAATGCTGAGTGTTAAGCAAGGCCGCACCAAGTATCATTTTTTAGCCTTTGGTATAACTTGACCTGTGATTGAACCATAGTCTCCTTGACCTTACTTATAGATAGGACCCTAACAAGTACTACTATAGAATACACATTTTTTAGCCTTAAAATAATCAACTCCAAAAACACAGACTAAGAACATTCTAGAAATTTCTGATCAAAATCGCATTAACATTGAAGTTACGCTTTTATATTTTTCAACCAATCAGCTAAAAACACAGAACATTCTAGAAAATCCGGCTCAGAAACTAATTAACAGAAAAATATTTAGGCTCCAAAATAAATAAGTTATTATACGAATCTGATTGGTCAAGAAATGTCTGCGCGCTTGAATTTTAGGACCCGCAATAAAACCTAACAAAATCGGATTTTTGATTCACTTTATTTACCTCCAAAAGTATAAATAACGAAGAATTTAATTAACTAAGACATCCCACTACCAGAGGCAAGGTCGACGGACCGCAGAAGATATCGAGCAAAGAAGCATGCGACGTTCTTTTGCCGACTATCAGATGAGACACGCTGTCACTAAAGTTCATAAAAACGCATGTGTGGATTTAAGAAAACAAAAAGCCCATACTTATGGTCTCTACACACACTCGCATACACATGTATGTAAATAAAGCCAATTTTTTATCCTCTTTACTTCAGCCATGGACACATTGATTCAATAGACTTTCCCAACATGTACACACGGGCGAACAAATATTTTTATTCAACTGGCCATAACTGTATTTTCTACATAAACACACACGCACATAAAATGAACATTGTATTGTAATTATTTTTATCCTGTTTATTATGCTTATTAGATTGCTTGTTTCTTAATGTTTGTTGTTGTCACATTCCATTTGTTTACGTGCTTGTAAAATTTGTGTTGCATTTGTGGAAACTAAACCTGAAAGTAACTCCCGTAAACTACGGAAGGTACTCTCTCTCTCTCCCACCCCACTTTGGATTAGAGTGGAATTGGGAGTAATGGCAACGAAAGGGTAACTTTACACTTTCAGAGCTCAAGAAGTTAAGCTTCATCACTGATTTGTTTTCTTTGTTTAAATTATCACGATTGTGGGTCAGTGCAACGGCAGATTTCACTCTTATGAAATTGAAGACTGCTAGACTAATGTAGAGCATTTAATGTTATTGCTCTCACAAAAATATCGCTACGATGTGCTATTTTTACTTTGCTACAAAATATGCGTACGATTCAATATAGAGTGTCATAATAGTATCTTGCAACAAAAGAAAACTAACTACACACACCTATGTGCGTTTGTTTAATCAACCCTTCGGTTATGGGCAGGATGTGATACAAGGTCAATTTTTAAGCAGAATACAGAAGGTTTGAATTCAGAGTTTTTTCTTCTAGACTGGTTGCCCAATCAAGGCTGAAGAATTCACCTACACCCGAGTGCAAAAGATTGGTTTGGTTGGGTTTTATGGCATATCAACCATTGTTGGTCATTTAATGCCAAATCCTCTTTATACATAAATATATAAAATATATACAATTTGTAAACACATTTTGTGGATAACATTTTTAAACGCGCTCAAGCTTTTTTTTTAAACACACATTCATTTAAATGGTTTTAAGTATTGCTATGTATCACTAACAATTTAATCAAAAATTATTCATTTGTTGACATAGTTAGGTGATCAAACAGTTCTATTTCAAAAACTTCAATTTTTAAATAAGTCATTTGTTCGCACTCACTTTAGATTTCAAACATTTCTATTTTACCCATACATAGAGCTCAATTAGAGTGTTACCAGTTTGGGTCAGAGTTGACCTGGGAGTAATGGCTATAAAGGGGTACTCCACATTCCCCAAATCTCCAAGGCTGGAGTCTCGGCATCAAATGGTTTAATGTTATTCGTTGGGGATATCTTAGCCCTCTGTAGAGATGCAATCGGTGTATTCTACAGCCCCAGCCGACTGGGCCACTCGTTGGGGGTATATCTTACCCCTCTGCAGAGATGCTATCGGTGTATTCTACAGCTGCAGGCGACTGGGCTGTGAGGGAAGAAAAAAATTGATTCATGTATTTTACAAGGGCATTAGTGCGAAATGAAACGCAAATAGCCTCATCCAGAACTTGAACTCGAGTCGACGATATCATTTCCTATGAGATTATATATATATATATATATATATATATATATATATATATATATATATATATATATAAACATACCTTAAACACAATATAACTGCTAAGTACAAGTTAATCCATATGCAAAGTTTATCGTGTTTTAGGCATGTTTATAATCAGAACCTTTTCAGATGACTAACTAGTTGCCTCTATTGCCATGTGAAAAATTTGGTAAAGGTCAACACACTTATTGAAAAGAACAAAGATAGATAATAATTTGAAAGACCCAATACAGAACCACTTATACAAGTTAATGCACCGTGCAAGAATATGAACTGCAAAACTGCACAGTTATATTTGGTTGACCGATGCAACAAGTGGAAAAACGATATACAGTAGTGTTAGTTCACCTGCAGACAGAAGAAAAAGAATATACGTACATACATATCTCGTTATAACCTTTTGCGTTTTTGCGGAATTTTGGTGAGTAAAGTTTACAGATACGCTGAAGAGTATCGCACATCACTTTATACTTTTTGTTTTCTATTTTGGGACTGGTTTGGTGGTATATCAACCATTGTGGGTTATTTAATGCCTAATCCTGTTTATACATATATATTAAATATTTGATTTTGTAAACGCATTTTGGGGATACATTTCTTTTGCATACAGTTAAATGGTTTCAATTAATGCTATCTAACATTAATAATTCTGTTCAATATTAACCATTTGTTTGCATACAGGGAAGTGGTTACAAGTATTGTTATTTAACACTAATTATACTATTCAACATTATTCGTTCGTTTACACACAGTTAATGGGTTCTAAGTGTAGCTATGTATCATTAACAATTCAATTAAACATCAGTCATTTGTTTACACACCGTTAAATGATCAAAATTCTATTTCTAACAATTCAATTCAGCATAAGTCATTTATTTGCTCACAGGTTAGATGTCAAACAGTTCTATTTGACACATTAATAGAACCCTATCAGGTGTTACCACTCTGGACCAGAGCGGACCTGGGAGCGATGGCGATGAAAGGGTACTCTATATTCTCCAAAGCTTACTGGAGCCTCACCATCAGATTATTTCGAGTCACTCGTTGGGGAAAGTCATCCCCTCCGTATCGCTGCAAAGAGGTAAAAGTCAATCTATTCTACAGCACAAGCCGACTGGCTTATTTCTATTTTTAATCTAGTAAGCAGTTTCAATACATGTCAATTTAAAACTTACATTTAGCAATTAGAAATTTAGCTAGTTAGGCTGGTTTATTCATTTAATGGTTTATCAACTCCTTATGGGTTATTCAATGCCAAAATTTGATTCATTTATAAAAGTTTATATTTTCAATGTTTCATTTCATTCTTAATTACCCCATTTTATTTGTCTATCATCATTTGTTTGCAACAGTTGTATAATTTCAAGTATTTTATCTAATATAAATAATTCAAGTAATATGCTTTCAACTAACTAATATTTTTTCCTCCGATTCAATCTGTGGAGGATGATATGGCGGTGGTCACTACTCGTGGGGTGGTGAGTTTGATATGTTGAGGTTTTGTTGGAAACAAGACTTCAAGTGTCATTCCACAATTAACAACACAAAGAATCGGAACAACGCAGTCAAAAAACGTCACGACAATGAGAATTTTAAACAGATAATTTTTATATAACAAAAAACAAAGCTAATAAAAGTTAATACATGGTAGCAAATGTGATAATATATTTGTTAGGAATTTCTGTGTGTAGGTGTGTATAATACAAATATTATGCGAATGTAAGTGTGAGTAGTTCGAACATCTGTGTGTACGTATGTTCGTCGTTAAGATTGGGGGGTTAAAAAGTAACAAGTCCTACTTACATACACACACATACATATATATATATATATATATATATATTATACATGTGTGTGTGTATGTATCCGTGAGAACTAAAAAGTATATAGCAGCGAGGTATGTGTTTGCTCGTTGGCTGAATGTATGTATCTGTATGTGTGAAGTGACGCCGACGTCCATAGAAAGCTTAGTATATTGAGAGATGGTAAATGTCCAAATTTGATTAGGATTCACGTATTTTCTATAGCTGTAAGTTCTCCCATGTTTTATTGTTGTGTTTCTGCCAAGCTGTCTGGAGCTATGGGACGCTCGCTGGGGAGAACAGAGAATGAGAGTGAGAGCTAAAGCTGTCAAGCTGAGAGTGAGAGCAGAAGAGGAAGTTATTTCTTAAAGCGTGGAACATAGATTTCCACATCACGTTCCAGCTCCGAACGAAATACAAATTACAAACGCGCAGACGTAGTTGAAAACATTAGCACGTGACTACTTTGTCTAATCAGGTTCCCGAAACTTTAATTTATTTTGAAGCCTTACTATTTTCGTTTCGGGAACAAGTGAGTCTTGGATCCAATTTTTCCAGAACTCCACGTGATCTTCGCTAACTGGTTTAAAATTATAGGAGTGTAAATCCTATAAATCGCACGTTGTTAAATTTTTCAAGTATTCCTATCTATTCATATTTAATACTAATAATATACACAATTATACGATTGGTTGGTTTTTATGACATATCAACCTTTGTAGGTTATTTAACGTCAAATCTATTTTTATGCAAATAGTCAGCTCTATTTCAAACAATTCAGTTAAGCATGAGTACAGTTTGTCAAAACAGTTAAAATTCAGCTAATTCAGTTTATTGTAAGTACATATTTTGTTTACACAGTTAAATGTCAAAACAGTTCTATATTAAAAAATCTAGTTTAGTGTAAGTACAGTTTCAATGTCAAAAACATTTCTATTTAAGCTGTTCAGTTTAGCATCAGTATGCAGTTAGTTCTATTTAACCCATAGATAGGGCCTATCAGGTGCTACCATTCCGGGCCAGAGTGGACCTAGGAGTAATGGCAATAAAGGGGTGCTCCGCATTCCCCAAAGCTCCATCATCACAGGAACCTCACCATCAGATTGTTTAGCGTCATATCCAGGACACTTTTACCCCTCTGCATAGAATCAGTCGGGGTATTCTACAGCCCCAGCCGACTGGGCAACACATTTATATGGTTTCAAGTAACTGATTATAATCCTTTGTTAACAATAGTAGTGTCAAGTAACTATTCTTAATAATTTTTTTGCATACTTATATGTTTTCAAGTATTCCTATAAACAACAACAACAAAAAAAAAAAACAGACAGATGAGTTAGCTGATTTTACAGAATGTCAACTCTTGTTATGTCGAAGTCAGTTTTTTTTTCCAGGAAATTATATGGTTTCAAATAACAATTGCTATATGATAATATTCAAGCATTCCAACCCAATATTGATAATTTTGAAACCGATGTATTTGACCCAATGATGAGATCCTTACTGGTACAATGGCAGAGAGAGAGAGAGAGAGAAACAGGAAATGACGTAGGGAAGAGGAGACGACTACATATAGAATGTTACAGCGCGAGATGAAATTTTATATAACTAAAATCAAACGTAGAATATTGCATGCCCTTCATTATAACTTGAGTTTCCTGTGGTTCATGCAATCATAAGACAACGAAAAATAAAAAATCAGGCTAAAAAAGGATTATCAGACACAATACAGTGGTACCTTGACTTAGCCCAGGGTAATATTTAAAAAACAGACGAAGATCAATGCAATTCCTCCAAATTGAAATAAATACAATTTTCATTAATTAGTACCTGGCTTGTAGAGCAAAAGAAAACTAAAACAATATATAATAAAATACTGGCTTCAAACCGATGACGTAACTCGAAATCGACGATTGTCTGGAGAGAAGTAAATAACCGTACTATTGGATTTCAGATTCCATTTGTCTACTTACAGAGAACTCCACTTATTTTTGGATACAATCCTGGATCACTTTTATAAGGCGTTCGTGTAAAATAAGTCCTAACAGACTTTTAAGTTCATTTGGGTTCAGAAACGAAATATTCTAGCATTTGCTTCATACTAAATTTAAGTTTGCAAATCTCCGGAAAAAAAAAAAAAAAGAGATAAAATTGGAATCATTTTCTAAAAGCTTGATATTGTCTTGGTATAATTAGACTTTTGTGCAATTCTTCGTTTTAAGCATGAAATTTTGATCTTATTTGTTGACAATATTCTTCAAGGTAAGTATCTAATATCAGTTCAAAAACAAATTTAAAAAAGATTTTCTTTTAAACCATTTCTTTAAAAAATTTCCTTTATTTTCAGATTTTGGGTTAAACTGAGCTTGAAGAGTTTCCGGTCCCAATTGTCTGATTTTAGACATTACTAAATATCGATCAACTCACAAAAACGTTCAGCATTTTTATTTGTTTTGACAGTCACAAAGACAATCATTTGTGATTTTTTTTTTCGTTTTTATCATTTTTAAAGAAATTTTAGTTTCATCGAAGGATTTTTCATTGTTAAACGAATCCAAAGAGAAGGAGGTTGCCTTTTAAAAAATACACATTTTTCTTGCATTCATTAAAATTTGTCCTCACGTAAAGATTTCTTCACTAATGGGTTCGGAGGGGGGGGCGCTGTTCGTCTAAACTGACACAGATAAAGTCAACTTAAAATAATGCAATTTAAATTCATTCATTCCTGGCCTATACAGAAAAATGTTACATGTTTAGAACATCCTTTTCAGGAAATATACGAGGTTAAGTACATAGGCCGACTTTAATTTTGAATACTTCATTTTTCTCAAAGTGAGGCTATTCTGTACCCACTTTTTTATTATATGAAATTACAGTAAAACATTTTTGCAATATATACACGTAAATCACACCAAAAAAGTCTGAAGTAAAAGATGGTACTTAAAAGATTTTTTTAAACAACAATTTAATGTTATAAATTGATATTCTAAGAATATTTGCTCAATTGACTAAAAGTAAAAAGCAGTTTTGATAGTAAATCATTCATACTCTTATTTCATCAGGTTTTGTGGCTGGAAATGATAAAAAAAAATGTAACCGAGAAAAAAAAAATGATAATTCTTAATTTTATTGACAAAACTCTTTATCTAACTCGAACGAGATATATATATATATATATATATATATATATATATATATATATATATATATATATATATATATATCGCATTTTTTTCGTCCGAGACGAGTTTAGAATTAACACCATCTTTGTTATTTAAAGAAAATTAATCATTTCAAATACATAAAATCGTACTTTTTCTCCAAGTTGAAATATCTGTTAATTTAAACACAAGTAGCAAAAAGCCAATTTCTTCTTTTTACGAGTTAACAAAAAATAAAGGAAAAGGAAAATACCTTAAATCAGATGATTCGTTTAGAGTGTATATATATATATATATATATATATATATATATATATATATATATATATATATATATATATATATATAAAATTCAGAAAAGCACTGTTTCTTTGAAGATTAAAGAACTACTAATGATTTTTTAATAGAAAATATGGGTAGATAACTCTTTAAATTTTATGCAAATTATAGTCTTACGTATTAAATTCTTTACAGGTTCTGATTGATTGGATGATTTTAAGGGCATATCAATCAGTCTTGGATTATGTTAAGCTTAGAGGTTAGGGAATCAATGCATTGTATGTTCATATTCACATTTTTGTGTTGTTGTTTCTTAAGATTTTTTAAAACTCGGTCCTATACGAATAATTTTCAAATAGGTCAATTTGATATGTAAATGGGACCCTAACCCGAATCCGTTCTCGATCAGAGTTGACCCGGGAGTTATGGTAATAAAGAGATACTCTACACTTTCTAAGACTTCAGCCTAAGTGTCGTATCAAGGACACCCCTTTTTGTGGGTGTGGGGAGATGTCTTGCCTCTCTTCAGGGGATACAGTCAGCGTACTCTAAGTTCCAACAATAGTTATTTACGGGTTTTGACTGCTGAGTGAAAACTTCTCAAGCCTAAATACTTACAAATGTTACTAATCTCGAAGTAAACGATAGTAATCTCTAAAGAAAATGAAAAAGAAAAAAAAAAGAAGAAAAACGTTTTTATTGGATAAAGATATCAATAAATCTAGTTGATCTAAGAGATGTGTATAGGTTTGGTTGTTTTGAATGCAGTCGAACAAAAAGACAGGGACATGCTGGTGTAATGGTTTAAGTGCTGTACTGCGGAATCGTAGTAAGCGAGTTCGAACTCCAGTCGAGCTATTATGTTCACTTTCGGACAAATACCCCTGGGAAAGGTATGAACCCCGTTGTTCTCCCAGCTATGAGTTAAATAGTACTATTACTGTTCATCTAAAAGGATGGGTTTGGCATTAAATAACCAAAGAAGGTTGATATGCCATTAAACAAGAAAGCATAGGAAAATCAAACAAAAATGGCATTCTGTGCGAATTAAATTCATTGGTAACAGTTTATTTGATTAGTTCCCTCTATACATAAGGCTCACCAGAATATCTGTAATGATCAATTTTTGCATAATTATAGTAACATAGAAAATTGGTTTAGTTTAATTTTTTAGCCGGTGATTTTGTAGGATGATTTTAGCTGGAGAAGTTGGTTTGTTAGCGAGTATAGGTTGTATCGTATGTGTGTTTACGTTGTGTTGTTTCCTCGCTGAGTGTTGTAAGGCCCTCGCTAAGTTTGTGAGAAATAAAAGGAGGGTGATGAAGAAGTAAGATGGCGATAGTCAAAAGGTGTTTTTAGAAATAGGTTTTTATTTGCAGCATGGAATATTTGGGTTTGCTTTTGGTGCTGCAAGACTCGTGAAAGGTGGTGAGTATTAAGACAAAATTGAGTTATGAGAAGTTGAGAAGGTTGTGATGGCAGCGTGTGTAGGCGGACGTTTGAGGGATTGTGTTCGTTGGATTTTTGACGAAAGATATTGTTGCAGTTGTAGGAATTGAACTTTGGATGTCACCGTGTAGTTTTGTGTGTCTGGTATTTGGGGAGAGTGTGCGTTATCTCCATTAAGGTGGACCAGAGGTGAATTGAGAGCTAACGTGTCGAGAGCGGGATTACGCTCAGATCGACATAGCCAATTTTGGGGTGACATAAAGTTGTGCCTGTGCGAGGCATGTTGAATGCATCTAATTTATATTCAACTGGGATTCCTTGTAAGGAATCCATAAATTAGATGGGTTCCCTCGTGTATCCATGTTGCTGCTGCTGCTATTTTAGAGCCGCAGTGAGATGTCTGCACTGGGCGGTGTTGTCCAGCTAAAAAGCATCGCTATTGAAGAACGGTCAGTGTGACGTCTGCACTGGTCGGCGTTCTCCAGCCAAAGAGGGTGTGTTTGGCAGCTTACCCGATTTGCTAGCCGGAAATGAAGGTCCGGGCTGAATAGGATAAGTCATCCTGATTGTGTGAAATTAAGTGTTGAATTAAATTGTGCGCCAAACCAAAATACGAAATTTTCCCCTTCTCTACAATTTCTTTGTTTAATGGCTTATCAACCTTCACGAGTTATTTAATACCGACGTCATCCTCGTAGAAGGACAGTAGTAGTACTATTTAACCCATAACTACGGGAATAAAAGAGTTTATACCTTCCCTGAAAATATGAGTCTGAAAGTGAACGTAATAGCGCGACTGGTGTTCGAACTCACTAACTGCAATGCCGCAGTCTAACACGTTAGGCTTTATGCCAGGAAGACTTCTGTAGCTTATAGAATACACATTTTTTAGCCTTAAAATAATCAATAAAAGCATACATAAGAATATTCAAGAAATTTTGGATCGAAATCGCATTAGCATTGAAGTTACATTTTTATATTTTTCAACCAATCAGCTAAAAACATAGAATAAGAACATTCTAGAAAATCCGGATCAGAAACTAATTAACAGAAAATTTTTATGCTCTAAAACAAATAAGTAAAATACAAATCTGATTGGTCAAGAAATGTCTACGCGTTTAAATTTTAGGACCTGCAATAAAACTACTTTTTGATCCACTGCTAAAATATAAATAAAGAAGAATTTAATCAACCAGGTCAGTTGTTGGTCTTTCAATTCATTTCTCTCACGGCCCAAAAGTCATTCCGTCTACTACCCAAAAAGACTTTTCACTAGAGGTCAGGGCCGACCCGCAGAGAGCCGCGATATAGACTCAAAGGGAAAGGCTTGCAACTTTCTTTCATCAATGCGACACGTTGTCGCAAAAAAAACAACAAAAAAAACACAGTGCGGACTTAATGAAAGGAAAGACCCATACTTACGGTCCATCATTCATATACACACACACACATACCCACATATGTAAGTAAAGACAATTATTTTTATTCAACTTACTTCCGCCAACCATGGAACCATTTATTTGATAGACTTTATTAACATATAAACACTCACACACACGTGTGAACAACCCTATTTTCATTTAACTGGCCATAACTGTATTTCTACAAATGCCGTTCGCACATTATGTTTCTCATTTATTTTTATTCCTGTTTTGTTATGAATATTAAATTGTTTGTTTTTTAATGTTCGTTGTTGTCATATTCAATTTATTTTACGTGCTTGTAAAATTTGTGTTGTATTTGTGGTGGAACTAAACGTGAATGTAATACCCGTAAAATACGGACCAGAACTCACTCTCACTCGCAACTAATTGGAGAGTAACATATTCACTAAACAATAACATGCACCCACTACAAACTTAGCAACATCCCTTTTTAGTGGGATAGTGTTAAAATCATCTAATTTAGACAATAAAGTAATTTTCTATTCAAGTTGAAACTTAACTGTGAGAAGACTATGTCCATTCATCACAATTATTATGATTTAGATATTTACTAAGCATAGTTTATTTTGGCACAAGGCCAGAAGTATAGGCCAGTCGGTAAGAATCGAACTCTCAACGGTCTGCTAATCTAGCTTGCGAATCATTACACTCCATGAGTTCCTCTAGTTATTTATTAAGTTTAACTTAGTTGTGGTAGAAGGTCAGAAAAGAATTAAACTCATTGACAAGAGTCTGCTTGATCTAGCTTGTTAACTATTGCACCAAATAAGGTGCCGCATCCATTATAATTTCTCAGGGGAGATAACTCTAAGATGCCTATAACAGAGCGCTTATTTATTTATTTGCAATCTGTTACAATCATCCGATTTTGGTACAATTGGCCGTAACAGCAAAAATGGCACATCGTAGCGATGTTTTTCCAGCCAAATAGCGTTATAAAAAGTAGATAATAAAAACATTTTAAAATCCAATTAGCAACCTAATAATAATAATAATAATGCGAGGTCTGCATTAGGGCCAGTCTGATCAGAACAATTACTATTGAATGCTAAATATAGAATATAATTCATTTGATTTCCATTTGATAAAATATAAATTTCATAGATAAGATGTCACTCAACATCAAATTTAATACTCCACCCAGAGGTAACCTTTAAGCAATTATTAATCACTTTCAGTAATCTTACCCAGTGTATTTACCCAACCCCTCCACCATGAGAGCAGGATGCGACTCATGGTTTAATTTCTAGGCGGAGTACAACTGGTTTAAATGCTGAGTTTTCCTTCTTCTGGACTGGTCGCTTAACTAAGACTAGAGAACAGTCTGCCCTACTATTTATCCATAGCTGGGGTGGAGAGAACAATAATAATTCAATTTGCCTTTTTCTTGACAAGTTGCTCTACCAACGCTAAAGCGTCCAGTCTACTCAACTGGATGCCCTATGATATCCATACATTTTCAGTGGGCATTATCGCGAACAGAAATGCAAACAACGTCACCCAGGATTACAACTCAGACCACCAAACCCATTTTCCAAGACGATAACTATTACGCCTCATGCACCTCCAATTTTTACCTCGTTTCGTGTTTATCATTGAGAATGTTAGTAGAATTTCGAAGAGGAATCTCCGTGGTGGAGCGGCTAACATACTGGACTGCGACATCGTAGTAAGCGAGTTCGAACTCGAGTCAGGCTATTATGTTCATTTTCGGACTAATACCCTTGGGAAAAGTATGAACTTTCTTATCCCCACACCAGCAGTGGGTTGGATAGTATCATTACTGATATTCTAAAAGGATTTCTTTCGCATTAAATAACCAAAGAAACCTAATCAAATATTTGTCGTAGACTTACGATTACGTCATGTGCCGGTTTCTGTCATATCACTGAAGGTAAAAGGTCATAAACCTTCCTAGTACTTTGGAATAAGGACAAAAATATGGGGCAACCATTGACAATCGAACTCTTTAACAATGGTCTGCTAAGTTAGCTTGTGAAATATTATTCCACGCAAAGTGCCCAGTAACAGGTACTGTAAACAACCTGAGACGTGTGTGCCAGATTAAGCAAAGCTTAATAGATTCTATGTGTTTACCAAACCTCTCTGCCACAGGTAGGATGTGACACAGGTAGCTATTTTAGTTTTCCTCATCAAGCAAGCATTTTCTACTTTTGTACCCCTTCCATATACTGCTTGTTCAGGGAACAATATCATTTTTTTAGCTGTTAGGACACGTTTGTTTCGCTTGGTTCCTTTGTTTAATAGCATATCAACCTCCGTGAGATATTTAATGCCGAAGTAGACTTTGTAGAAGGAAAGTAGTGGTTCTATTAAACCGATAACTGAGAGGATTAAGCGATTTACACCTTTCCCATGGGTATTAGTCCGTAATTGAACACAATAGCGCGACTCAAGTTCTAACTCGCTAACTACGATGTTGCAGCCTAGCATGTTAGCCACAGCGCCAAAAGGACTCCTCACCAGAGACACGTTTGTTTTTTGTTTCTTCTCAATAACATTGGTATGTATATTTTTAGTACCATTGGTATGTATATTTTGCCTTTGAAAGGTTCAATGTTTTTATTTTGTCTTTCATTCCGTCGCGTTCAAGTGTAATATTGGTCTTTGGTGAGTAGGAAATTAACTAAATATCGACGATATATCTCCCTTAGCATCAATTATACCAATAATATTGTCATATACCCTACCAATGAACATTAATGGGTATGTCTCATTCCTCATAAATACGTTGGACACTGTGGTGAGGGGGATAAATATGCTGACTCAGTAAGTCACCACGAACAGTGGTTTACCTTCTTCCCACCACTGGTGAGTATTGTATTTTGTTAATGTTATAAAGATTTTCATTTCAAGTTCCAATCTTCGTTCTGGTTATTTCTCATTCAGTAACCTTTTTGTTAGGTTACAACAAGCATCAAAACAAGTTTACGTCAACTGGACTTTGTGAATGTTACAAGCATGGGAATAGGTTGATTGTAAGCTTGATTACCATTGGTTCGAACACGAACCCGCCACCTCTACATTAACAGAGAAGTAAAGTCTTTCTCCGATGAGATAACCCAACCATCTCTCGCATTTCTCCTAGTGTAAGCAATGGAGAAAGTGAATGAAAGCATAGAAAAAAAAAAAATTTACTCTAACATACTTCAGCAACTGAGCTGACACCTGCATCAAGAACGTTATCGTCTTCGGAAAGTTTATCGGTTTTTGTTTTTTCTGTTTTTTTTTTCTTTTTCTTCTCTGATTAGAAACCATTATCTACAAACATGTGCCGGATATTAATCTGACAGGAGGTTAGAAGGTTGTACCCGGTAACTAATGTAGGAAAATACTGGAGATAGGACGTAGCCTCTCGCTTTAAAATAATATTTGAGGTGTCGTGGGGATGAGAAGGTTTGAGGCATTTTAGGGAACATTTGGGTTTTTTTTTGTTTTGTATTTTTTGGATTGTGGTCTCTTGCTTAGAATTTAGCATAGACTATTTTGATTGTATATTCTTCAGCTTTCATTGGGTGGTAATTCAGAACGAGACTTGTTTACCGAATTCTGGTTTGGTTAGGTTTCTTTGTTTTATGGCATATAAACATTTATGGATTATTTAATGCTGAAGCCATCCTTGTAGAAAGACAGTAGTGGTACTGTTTAACTCATAGCTTGTGTGATAAAAAAAGTTCATATATCTCCAAAGCGTATTATTACAAAAGTGAATGTAAGAGTACGACAGGAGTTTGAACTCACTTTCTACGATGTCGCAGTCAAACACTTTAGCTACTTTTCCACTGAGACCCTCCCCAAATTCTGGGAAATTAAATTTATTTGTATTGTGGGATATTTTGAATGTTCAAGTTCAAGTTATTCTGAACAGTTGGTCGTATTAGAATGTAACAATTTTTTTCACTTCTCTAATGTAATAGAAAAGTTCACATATCTCCGTAGCAATTCTTATCTACTGAAAGCGATGTTAACATACACATAGGAAATGTATAGTCTGCTATTTACAGGTTAAAGAACATGTGTTTATCTGTTTTCTCTGATGAAATAAAACCATAATTCTTCCAAGTTGTAACCATGTCAGTGCTATTGCATAGTTGCACCACTTAAACTCTAATGAAACGCATGGAGAATAGGCCAGATGTGAAAGACAAGAAAGCTGCGTGCTGTTTTGAACAAACCCTGGAATTAGCATCCTAAAAAATAGAAGCTGTATGGCCACTTACTTTCCATCTCACAAGCCATCCATGAAATACGAGCAAGACATGCTTAGCACTATTGGTGAAGTAAGGAGGAACTCATAAGCAACATCTTCCTATGGACTCCGACACATGAACACACCAGCAAAAACTTACATTGATCATCTCTATGCGGACACTGGATGTCATCTAGAGGACTTATCAAGAGCGATGACATATAGGGAAAGAGGAACAGAGAGAGAGAGAGAGAGAGAGAGTTGAGAAAATCCGTGCCGTCGGCACGCTTTGATGATCTCTTTACCGTGTGTTTATATATGAGGTCGCTCTAGAAAGTCATAAGACAGATATTTGATTTTGATTTTTCAGGTTGGCAACTCTTGTTGAAAAATCTGAAAGCTTTCAATTCATCTTGGCTTTTTAGAACTCACGTTCGTCTGAGTAATCTTTGTTTATTATAACTATATTTGATTAAGTGTATCATGAAAATGGAACACAAGAACAGATTCTATTTCAAACTTTAAGTCAATAATAAAGAAACATTTAACAAGTTAACACATTCTTACAGGGATCAAGTTCTATCTAAATTATATATTTTTAGATGGTACAAGGCATTTTTGAATACCCAAGAGACTGAACCCCGTCCTAGTCGACCCGTTACTTTACGAACAGAGACAAAAGTAAAGATCCTTATCAGACCTGTACGATGTTTGATGATGAGAATGATTAAAGATGAAATAACATTGATCAGTCGATTTCAATGAGTCTTACCAACTTAAAAGATGGAAAGGATTCCTCATGACGTAGTGATTAACGGGCTGGATTGCGACATCGTAGCAAACGAGTTCGAACTCCAGTCGCGCCATTTCGTTCACTTTCAGACTAATGTCCTTGGGAATGGTATGAACCTCCTCACCCCTCCAATTATTGGTTAAATAGTATCGCTGCTGTTCTTTTATTAGGATTGCTTTGGCATTAAATAACCCATGAAGGTTGACATGCCATTAAAACAAAGAAAACTGATACTAATTCTGTAAAAAATTATGGAATAATATTTTCCCTAATATTTTTCCTGTATAGCTTGGAGAAAAAAAAACTATACCATTAATTCAAAGAAATTTAATCTAGTTTGTTTAAGAATATTTTATGGAGCCAGAATGTTCAGCTGTTAAAGAAAAAAACGTTTTGCGTCTCATTTGTTATTAGTTTATTTACTGCTAAAAAAAAAGAAGAAAAACTGAAGAGAACATCCCCATAATGTGCTAATTTTATAATTTTTTGCCAGGGGCAGTAAATCTTGTTTTACAAAATTATATCCCAGCTTTATGGTTGCAATTTGGAAAATTTTTGAACATGCAGCGCGTAAACGAATTAAGAAAGGCAGTGTCAGTTGAAGACGTGGAAAAATGTTGTCGTCAGTGTGTGACTTCTGAAGAAAACGATTTTAAAGGCGATAAAGATGATTTGCAATTAAAGTTTGCTTTTTGTTTGTTTGTTTGTTTGATTTCAGGGTTTTCGGACGATTGTCTTCATCTTTATTGTATAGTAACCAGAATTAACTGCCAACAGAAAGTCATAAAACATTTCGTCACCACCATATTCCACAACCCAGCCAATCAAAATATTTAGAATCAAACTGCTACTTATGCGCGTTCCACGTACAAAATTTAGAATATTTAAAACAAAAAGAAAAGATTTTTCCGTTTGCTGTCGAAGGTAAAACACATTTTCTCTCTCCTAGTTTGGCTTAATTTCACACCAGCACTCACACATTCCTAATTTATTTTTCCCTTTAAAATACACACAGACATCTTTCTCTACATTGGCTGGGAATCTTCTTTTCTGAGAAGATTTTTTGTGGTTTGCATACATTATAAACATTTAATTCATTGTTTTGTTTAAATATTGGGATCATTATAGCATTCATTTTCATTTATTCTTTAACCCTATATTATCATGCATCTTTCGTATACATGCAAAAAAGATAAACTAAAATTGGTTACCCCGACGTGAAAATTGTTATATTCATAGCGTTTCGGCCGATGTGTCTTCCGGCCTTCTTCAGGTGTTTCTTGTCGAACCCGAGAGCCTACCCAGAACTTTGAACCACATCCTTTACTTAATCCACGGGAGTCGCTTGCTTTGATTTCTTTAACCATAACCAGGTACAAGTGTTAAGTATTCCTGAATTTTTACTCACCTGCAGTCAGGATTGAACCGGCAACCTCCAGATGATTGTCACTAAGAAGCTTCAGGAATCAACGCCTATAAGCGTTACACCATGTAGTCTGTTGTTTTTTGTTTGTTTTAAAAAGCATCATTACTTTCTATACAAACATCGTATATATATATATATATAATATATAAGTGCATGTGTACATATGAACATATACAAATATGTTTATATTCGTCAAAAGTACTTGGGTAGTCCTACTTAGACCGAGCTATTAATCAAGATGAATAAATTTAACTCAGTTATAATCTATCTATGAAAACAGTTGTAACTACCGATCTATATTCTTCATCGGTATTTAGCGTGTGACACAATAAGGGTAGGAGGGAGTGCGAGAAGGTTGAAAATTCAACTAAGTTGATGCAGTTAAAGATGGTAGAATGCAGTGACAATCTGTAAATATCAGCAATTATCAACAAGTCATTACAATTTTCTATTGTATAAATTCTAAGAATTATTCACATATTTATACATACTGTAATACCGCCTGAATGTTGGGTTTTGAGAATGAAAAAAATAGAACTGAATATATATTATAAACCGGCTCATTGGTCTAGTGGGTAGAGTGTTCGCCAATGTTCCGGGAGACCGGGGTTCAATCCCATGTCGGGTCATACCAAAGATTTTAAAAATGGTACTTGATACTTCTTTGCTTAACACTCAGCAATATAAGGTACGTATCAAGGGTAAAGTGGAGCAATCCAGGGAAAAGAGTATTACCCTCCCCTACACCTCGGTGTAGTAGCTATTGAAAAGGGAGCCTTTAGGTCGCCCTCGACGACGGTCGCCAACTTTACTGACAAAGGTTGATATGCCGTCAAGCCTAAACAAAACAAAAAAAAACTAAAAATATATTATAAGATTGAATATATAAAACATCACTTTTCCGTGTGATATTTCTAATATATATATATTGGTGTGTATAACTGTAAGTTATTTCCCAGTTTCAGATTAAACTAAACAGAAGAAATTCTTATATTACATTGATACTCTATCTGTGTGAGCCTGTTTCAGACTAAACTAATTTTGATAATCATCATGGATACTGCTCAGCTGGCGAGGGGGTATTATATTGAAAGACCCGAAATCCCCCAATGATCCTGCCAAAAACATTAACTGACGACGCCATCTATCGCTCTTTGATTGAACAAGCGTATTTTAAACATAGGTTTTGTCTTTGACCATATTTCAGCTGTTTTTTCTTATTCTTCTTAATAATCTATATTGATAATTGGAAATATTTTGTATGTCTGTCGAATGTGGCAGTTAAAAAGAAACAGAATCTTTTGGTGGGATGTGACCCGCAGGACCCGCTAGCGATTGGAAACCCCTTGGGCTAGTGATGATGCACTTGGATCCATTTATTTTTGATAAGCTTAATTTTCTGGGCGTCGACGCTTAACTCTGATTCTAAGTAGTGGAGACTTGAACTACAAATATAAACAACGTTTATTGCATTTGCTAATTTGAAATAGATGCATTGAAGCGTATTCACAAAAAAAGAGAGATGATGCTTTGTATTTTTATGGGTTATATAGTGAAACTATTTACAAAAAAAATCTCTGACCCTCATCGTAAGATGGCAGTAATTTTTTCCTCCAATTTTTTTTAGCTCATCAGGATAAATATTCAATCTTGAAATAGAATTCCAAATGTAAACTAATAAACATATATTTCTCATATTTTTTTCTTTTAAAGAATATAAGTTTTTTTCTTAACTTTGAGGGCAAACAGAAGAGATGAGATAGATTGCGCATTTTATTGGCAAAGACGGATTTGTCTTCCACACATCTGACAGTGAATATGATAAATAGATGATGTATACGTAGACAGAGGGTTTATTCATTTATTTATTTGCATCAAGACAAGTGGATGATAAAGAATTGCAGATGAAAGAAAAAAGGTCGGAAACTGCGAAAAAAAAAGCAAGAAACGAAAAAAGGAATGAAATGCAGCAAAGGAAGAATACAAGAAAATTTAAAAAGAAAAAAAATATTGAAAAAAAAAAAAATAAATAAAAAAAAATAAATAAATAAAATGAAATATATTGGTCTGTTTAATGGCTGTTTATATTAACGCTTGTAGTCGATGTTCAAGTCCAAGTAAAACCTTGGATCTCAAATGCAGATTTTCAAGGTATAAAGTTAAGCTAGCCAAGAAACGTTTTCTGCACTTTGATCCTATAACTGCGTTCATGTCTTTTATGTATTTACTCAACCTCTCGCCCATGAAGAGGGTGCATCTCAAGGACAATTTTTTTCTGGTTTGAATTCAGAGTCTTCCTTGTCCTAGATTAGTTGCCTTATCAAGGCAGCCCAGTTTGTCTTACTATTTACTCATAACTGGAGGAAGAAGAGATGGATTCATATCTTTCCCAAGGGCATTAGCGCGAAGTGAAACGCCAAAAGCTTTGTCTATGACTTGAATTCGGTTCACCAAGTCCATTTCAGACAACAATAATCGTTACGCTAAACGCCTTTCCTTGTTCGTGTTCATTAGACTACATTAACTACACAACACTGAAGTCGATCCTCACTGGACAGCAATCAGTTTTCGCTGCGCCTAACTTACTATTGGATCCCATCAACAAAATCTTAATTTAACAATATGAGATTTTTCAACCAGGTGAAAATGATCTCCAATTCAGCCAGTTGGAAACTTATTTTTGTTTGCCATCTCAGTAAATCATCTCCTTCAACGAACTGCAAAAAACACCCTTTCACTTTCGATTGTATCGTTCAAAGGTAGACTGTGTATATCAGCGTTTCTCAACGGGCTTCGTGCCGCCTTCTCGGAGAGCGTTTGGCGTTATGACGAAGTTGGTAAACAATATTCTATTACGGAACAGTGGGGTTTTCAAGGCTTGAAATTTGAGAAAATGCGTACATCATCACCAGTGCAGTAAATATAAAGGAAGAACTCTATAACTAAATCTGATCAGATTTTAATAGATTATTAAAATTTTCTTTTTATTCTAAAAATGTTCGGTTTAAAAATATATGGATGTCTCAAAGAGCTATTGATATCCTAGGTGCATTATTGTGTTTATCGTGTTTAGATTTTTGACCTGACTGCCTTTGGTATAAGCGGGTTGCTATTTTTTCTTTTAATGCCAGATTATTGGGACATTTCACCGGCAGTTTTCCAATGAGCTTTCGGTTGAACAGTAGTTCACCAGATGAGGGGATCGCATGGTCGATGGGAGTGGATCGTAAGCATAGCAACACCATGTCTAAGTCACGGTCACTTGAAGTAGCCTTCCTGATTGCAGCTTTTATGGCTTGTACACAGAGCTCTGCTAGGTCATTTAACTGGAGGTATCTTGGGGATGATGTACGGTGCTAAAATCCCATTCCTTAGCAAATCGTTTAAAAAGGGTTGAACTATAGTGGGTACCATTGTCACTGAATATTCTCTCTGAGATCACTTGCTCCCCAAAGATCTGCTGCGTGAGATTAATTATTTCCTGTCTGCTGAATTTTTTCAATTTTTCACCAGCATATAATGAGATCCGTTGACTTGAAACAAATCTGTGGCTGCTATTTGCAATGGTTTTACTTGAATTTCGTGTGGTTTCAGGGATTCTGCACATTGCGCTTTTTGCCGTTCTTGACAAATATCACAGCTCTGTACAATTCTGTCAATATCCTGATTGATGTTGGTCCAAAATACACAGCTTTTAACTCGTAGCTTACATTTCTCAATTCCTTGGTGGCCATAGTGATATTTTTAAAAATATTTCAGGCTGCATTGATTTAAGTATCATGATCCGGCCACTTTTTAGTAGGATCACATTTTCAGTTCATTCTGATACGACCAGTATGGTCACAAGTTTTTGCTAATTTCTTTTAATGTGTCGGGTCAGCCTCGCGAGATCATCTCCCTAAGTTCGCATAATGTGGAGTCGGCATTCGTCGCTTGGTCTATCTGTGTTAACTTTTTCATAGAGAACTGAACAAAATTCACCCTGATATCAAGCTTGATTTCCTCTCAGGTTTTCTTGTTTGGTAACCTAGAGAACCCGTCTGCTAGTGTCATCTCTTTGCCGAGACGATAGACAATGGTCATGTCATACCCTTGCAGGTGTAACAACATATGTTGTAAACGAGGTGGAGTTGTGTTCAGAAGACATTCTGGGGCATTACTAGCCCAAACGGCATTCTCTGAAAGCAAAATCTCCCTAACAGTGAGTGAAAAGTAGTCAACAGCTGTGACTTTGCATCAAGTTTGATGGACCAATAACCATTTTTAGCGTCCAGTTTTGAGAAACCTTGAGCACCTGACAGCTTGTGTGCCAGCTCCTCTATTGTAGGAGTCTTGTAATGGTATCTCATTATGGCTCAGTTTAGATATTTTGGGTCTAAACATAGACGAAGTTTTCCGTTATTCTTTCGAACGTATACAACACTACTGTCGGTTCACAAACTCTTCTAATCAATTCTTGTTTTTCCATACTCTCTAATTCCCCTTTTATCTCATCTCTCATATGAATTGGATATTGCCTGGGTGCTTGGAATACTGTGCGTTGGTCGGATTTTAAGATTATGAGATATTCATCTTTAAAGTGTCCTATACGATCAAACTCATCTGGGTATGAGTTAGGCAGGTCACCGGTGGAGTTTATTGGATCTTGAGTTTTCTGGATTGCACAATGTATGCTTATTAGATCTAAGTCTCTGAGTGAGGGTAATCCTCTTATTGTAGGTTCGTCAGTGGTAACGACAAATTTTTTTAGAGTGGTCTATTTACCTTTGTAGGCACACTGTATGCAAACTGAACCGTGCAGCCTCATATTCGAGTTGTTGTAAGCAGTTAGTACTGTGGACTCCTTTTGCGTTTTATCAGGGAGTGGCTGTCTCCAAGAGTCTACTTTGTTTGGGAACATCCCACGGAATGTTTGTGAGGGAAGAGTATTGCCTTCGGTACCCGTGTCCACTTTGGCTTTTAATGTGTGTGTGCCTGGCTTGTTAGGAAGCTTTATTTGCAGTTCTGCTAAAACTTCGGTTCGATCATCTTTCTGCTGCTGGATTGCATCAAACGCCAACTGTTCGAATTCTTTGTATGGCTCATTGGGTTCTTTTATCGGATTTCATTGAGCATATTCTGTAGTCGCGTTTCTTAGTCTGATATTCGCGTGATTGGCTACTGTTACTGTTTTGTGCTGTTCGTGCTCGGACGTGTCTCACTTTGTTTTCGCTTTTATTGGTGCACATTTTTGCCCAATGTTTTTTTCCGCAAGTCTAACATGTGGTACCCCATGTGGGGCATTTTCCTTTTGGCTTTGCTTTATTTCACTTATCTTCTGGCTGTCTCCCTCCTGAATCTCGGCCAGTTGCTTCACGTGGTTCACAGAAGCTTCGTGTATTCAACAACTATTTAGAGATTCCTGGTGCGTCAGCTCTATACCTTTCACTAGTAGCTGCTTCTGTGATTCTGGGTGCCTCGTTCCGGTTATAATCTGTTCTGAGAGCTGTTCTTCTGTTTCTTGGTTGTCTCTGAACTTGCATTTGTTCGCTTGTAACCGACATCTAGCAACAAAATCATTAATATTCTGTGTCTTTTTGTTTGTATTGATGCAGATCGAAACGAGCTATACGGAAAATTAATTTGGGGCTCCAGTCGTTCCTTATATTTCCGCCATATAACTTCTGGATCTGTTCGGTCGGATTCGCTATCAAATGTCTAAGCGTTGTATCTTCTGAATCCTTCCTCACCAGCTAAAAGTGGAACGTAATCAAACTGCTTACTGGCTGGGATATTTTTAACCGAAAACTACAGATTACACCGCTACTTCAAAATTTTGAACGTGTCTACCAAATTTTCAGAGGTTCAGCTCATGACTGGTTCGCATGCATTTGTAGCCATTGTGTTAATTTTGTTGTTGAGTAATAACATAAAATAAATATGTAATATTTAGGTGTACTTACTTGCACACTATTGTTCTGACAGGATGTTTCGACGACTTCTTATTCCCTTTTTTTATCTCTTTTTCAGCATGGCGCTCGTGATACGATAACGTGTTCCAAAAATATTTTCCGGATGGAGACTTTTTTTTATCTGAGTGTCGTCATTACAGACTTCTTTGTTAATCCCATTGTCGCCGCGACCATGTTATGTTATATTCAAAGTAAGAATAAGAACATTGAGACACGTGTTGGAAGATTCACGTCATCCACGTTCGGCCTTCTTTATTGAACTAATAGGGAGGGGATACCGACTATATATCTTTATCTTTAAAGAAGGTTCGTCTAGGGGAGGTAACTCATGACATAACATAACATAACATAACGGTGGAGTTAAAAGTGCCAAAAACTAACGATTTACATGCAGCATCTGGCCGTTACGAAATATTTTTTGTTCACCATGAAGCTTTAAAACACAAGAAGACTTTAAGTAATTGAAGACTTTCAGGAAATTGCTTTTTTAACAGAATCATCATCATCATCAAGTCGAGCTCACAGCATGAAGTACCTTGACTCTCTCTCTCTCTCTCTCTCTCTCTCTCTCTCTCTCTTTATCCGAATCTTTTATCACTCCTGACAGGTCTTCTAGTGTCTGCACCGAGCTGATGTATTTGTTTGTCGGCCAACACTGGTGTGTCTATGCGTTGGAGTCCATTGGAGAACGTTGCTTATGAGTTTGTCCCTGCTTCTCCTCCAGCTGTGAGCAGCATGACTGGTTCATATAAATTGGTTGATTGGTGAGACGGGAGATAAGTGACCGTACAGATGCTATTTTGTGAGGTGCTGCTTCCAGGATTTGATCAAAATAGCTCGTAACCTTCTTACGTAGTTTTTATCTTTCTTTTTCTTTGAGGGCTTCGTTTGAGGCTAGGTGGTGTAATTATACAGTAGTACCGACACGGCCACACTTTGGAAGACATTCGTTTTTTTATCAGAGAAATCAAATTTTCATATAATTGACAGTCTGCCAGTAGCAGTCTACGCATTCCATATATTATGTTCACATCACTTTCAGTTGATGAGATATTGCTGCCGATGTTTGTGAAATGATCTACTCATTTCAGAGGCTTACCATTAAATGTGGCATTGGCTCCATCTTGTTTAAAACACATGAAACCTATTTCAACTGCGTCCACGTTAAGGTGACTGCCTCTTGCTGCTTGCTCCAGGTTATGCAACAGGGATTCGGTTTGGGCAGGTGTATTTGCAAATTGCGTAAGATCATCTGCCTAGTCTGCATTTGTCATAATTTTTGCGAAATATTGTCTGCTTCTTGTCTTATTAATGTGAAACCATTTTCTTTTATTATTAAAGTTTTAGTACGTAATCTTAGCAGAATATAAACAAATACGGTGTTGATATATCTCCTTGCAAGACTCCAATGACAATGTCAAAAAGGTCGGTGCCACGATCGAGTGAGCGAACTATTGCTTTCGTGTTTTGTAAAACATCATTACGGCGGTAATAGTTTCTTTGGGGAGACCATATGGTTGGTTGATCGGAATTCATGGCATATCAACCCTTGTAGGTTATTTAATGCCAAACCCTGATTATACATAAATTAATTATATATGATTTGTAAACGAATAGTTTGTATGTAACATTTTAAACTAGCCAGGGGTCACTTGTTTACTCACAATTAAATGGTTTCAAGTATTTCTATCAACCACTAATAATTCTATTTAACATCAATCATTTGTTTGCACACAGTTAAGTAGTTTCAAGTACTTCCGACACTAAATTTCATTTGCACACATTTAAATGGTATCGAGTACTGCTATGTAATACTAACAATTCAATTTAACATCAGCCATTTGTTTGTATACAGTTAAGTGGTTATACATACGTGATGTGTAAGTGGATCGTCTGTGGGTAATTCTATTTTAAAATGTGTTGGAGTTAATTTGTTTGCACACAATTAAGTGTTGCTATTGTTTGTACACAGTTAAATGGTCTCAAATACTGATTTTCAATACTAATAATATCATTTGTTTGCACACTATGAAATGGTTTTAAGTATCACTCACATTAATAGTTCTATTTGATCACAGCTAAGTGGTTTCAAGTATTGTCATCTAACATTAACAATTCCATTCAACACAATTCATTCATTTGCACCCAGTTAAATGGTTCCAAGTATTGCTATGTAATACCAATAATTTAATTTTTGCACACAGTTAGATACTTTCAAGTATTCCTATCAAACACGAATAATTCTGTATAGTATTAATCATTTGCTTGAACACAATTAAATCGTTTCAAGTATTCCTTTTTAACGCCAATATTTATATTTGTACACAGTTAAATAGTTTCAGCTATTGCTATGTAATACTAACGATTCAATTTGACATCACTTATTTGCTCACTGTTAAATGGTTAAACAGTCTTATTTGATCCATAGATGTGACCCTAACACGTACTACCACTTTGGGTCAAAGTAGACCTGGGAGTAATAGCAATGATGGGATACACCACATTTCCTAAAGCTCCAGGACTGAAGCCTCACCATCAGATGGTTTAGTGTCGGGAGACTATATGCAAGTAGCATTTGCTCCATCTTTTTTCTGTATATGGAGTCAAATACCTTCGAGAAACCTAAAAATAATATTGTTGTCAAGAGATTTTTTGCACGTTCTCCATCGAAGCTTCGATTAACGATGTCGATCGATTTCTCCGAAATCCGTTCTGATTTTTCCTGATAAATTTCTCAACTTCAGGTTGGATATGATTGAGAAACAGGGAATAATAAACCTTAGCAGCTTGGCAGTAATAGTTACGCCTCTGTATGACCCTAAAGAGTATCAAACTTGTTTCTTACATTTACGTTAATTGATTACTTTTATCACTATGGGCAAGTGAGAAGCAGTCATATTTTGAAGCTTTTAGCTGTTTTTTTTTTTAATATTTCTGCATTGACTCAGTGATTTCAATATACTCCTTCAAAAGAGGAGCATACCTCACAGTTGAAAGCGCTGTTTATCCACTTCATGTTTATAAATACACGAAGTCTGTCTCAAAAGTAACAGGACTGGGTATTTCAGTGTGAGCTAAGGGAGAAAGAGAGATAAGTGAGTTGTATTAACTTCTCATGCTTTTGTTTGCACCTCATCTTTTTCAGGTCTTTCAGCTTTGAGTCGTGAGGATGAACAGATTACGTAAATACTTTTGTCACACTTTGATGAATGATGAAAATACTTTTAATACACTCTAACAGATTACTTAGGTACTTTTAATACACTCTAATAGATGTGTGAAAGTACTTTTGTTACATTCTAAAAAATTACGTTAGTACTTTTGTTACACGCTGATGAATTATGAAAATACTTTTGGTACATTTTAAAAAATTTACGAAAATACTTTTGTTACACTCTAATACATTTACGAAGATACGTTAATACATTTTAAAAGATTATTAAATACTTTTGTTATATTCTGATAAATTACGAAAATAGATTTGTTACACGCTTATAGATTTACGAAATTACTTTTGATACATCTAATAGATTTAGGAAAATACAAAATACACTTAAAATTTAAGGAAATACTTCTGATACATTCTTACAGATTACACTAAACGGCTGAAGAAGAAGCTAGACGGCAATTACACAAGAATATTGCGAACAATATTGAACAAGTCCTGGCGGCAACACCCCACAAGGCACCAACTATACGGCCACCTGCCTCCCATCACGAAAACTATTCAAGTTAGACGAACCAGACACGCAGGACACTGCTGGAGAAGCAAGGACGAGCTCATAAGTGACGTACTCCTATGGACCCCCACATATAGCCAAGCAAAAGCAGGACGACCAGCTCGAACATACATACAGCAGCTATGTGAGGATACGGGATGTAGCCCTGAAAACCTGCCAGAGGCGATGAATGATAGGGAGAAGTGGCGAGAGAGGGTCAGGGATATCCGTGCTAGCGGCACGACATGATGATGATGATGACATAAACACTTTTGATACTCTCTAATAGATTTACGAAAATACTTTGATACATTCCAAAAAATTACTAAATTCTTTTGTTACACTCAAATAAATAAAAAAAATATTAATGATACTCTCAAATAGATTTACGATAATACTTTTTTACATTCTAATAGATTTACGAAAATATTTTGAAACATTCAAGCAGATCATTTGAATTCTTTTTTTATACATTCTAATAGATCTACAAAAATACATTTGATACAACCTAATAGATTTACGAAAATACTTTTCATACACTCTGATTGCGTTAGGAAAATACTCTGAAATCATTCAAATATATTTAAGAAAATATTTTTATATATTCGTACCTATTACGAAAAAAAAAAGTTTGATACAGTCAAATAGATTTACGAAAGTATTTTAGATACATTTTAACAGATTATGTAAATACTTTTGATTCACTTTAATAGATTTACAAAAATACTTTTGGTAGACTCTGATAACTTACGGGAATATTTTGGATACATTTTAACAGATGACGTGAGTACTTTTATTACGCTTTGATGAATTACGAAAATACTTTTGATACGCTCAAATAGATTTACGAAAATACTTTTAATACATCCTAACAGATTACGTAAATACATTTGATATGCTCTGATAAATCACGAAAATACTTTTGTTACACTTTAATAGATTTGGGAAAATACTTTTCATACACACTGATGATTTACGAAGATACTTTTGAAACATTCTTAAATATTGCGAAAATACTCTGATACGTCTCTAACAGATTATTAAATACTTTTGTTACTTTCGAATAAATTACGAAAATACGTTTGCTACACTCTGAGAGATTTAGGAAAATACTTCTGATAAATTCTTACAGATAACGTAAATACTTTTCATACACTCTGATAAATTCTAACATACAATGTAAGTACTTTTGATACACTCTAATATATGGGCGAAAATACTTTGATTCAATCTATCAGATTACTAAATTTTTTGTCGTACTCTAATAAATTACGAAATAACTTTTGATACATTCTTACGGATTACGTAAATACTTTTGATACACTTTAATAAATTTACAAAAATGATTTGATACATTGTAATACATTACGTTAATATATTGGTTACATGCTAATAGTTGTACAAAAAACTTTTGATAAATTCTAATAGATTTACGAAATTACTTTTGATACAATCTTATAGCTTTACGAAAATACTTTGATACATTGTGAAAATTTACAAAATACTTTTGTTACACGATGCAAAATTACGAAAATAGTATTGCAACACTCAAATAGATTTAGAAAATACTTTTGCTACATTCTAATAGATTTTGAAAAATACTTCTGATACACTTTGATAGTGTTAAGAAAATACATTTGATAGATCATAATAGATTTACGAAAATACTTTTGTCGCACTCAGATAAATGACTTAAATACTTTTCATATAGTGTAATAGATTACGTAATTATTCTCGATACACTCGAATAGATTTACGAAAATACTTTGATATATGAGAACAGAATTTGAAAATTCTTTTCTAACTCTGATAAATTACGAAAATATTTTTAAAACATTCTAACAGATTACGTAAATACTTATGATACATTTTAATTGATTTACGAAAATAATTTGATACATTCGAAAAAATAACGTAAATACTTTTGTTACAGTCTGATAGATTACCTAAATACTGTTGATACACTAATAGATGAAAGAAAATACTTTTAATACATTCTAACAGATAACGAAAATATTTTTGATGCATTCTAAATCTTTTTTATACGCTTTGCTAGATTACACATCGTCAATTTATAATTTTTCAACTAGAACTTCTCTCATCTTATATCATCGACAAACATGCTTCTGGAGAAGGAATGGGTAATTCTTTCGTTTTACGGCAACATTTGATGTGTTCGTTAAGGCTGAAATCAGTCTTTTTGTTTTTGTCAGCAATTATATGGTTTCAAGTAACTAATGATTATCATTAGTAAACAATTAGGGCTTCATGTAACTATTCTTAATACGTATAATCTGAACACTGCTATATGGTTTTAAGTATTCTTATCTTATATTAGTCCTTTTAAATTAGATCTATGTGACCTATGCATCGTACTCTAACAGGTACTGCCACTCGAGATCAGAGTGGACCAGGGAGTAATAGTAACAAAGAAGGGAGTTAACACTCATCAGAGTTCATCAGAACTTGAGCCTCACTACCGGATGCAATTTAGCGCCATATTCAGGACATGCTCCTTTTTGTGGGCAAAGACTTATTTTTCTGCAAGAGATGCAGTTGGTATATTCTATTTTCTGCCGACAGAACGGCGCTCTTCCTGAGTTAAGGTTCAAAATTCCTCAAAGGTCATCTATAAGTCTTTTAGAATGGCGCATAGCCATAGAATTTGTTAATCATTTCATCAAGAATGAATGTTTGTTTTTTTTTGTTAAAAAAAAGTCACAAGTGGATCCCCTGTGGCGCAATGGATGACTTGCTGGACTACAACCTCGAAGTAAGGGAGTTCAAACTCTATCAGATTCACTTTCGGACAAATACTTTTCGGAAAGGTACTATTTACCAACCCCTCCGCTCGGGCAGGATATGACACAAGGTCAATTTTTAAGCGGAGTTTAACAGGTTTTGAATTCAGAGTTTTCCTTCTCCTAGACTAGTTGCCTCACCAAGGCTGAAGAACCTAGTCCGTCCTACTATTTACCCATAGCTGGAGGGAGAATAAGGGGGTTCATACCTTTCCCAAGGGTATTTGCCCGAAAGTGAACGTAATAGCGCGACTGGAGTACGAACTCGCGTACTACGATTCCGTAGTTCATCGCTTTAACCATTTATACCTTTTCGGAAAGGTATAAATTTCTTTATTCCACACCCAGCTATGGCTTAAATAGTACCAGTACTGTCCTACAAGGATGACTTCAGCATTAAATGATCCACAAAGGTTGATATGCCATTAAACAAAGAAACAAAACCAAACCAAACCAAAAATGCCCAGTCACTAGTGGCTGTAGAATACACCAACTGCACCTCTGCAGAGAGGTAGGACCCCTCCGAATGAATGTCCTGTTATGACACTAAACAATCTGATGGTTAGATTCCAATGATGCAGGAACTTTGGGGAACGCGGAACACCCCTTCATTGCTATCGCTCCCAGGTCAACTTTAGCCCGGACTGGTGACACCTGATAGGATCCTATCTATGGGTTGAATAGAACTAAACTGCGTACTTTATGCTAAACTGAATTGTTTGAATGAGAACTGTTTGACTGAACTGAATAGCTCGAAATGGAATTATTTTTGACAATTAAAATGTGTACTTACATCTAAACTCCGTACTTATGCTAAACTGAATTGTTTGAAATGGAACTGCTTTTGTATGCTAAACTGAATTGTTTGAAATAGAACTGATTATTTATATAAAATGGATTGGCATTAAATAACCTACAAAGGGTGATATGCGATAAAACCAAACCAAACCAAACCAAAAGGTTACAGCGACATGAAATATCTGGTTAGGTTTGGTCATTTGATTTGATCGTATATAAACTCTTGAAGGTTATTTAAGGTCAAATCCTGTTTATATATATATATATATATATATATATATATATATATATATATATATATATATATATATATTCTTTGTAAGTGAATAGTTGGTAGGTAACTTTATTTTTAAACGAGTTAGAGTTAATTTGTTTACACACAGTTATATGGTTTCAAGTTTTGCTATTTAACATTACTAATTCTATTTATCAAGTATTCCTATCTAATTTAAAATTAATCATTTGTTTGCCCACACAAAAAATGTTTAGCCTGAAGAAGTCCTTCGGTGAATAAAGAACGAAATATTGCCTCTAAACCCGTTGTAGGTGTTTGATTTATCCACTTCTCCACTTATTTTTTAATCACTTTGTCAGATTCATCAAAGTCTACCATTTCTCCACACAGTTAATAATATTAATTATTTGACTGCACACAGTTAAATGGTTTTAAGTCTTGCTATCTAATACTAATAATTCTCTTTATTAAATGATTTCGAGTATTACGATCTCCGCGCAACTGATCATCAGCCACTGTCTTCAAGCACCTTTAAGAGAAAATTGGGTTAGGTACTTGTTTGCCACAAGACCAATTTTAAGATTACGGTCAGGTGCTAGGACTTGTCATAATCAGCCAAATGATCGGATTAGGCCTCTCTGATCGTTCGTCTTGCCAAGTAAGTTATATCGTCAGTCTCTTGCATTTCGTCGATACTCTCTTCTTTAGATGGAGACAACTCCGTAAAAACTGGAATTTATAGCTCATCAGAGTGCAGAGTTGGTCGAATTGCTGATGGGATACAAAGATAAAGGATTTATGTTTGTTTTTCTTACCAACGCCTTTGGTATTCACCAGACAAAAATAGCAGTCAGTTGTGTGGTCCATCGGTTCCCGCCAAGTCATGGAAATTCCGAAAGGTAGGCCTTACGTTTCCCTTTCGCTTAGTCACGCAGCATTTCTTCGCAGTTATGACACACAATATGTGGGGCCAATTTCGTGCCTTTTTCACCAAGAGTAAGTCCGAAGTACGCTTTATAGACTCGCTTCAAAAACGGTGTTATATTGCGCCTCTGACGAATAAGCGTGAAGTATCCACAAATATTGAAGAAAGTGCCAGGATTTTTCACACATTCATGTCTTCTTGTAGCCATGATCAAATCTGACAGGAAAAAAAAAAAAAAAAATTAGATATCCCTATTGATACCATAAAAGTCAAAGTAATTTATCAAGCCGCAAAAGGATAAAATGTATTACCTCAAATTGCATGAAAACTAGGGCTCACAGAACAAAATCAATTCTATACTTGAAATCAGCAAATCAAAAATAGTAAAAAAAAAAAAAAATATAAAAAACTGTATAAAAAACTCATGCAACTGACATTTTCAAAAAATTTGTTGTCCTGTGTCATCCTAATGGACCGCTATTACAAAGGGAACCTAACTGATTCAAGTTGTTTTATCTTTTTAAAGATGGGGGGTAATCTCATGTTAGCAATCAATCTGATACCACTAATAAGCATTGTATAAAATGAATACATTTTCTTTTCTTTTTATAATTTTTATATGCATTCTGTATCGTTCTTCGTCACATGAGGAAAAGCAAATTAGCTCCCCTGATTGCTACAGCTCAGGTTACTTTCTTTTTAATATAAAGTTGTAAAGTAAAGTTGGCGACATTAGCTACTCCCGAGGTGTAGGGGAGGGCACTACTCTATTCCCTGGATTGCTCCACTTTACCCTTGATCCTTACTTTTAGTGCTGAGTGCTAAGCAAGGCGGATTCAAGTACCATTATTTGAGTCTTTGGCATCACTCGATCTAGGATTGAACCCCAGTCTTCCGGGTCATTGGCGAACACTCTACTCATTTGGCCAATCGCCCGACGGAACACCGAAATTAAAAACATAGCCCCCTAAAAAGTAGTCGAATGTTGTGTGTGTGTGTGTGTGTGTGTGTGAGAGAGAGAGCGAGAGAGAGAGAGAGAAGATGAGTCATTCAGCACACCGAAACTTTAGATAATTCAAGTCTAATAAAGATCAATCAATCTACGCTGAAACGATATTGAATATCTTTGTATGAAGGTATTTTGGGGGTTATTTTAACCAGAACATTGCTTAGCCCAGTAGGTTTGGGCTGTAGAATACACTGACTGCATCTCTGCAGAGGGTTAAGACATCCGCAACGAGTGTCCCGGTAATAACATAATACAATCTCATGATGAGGTTCCAACCATCTAGATTAGAGGAATGCGGAGTACCCTGACCTGCAGTGGTAGCATCTGATAGGGTCCTATCAAATGGTCAAATCGAACAAACTGTATGCAAACAAATAACTCGAGTTAAATTGTGACAGTTATATAGCAATACTTGAAACCATTTAACTGTATGCAAAAAAGAGCCCTGGCTCGTTTAAGAATGTTATTTACAAAATATGTTTACAAATCCTATATATATTTGATATATATGTATAAACAAGATTTGGCATTGAATAACGTACAATAGTTGATATGCCATAAAACTTAACCAAACCAAACCAGAACATTACCGCAAAAATTCTACAGAGACGCCCTAAATTGTATCTATTAACTTCGGTAGAAACAGGTCATTTGCCGTTTTCTAAATGCGTTGGTAACTTTAACACACAAACTGCTGACAATTTATTCATGGCTTTCAACCAAATATAAGATTTATTAGAATTTAAAAACAATTAGTTAATTTTGAAAATAGCGACAATATCTCTGTTGATAGCGTTCTGTTTTTAAATTCGTTCGATGTCATCAGCATCTCAGTTTTATCCAACTCTGCGTTTACGTAATTTTTGTAATGTTATAAAAAACCTAAAAAAAAAAATCTTTAAAAAAACACTCTTTACACATGCAAGCAACCCCTGATGATGGCCGATGAAAGGTCCGAAAGCGCTTGGGACAATTTGGGTAAATTCATCCACCAATTCCAACCAGAAACCAAGTATAAGTATATCAGAAAACTTGAAAGGATATTATAATAATAAAATTACATAGACAAAATCTGTCTTCATTATTTAATCAAACATATATATATATATATATATATATATATATATATATATATTATAAATATACAAATATGAAAAATAAAGGTATGCAGGGGATTATTTTATTTGAATCACTTACCATTGTTAAACGTCTTGGTTTTTAAATTAAACAATCATTAGGGCAATGAAAAGAAATGTTATATATATATATATATATATTATATATATATATATATATATATTAACACACACACACACACACACACACACACACACATATATATATATATATATATATATATATATATCATATACATTCATATATATATAGAGGTATACATATATACATATATATATAAATATACAGACTCACAAATTCATGTATATCATGTATATCATATATATACAGATATACAGATATATACATGCGGATATATGAATAAATACATATATACACATCTATATATACTCATTCATATACATACATATACACATATACATGCGTACATGTATACGTATACATACATAGACGTGCCCCGTCAGCTGGGGCTATTGAATACACCGACTGGATCTCTGCAGAGGGGTAAGACTCCCAACGAATATCCGGAATATGATGCTAAGCAATCTGATGGTCAGGTTCCAGTAATGCTGGAGCTTTGGGGAATGGAAAGTACCCCTTCATTGTCATCGCACTCAGTTCCACTCTGTCCCGGAGTGGCAGCACCTGCTGGGTTCAATCTATGGGTTAAATAGAACTAAACTGCGTACTTATGCTAAACCGAATAACTTGAAATAGAATTGTTTTCATATTCAAACTGCGTACTTATGCTAAATTGAATTGTTTGAAATAGAACTATTCTGACATTTAACTGAGTGTGGACAAAAACTATACTTATACTAAACTGAATTGTTTGAATTAGAAAAGTTTGAAAAAACTGAATAGCTTGAAAGAAAAATGTTTTTGACAATTAAACTGTGTACTTATGCTAAGCTAAATTGTTTGAAATAAAACTGTTTATTTGTATAAAAATGGATCTGGCAATAAATAACCTACAAAGGTTGATATGCCATAAAGCCTAAACGAACCAACAAACAAACAAATACACCCTGTCCGATGTTATTCAGCAAATTACATAAATCTTGAATAATTCAAATTTGGTTTAAAACAAATTGTAAATCAATTTAGATATCAAAACAACGCTTTTTTTATCGTTCAGGGTTTTCGGACTATTGAGTTCATCATTAATGTTATATATTTATAAAGTTTCGGCCGATATGTCCTCCAGCCTTCTTCAGGTGTTTGTCGAAATCGGGAGCCTAAATAGAACTTCGAACCATGTCCTTTATTTAATCCACAGAGCTAGCTTGTTCTGATTCCGTTAACCGTAACCGAGTATAAGTGCGAAGTATTCCTGTATTGTTTCTCGCCTACAGTCAGGATTGAACCTGCAACCTCCAGATGACTGTTTCTTTAAAGGTTGAGGCAACCAATGCCTATAACCATACGCTATGTATGAAATCAAGCTTCGTCTCAAAAATTCAGACAACGAAAAAAAAGCTCGAATTAAAATTTTAGGTAGTATCAATATTTTTTTTATTGGAGTTATTGCAATGGTTTGATGTATTAAAAAAAACTGCCGTCTGATGTTATCAAGAAAAACGAAATAATCACATATTACTTCAAATAAATGGTAATAAAATCATAAAAAATTAATCATCTCTTCTAATAGAACAAATAGCAAACACATATAAGTCTTTGCATCCTTTACAATTTAATATAGTGACCACTTTTCTCAATAACAGCTAGTAATCTATTATCTATTGATTTCGTTTTTTTTTTGTTGTTTTTTTTTACTTCCGTTGGTTCACTTTCTGACATGGTAGTTTTAATTGCTTCCCATAGGTCTGCTTTTCTGTTATATAGTTTGCTACCTTCATATAATTTCATCTTCATAACTGACCATTGATTTTTGATCGAATTCAGACCAGGAATTGATGATGGCCGTTCCATTATATTCTCTTATGTAAATTTTCATGCCCAAAGAAATACTAGATAAGCTTAGATATATTAAAGGCAACATTGATATTCATAAATACACACTTGACTTTAAAATTGCGAGACTGGGACTTGTATAATGCAAAGAAAGCTTTGTCCATAAAATCACAATAGTTAGCACATTTCAGTTTATCTCCTTCATCGACTTCAAATAGTCCTATAATGGTTTGGTCGAAAATTCCCGACTACGGGATCACACTACTGCCTCCTTGTGGCGTTCTTTTACCCACAGCCACGTTTGAATTGGATAAAATATTTTGGCCCATCCGTCAAGTCCATCATATGCCACTCGAGATTCATCCGTGAAAATTACATTAGAAAATCAATTGGCATGTATTACTTGGCTCAATTTTGACACTTTGAAATATTTGTTTTTGTGAAAGGTGGTTGCCATGGAGATTTTTCACAAATCCAAGTTTACAAAATATTTTACGCCTTTTGTCCTTCTTGACTTACTCAATTCCAGTTTTTCAAAGATCTGAGTGCTGGTCAAAAGTGGTTGTTTCACTATAACTCGCTTTAGTTTACGTTGATCTCGAGGAATCAAGTTCTTAAAGCCTTTTCCTTTGCTTAGAATTTAGTTATATTTTCAACTTTGCAATTGGCAAAAGTTCCCCACCCCATAATAGAGACTCCTCCATGCTTTACAATTGGTGTGATACAAGGAGGCTGCAGGTCTTTTGCCATACATAGACCGTCTTATTTGACCCAAAGATTTCGAACATTTATTCGTCAGTTCAAAGGACTTTATTCAACAGTTCAGTCTCTCTACGCCTTGGCCCACCGAAGCCTTTTGATATTGTTTTGCTTCCTCAACAGTGGTTTCTTGACAGCAATCCTGCCATATAAGCTTGCTTCACTGAGGGTTCTCCTTGCACAACATGTTGACATTTTTTCACGACATTGGTTCATTTGCGCAGTGATGTTTGGAGCACTCAGACTTCTGACATGCAAGCCAGTGACTCTGATGAAATTATCCTCTGCATGGGCAAAACAGGGAGTATCTAGCAAGTAGTAATTTAACACAATATAGTCTAATGTATGTTCAAGTTGTGGTATTTTCGAAAACGCTTTATCCATGCTCAGTACTTAAAGAAGAAAAACACCTTCAAATCAATTTTTTAAAAGATATCTGGTTATGCTAAGGTGAAAGGTGAAAGTTACTGAGGTGGACTTGTATTTAGTATAATAGATAAAAACTTTGTGGTGCTCAGCTTGTTTCATTAAAAATAACGCTTTTAGGATGAGAAATAAATTTTTTTGGTGGGTAGCATAATACTTTTGACTGGTATTATATACATATATATATGCATATATGTGTATATGTACAAATATATATATATATATATATATAGCCGGTCTGTTGGGGCTGTAGAATACGCCGACTGCAGTTCTGCAAAGATGTAAGACCAACCCCATACCAAATAAGTCTCCTAGATATAACACTAAACCGTCTGATGATGAGACTCCATTTCTAGAGATTTGGGGAATGTGGAGTACCCCTTCATCGCTATTACTCCAAGGCTCACCGTGATCCGGAATGGTACTACCTGTAAGAGTTCCGTCTTTTGGTCAAGTAGAACTATTTATCAATTTAACAGTGTGAAAACAAATGACTGAAGTTAAATTGAATTGCTAGTGTTGCAAAGCGATACTTGAAACCATTTGTATGCAAATAAAATTATCAATGTTAAATAGCAATACATAAAACCATTTGACCGTGTGTAAACAAATGAACTCTGGCTTATTCAAAATATTACCTACAAATTATTCGGTTATAAATTTTATATATATATATATATATATATATATTGTCATCCACAGACAAACTGTTTCGTTAACGAAACAGTCTGTCAGTGGATGACAATATATACGCTCCCCCACGGGGGTTGAGCACTCTGGCGAAGGAATTAAGGGTTGCCACTCGCATAATATATATATATATATATATATATATATATATATATAAACGAGGGGCATACGGTAAGTTTCCAGACTTTTTTCGTATTGGCACTTTTATTGATAGTGCACACATGAAACTCTAGCCCCCTTCGAAGTAATCTCCTCCGGCTGCAATGCACTTGTTGTAGCGTTCCAACAACCTCTGAAAACTCCATGGAAGTCCTCTTGTGTGAGCGTATCAATGACCAACGTCACAGCCTCTTTCATCACCTCAATTGTTTCAAAACGACAGCCTCTGAGCTTAGGGAATAACCAAAAGTCACAGGGAGCAAGGTCTGGACAATAGGGAGGCTGAGGAACTGTCTTGATGCCCATCTTGGTCAAATAGTCTGTGACAAGGATGGAGTTGTAGACTAGTGCATTGTCCAGGTGGAAATGCCACTGACCCAATTTGAAGAGTGCTGGGCTTTTCCGATGGAATCTCCTCCTGAACTCCCTTAAAACCTCAACATAGTAACCCTAGCCCTAACCCTAACCCTTTGGCCAATCAACTCTGGTGTATTAACTTCCTTACGCCTCCCACACCTTTCATCATCCCTCACAGACTCCCTGCCTTCCTTAGATCTCTTATTGCACTCAAAAACTGATGCTCGATTCATGCAAGATGGTCGAAAAGCAGTCTGAAGCATTCCATACGTTTCTGTGGCATTTTTTCCAAGTGTAAAACACAATTTTATTGCATATCGTTCTTCTAAAGTGTCAGATTGGATTTTTGAAATTCACCAGCTGTGACAATCAGGCTTTAGTAGGGTGTATTCCAATTGCTGCGGTAGCTGTTCATTTGAACCTGAAATCATAAAAATTAGTCAGTCATCCCATAAGATGTATAGCAATAACATACTGAGTTTTCAAGAGTCTACGACAATTTTAAATGCTGATACGAAAAAAGTCTGGAAATTTATCGTATGCACCTCGTATCTATAAACAGGATTTGTCATTTAATGATATACAAAGGCTGATATCCGATAAACTCAACCAACCAATCAATATATGTTCAATCCTGTTGAACTCCACAAAAAAATTAACCTTGTATCTTTTTCGTGTGGAGGGGTTGGGTAAATATATACTCCACCTCTCCAAAGAAGTATATATTTCGGTTTTTAACTCAGTATAATTCTTCGAGGAATGTTCGATATCTTTTAGTTATTTGAACCAGCGTAATGAAGAGGTAGGCTTTCACCACCAGTGAGTCTGATGCCCGGTTGTGTGACCGACAACAAAGAGTCAATCACGAGAACTCTCACGGTAGGTGCAAGAAATAGCCACACACGAGAGGTAGAAAAGTTATTCAATTAGCTACAAGTAGAACAAACAACGACTTCGATTTCGGGACAAGCAAAGCCCCCAACATTATAGATGAGCTACGATTTGTTAAATACTTTTATCTTATTGACTCATGAATACCACGTTTTTTTGGAGAGGGAAGTTGTAACATCAATAATAAAGTGAGTGGTATTTTTCTGTGACACGTGTCTGACTTTTTCTTTTACTTGATGTGAACTCGTTGTCATCTTTTTAACTCAGTTTTGTCACCGCCAACTTTCTTTGTGACCCAGCAACGCCACACCAGTGATTAGAAGAAGCAGTTTTTATTTTTATTTTTGGAGCGAATCAAGTGATTATGTGGAGGTGAGAAGTCTAAAGAATACTTCTCAAGCAAGAGAACTTCCCATCCTAATTGCATCATTATTTGCTGTGTTGTATTTCTACTCATGATTTATTGCTATGAAATTATCAATTCAGGCAAATAATCTTGGAAGCTAAGGGCTGCTTCTTGTGATTCCCACCATGACGTCCTAGCAGATGTCATGAACGGTTAGCGAAGTTTAAAAAAAGATTTTTAAGAAGACTTTAGAACTTCAAAACTGATCAATTGAACAAACGTTTGAAGGAAAATACAATGTAAACAATACCCAACTCGCAGAAAATTAGAAATGAATCAGTCAATTACCGCATATACGGATTGAATTTGGAAAAAAAAAACCATACTTTTTCGGTAGATATGAGTAATAATTTTGTCAGATTTAAATTCAAGCATAATGGATATCACTGCGAACAAACTTTCAGCATTAATTCTAAAATTAATTTTAAAATCATAAATCAAGGGTCAACCTATACACAAGATCTGTTCAAGTTGAAGAATATATTCATTATATCTCTACAGAGGGGTAAGACTCCCCCAACGAGTGTTCTGGATAAACAATCTGATGGAGAGGTTCCAGTAATGCCGGAGCTTTTGGGAACGCAGACTACTCCTTCATTTCCATCACTTCCTGGTCCAATCTGGCCTGGAGTGATAGCACCGGATAGGGTCCTATCTATGGGTCAAATAGATCTGTTTGATATTCAAACTGAGTGCGAACAAATGATTTATGCTCAACTGAATTGGTTGAAATAAAACTGTTTAATCATTTCTGTGTAAACAAATGACTGATGTTTAATTGAATTGTTTGTGATACTTAGCAATACTTGGAACCATTTAACTTTGTTGACTTATGCTAAACTGAGTTATTTAAAATAGAACTGTTTGATCATTTAACTGTGTATTAACAAATGACTGATGTTTAACTGAATTGTCAGTGTTAAATAGCAATACTTGAAAACATTTCACTGTGCAAATGAATTATTAATAGTAAATAGAATTATTCGTATTAAACAGAAATAAGTGAAATCATTTAACTATGAGAAAAAAATAACCTCAGCCTCGTTTAATAATGTCATCTACAAAATGTGTTTAGAAATCATACTTTTAATACAATATGTATAAAAAGGATTCGGCATTAAATAACCTACAATGGTTGATATGCCATAAAATCAAAATATACACAAGATCGACTAATACACAAGTACACACAGTAATTGCAAGAGCTTATATTATCTTCTTTCATTTTAATAAGCATTATTTTATTTAAGTATAAATTTTTATTTGATATACCTGCCTTATTTATCTGAAAGTAGCAACGGCGATTTGGCTTGGATTTTGGGGGCTGCGGAAAAGTTTTCGATCCACGCTAGAAAGGAATGACTTTTTAAGAATTTGGGGATTTAAAAAAATTTTAGAACAGTTAAGAAAAATTCTTTCAAAAATCCTGTGCCATTGTGCTAGTTGGTGTTACGGCACGTCAGCACTTCTTGGGTAATTTAATGATGAATTCAGTCTTTCTTTGCAAGAAATTATTTTGTATCATGTAACTAATGATAATTATTCGCAAACAATTTTAACTTCAAGTAACAATTTTTAATACAAATCATTTACGTACGGTCATATGCTTCCAAGTATTCCTATTTAATGCGAATTATTTCAAATTAGATCTATTTAATCTATAGATGGGACCCTAACTGGTTCTACATCTCCAGACCAGCTTAAAACTGGGAGTAAAGACAATGATAGGGTGAGTCTACATTACCCACATCTCCAGAACTAAAGCCTCACCGCTGAATGCAGTTTAGCGTCATATATCCAGGACACCCGTTTTCTGTGGAAGTCTTAACCCTTACAAGGGATGTAGTCAGTGTAATCTAAGTACCGTCGACAAGATTGACTAAATGTGTTAAAAAGTGAAGTTATTTCTTTATTAGGCCGAGAAGTTGTAAGTTATTGACTGCTTATAAAATTCATGGGAGCAGGCATTTACAAAACATAAATTGGTTTAAAATACAGTGAGCGGAAGCAAAATATGGAATAATTTTTAAAACGTTTTTTAATCTGATTCGTCCAGTTTAGAAAAAAACAAAACACGATAAATTTAAATTTAAATTTAAATGATCAGCTTAATTATTCAAGCATTTTTTTTTTCATTAAAATTTAGTCCAATCTTAGGGAAAAAGAAAAGAAAAGACAAAGAATCCATGATTTGCTTAACGCCGGAACCAAGCTCCACCCACAAAAAATTCAAAAAATAATTGGGGTTTCTTTATGACCTCCATCAAGCTCAGACCATAACCCCTTGATTACACTACAGGGGCGTTTTAGAAAATAAAACAAACACAACTTCTCATCCAAATATTGGTTCGCTTAAAACTGCTATGGAGGAGGAAGGGAATAAAATGTATGAAGAATTTATTTTGAAGGAATGCAAATAGTTACGAAGGTGTGTTGATAAAATAACAGACAGAAAAGGCGGCCATTTTGAGTAAATCTACTGTTTTGCGTTTATCTTTTTATTTTGTTGTTAATTTAAAAAAATTAAAATTGATCTTGTTTTATAATTGAGTCGTTTTGACATTGGTATAATGGTTAGAGTGTTCGCCAATGGTCCGGGAGACCGGGGTTCAGTCCCAGGTCGAGTTATACCAAAGACTCAAAAAATAGTACTTGATGCTTCCCTGCTCAGCACTCAGCACTATAAGGTAAGGATCAAGGGTAAAGTGGAGCAATCCAGGGAATAGAGTAGTGCCCTCCTCTACACCTCGGTGTAGTAGCTAATGAAAGGAGAGCCTTTGGGTCGCCCTCGACTACGGTCGCCAACTTTACTATTATTATACTAGAATATTCCAAATTTTGCTTCTGAAGTGTTTTCGCCAAACATGCGTAGCCATCTCTATAATCAGGTCCCTTTTAAAGTTTCATGGGTATTCAGACTTTTTTTTATATTTGCGGAGATGTTTGTAGGGCCACAAGCACTAGAACTGCACAAGTTAGTAAACCCAAAGTTGACCCTTGACCTTATAAAACGTAGGGTGATTTTCTGGGACATTTTTAGAAAAGAAAGTGCGTCTTATAAATGGCTTACTTGTAAAACAGGACCTCTTCTTTTCTTTTCTTTTCTTTTAATTTTCTGGCTACTTCTCGTTTTAGGACGAGCTTGTTCTAGTGTGCATAAGTGTGTGTGTGTGAGAGAGAGAGAGGGGGGGATAAAGAAACGATGGTATGAAAATGGATGAATGATGAAAGGAGATAAAAAATGACGATAAGATAAAAAAAAATCGGCAAATTCAAACCACTGAGTCGGCATAACTTTCTTTGACTGTAAGCAGCAGACAAGAACCTCGACCATTTTTTTAATCTTATCTTCTTAAGCGTCAAACAAACATCACTCCAATTTCTCTTTCCTCCTTTCATCGCTACCCTTCACTTATCTTTATCTCCCTCTCTCACATGAAGCCAACCACAAGATTCTATTTTCAAATTTTGTCCTAAGGAATTCAGCAGATTCAAAACGAGGCTGACGATGAAGGCAAGAGTTAATAAAAGGTGCTGATATGCAGGCCCGTTCAAAGCTGAGTATCTTCTACCTCCCCATTAGGGCAGATAAAGTCAAATTTAGAATGGGGCGTCTCACACATACTTGAGGTTAGGGACAAGAATATACCATCAGTATTTCTATTTGAAGAGGGATCCCAAGCATCAGAGACCCATGCTGACCTTAATTCGTTACGGATAATGAAGTGACGTAACTTAGAGTGGCGGTCCTTTGGAAATTGAATTATTTTGGTGGACCGATTTTGATAAGTACTGAGTAATTAACCCATCCAACTGGAGAATTCAAAGACACCCATCCGTTTTCACTTCCAACAAGGCCGCATAATTATGGGTTATTGGAAGGAAAGCTCAACTTCTATTGCCATGAGACCAACATCTGCTTTTTGAGATATTGTATGACAACATAATAAAATCAGAGGTATTACTTTCGAAGTGAACTTTAAGTAAGTTTAGAATAAAAGTTCTTGTTCATAAAGGATATATATATTTAGGGGGATTAAAGAATGAAAGGTAACGACCTATTTTTAAATTCTGGCTATTCATTTCTTGTAAAAATGATAGTTAAGAAATAACTAATAAGAATTTTAAAATAGGGAGTTACTTTTTAATCGCTTCTGTGTGTTTGTATTTGTATGTGCGCACGCGCGCGTGTATATATATATATGTGTGTGTGTGTGTGTGTGTGAGAGAGAGAGTGGTTTTGGTTGTTTGAGTCGTAATCCTGCGTAGGCTCCAATGTATCTTTGCTGTGACAGTTCTGTTGGTTGGTTGGTTTCTTTGTTTAATGGAATATCAACGCTTGTAGGTTATTTAATGCCAAAGCCATTCTCCAAGAAGAATAGTAGTGGTACTATTTAACCCATAGCTGGGAGGATAAGGGGGTTCATACCTTTCCCAAGGGTATTTGCCCGAAAGTGAACGTAATAGCACGACTGGAGTACGAACTCGCTTACTACGATTACGGAGTCCATCGCTTTAACCATTACACCAGGAGGACACCCCCTGACAGTTCTGTGATCGGAAGACACATCTTCAAAAGAGGAATATGCCTCACAATTCAAAGCGCTATAAATCCATTTCTTATTCATGAGGATATAATCTATTTGTGCTTTAGCATTATTTGCATAAGTGTAGTTCCAAAGTTTTACCTTCCTTTTCTGGAATTTAGTATTAAGGCACGTTAGTTCATTTACAAGTGAGAAATCTGTTAGGTGTTCCCCATTTCTGTTTGACGAGTTGTGTAAGTTGAATTTATTGTTTTTGTTTTTACTTATTTGAGCATTCATGTCTCTACCGATGATTAGAACGTTGTATTTGGGAATGTCACAAACAAAGGAGGATAGCTCTTTATAGAAAGTGCAGAGGTTCGTTTCGTCACTAGATCGGTAGGACTGTAGCAGGAAATAATCGTTGTATTGGGGTTGCCGTTAAACGTAGCTACCATCATTCTCGGTTGTATTTTCTCGATGCTGTTAAGTGATTTTTGGGTGCGAAGACTGAGAATCATTCTTACGCCCCCTATGTCGGCATTGATAGGGTTTTTCCATGCAGAGGTTGGGATAAATGCCCACCCATGGCCAGTATCGTGGTATTTTATTTCTACTTTGCTATGATGGTATCTGTGTTCTTGTACGCATATTATGCTCTGCCGCAGACGCTGTCATATCCGGTAATTGTCCTAATATATTTAAAGTTCTAACGTTAAGTGTTACGGTGGGTCTCCTCGTGGTGTAATGGTTAAAGCATTGGACTATTGAATCGTTGTAAGCGAGTTCGAAGTCCAGTCGCGCTATTACGTTCACTTTCGGTCAAATACCGTTAGGAAAGGTATGAACCCACTTATCTTCCTAGCTATGGGTTAAATAGTAAACTAATGCTCTTCTAGATAGATGGTTTGGGCATTAAATAACCCAAGAAGGTTAATATGCCATTAAAGCAAACAACTTAAGTGTCGTTATATGTACTATGCTTTTATATTTAAGTAATTTTGCTTGTGTTTGAGTTCTGTAGCTGATTTTTCGAACACTGCGGCCAAAGCTCCAACCTCAGCAGAACGTGTCCTTTGTTTACCCGCGCGAAGGGTGATGCGGTTTGGACATATGTTTTGAGTGAGAGTCGACCAAAAATACACACTGTGACTGACTATTGCTTAACAATAGCGACATTAGCGGTAAATATACGATAACACTAAGAAACAAATTCGATGCTCCTCAAGAGATATCTGAAACACTTACTTCGAATGATGAATATGAGAACTTCGTCCACGCCCACTTGGAAGCAGCAGCATACCAACCAAACTAAGAGGCAAACATAGACTTCTGTGGAAGGCATGAGCAGTTAAGAAAAAACGAGACAACGTAAAACCAGTATCCCTATGTAATAAAAGGAACCCATCTAATACCAATGCTCAGGAACTTACGAAAGCACAAAGTGAACTAATAAACACAAATCAAAAAGAATAAATAGAATACATTCAAAGCCAGATCAATGGAATTAGAATTTCATTTGAAGAGGGACAATCTCGAATAGTGTGGCAGATAGTAAATGAGATGAATAAAAGGAAGCGTACCTCGAGAGCTAAACTAAAAGTTGCCAGCCAAAAAGAATGAATACACATGTGGAAAGAACACTTCAAGAATCTGCTTGGAAAACCCCTTAAAGTTAGAGATAAACCTATTACGAAAGTTATTAATGATCAACTTGACATCAAACTAGGACAGTTTACACAAGAAGACCTCGAGGTAGTAATAACAAAAATTAAAAACGGGAAAGCCGCTGGCCTGGATGAAATACCACCAGAAGTATGGAAGACAAAGAAATTCGATGACCTACTGTTTCGAAACTGCACAGTTGTATATAACCAGAACACAATAGGGAAATGGACAAAAGGCTACATCGTCCATTTCCTCAAGAAATATGACCTCAGAATTGCCAAAAGCTACCGAGGTATAACCCTTACTTCCATAGCGGATATCCCAGCTATGAGTTAAATAGCATCACTGCTGTTCATCTAAAATGATGGCTTTGGTTTTAAATAACCCATGAAGTTTGATATGCTATTAAACAAAGAAACAAACCGACATAGCGGGTAAGATTTATAATACTCTGCTACTCAACCGTATCGAACCAGAAATTTTAAAAAATTCTTAAGAAAAATTAAAATGATTTTTGGAAGAACTGATCCACAACATCACAGATTCTGTCAATCCATCGAATTTTAGATGTTCATGCAAAAAACCGTAAGGCGACACTCTTATTTGTAGATTTCTCCAAGACATTTGATTCCATACACAGAAGGAAGGCGTAGCAAACACTTCTAGCCCATGGTCTCCCCAAAAGATGGAGATAGACTTCACTGACATTATTGCTGGTGTTCTGCAACCCCATATTAACCCCATATCTATTCATTATCTGCCTATACTATGTACTTCGAACGTCGACAGATCTAATGAAAGAAAATGATTTTATACTAAAAAAGGCAGAAAGCTGACGATACCCCGTACAAACTATTTCGGTCACAGGTTACACAGCGCTTCTGGCAAATACACCTATCCAAGCCGAATCCCTGCTGCATAGTCTGGAGCGGACAGCAAGTGGCATTGGCCTTCTTGCAAATGCAGACAAAACAGAGTAAATGTGGTTTAATCAAAAAGGAGACATTTCCACTGTAAATGGTGGTTCTCTAAAATCAATAAAATAAAAAACAGTTTTTTCCAAGCAGTGGTCGTGTCAATTCTACAATATGGATGCACCACATTGACGCTGACTAAGCGTATAGAGAAAACGTTAGACAGAAATTGCACAAGAATACAACGAGCTATATTGAACAAATCCTGGCAGCAACATCCTACAAAACAACAACTGTACGGCCACCTACCTCTCATATCTTAAACCATCGAAATAAGACGAACTAGACATGCGGTACACTGCTGGAGAAGTTAGGATGAACTCATAAGCGACGTTATCCTATGGTCTCCTTCACACGGACGTGCAAATGGTGGATGACCAACTAGAACTTATCTACAACAGCTCTGTGCGGACACTGGATGTAATCTAGAAGACCTGCCAGAAGCAATGGATGACAGAGACGAATGGCGAGAGAGAGTCAGGGAAATTTGTGCGAGCAGCATGACATGATGAGATATATATATATATATATATATATATATGCAGAGAGAATATAGTTCAGTATTCAGTTTTTAAAAAATATCTCTTTACACGCATATTGTATTGTGTCTCTTTTTGAAAAGAATAAAATCTGATTTGAGACCAGGTTTTCATGGGACTCTACCCTTTTTGCAATCTAAGCGGGTGGAGTCCCCTTGGCATTAATGGTTTTAAGTTCTAAACTGCAGCCTCGAAGTCAGCGAGTTCAAACTCCAGTCGTGCTATTACGTTCACTTTCGGACTAGTGCTCTTGGAAAAGGTACGAACATTTTTATCCTACTGCCAACTATTGGTAGTATAGTATCCTTGCTTTTCTTCTACAAGGATGGCTTTGGCATTAGATAACCCACGAAAGTTGATATAACATTAAACAAATAAACCAATTTATCTCATTTGCAACCAAAGATATAAATTGTTTTCATCTTTAAAATTTATCAGAGAAAATAATCTTGTCTATAACAGCCAATTTGATTTTAAAAAAGGGTTTAAAACCTCACCAATTATTGTATTTGTTTTCGCTCTCATCCCTAAAAATTATCCGTTAAGTATTTTCTAAAAGCTCAATCTATGTGTACGTTCGTGAATATGATATACTTACATGTAACAAACCAGAAAGAAAAAGAACTTGAACGATCTATTTAAAAAGAAAAAAAAAAACGAAGGATAGAGTAATGAATTAAAATGAAATGTTAATTTATAATAAGCATTACTTATTCTGAAACACAGAGCTCGATTTGTTTGCTGTACCCGCTAATATTAACTGTTCACTCATCTAAGCAGTAATCAGGCTCAACGCTGCTTAACTTTAGTATACAGAACAGGAACCAGTGCTTTCGTCCTAACTTGACAATATATATGCCGCTTATTATTGGTATTACTGTTTTTTTTTATTGTTTCGACCCTACAAAATATATAAAACAAGTGTTATAATTACGTGCATTATACGAGGGTAAAACATTTCTCTGCTTGAATATCCTACTTTTAATAAAAATTCTTTACTTGAGTGTCGTTCTTTTTTTAAAGTAATGATCACTGGTCTTAGTTCAAGTATCTGGTTATACTAAGGTCAAAGTTACTAAGAAAGACTTGTATTTAGTATAACAGATAAAAACATTGTGGTGCTTAACTTGTTTCGTATAACCCAATACTTTTAGGATGAGAAATAAAAAATTTTGAGGGCAGCCAAATATTTTGACTGGTAGCGTGTATATATATGACCTCCGTATATATATATATATATATATATATATATATATATATATATATATATATATATATATACGGAGGTCATTCAATAAATCAGGAGAATTTTTGCTTAAGGGTTGGGTAAGGAAGCACTGTTTATAGTTGTACCTTTTTCAGGGAAATGAATTGAGATAAATTCTTTCATGTCCCAGAACACTGTCAGCATTACCTTCTTTTCTGAATGCTGCACCTGAACTTTTTCTTTTCCAAAGTATCAGTGTGTTTCCTTTCCATGGGATATCTTTTCAACTCAGGGTCGTCTTGGCAAACCCAAGTTTAGCCCAATTACTTACAAAATGTTCTATTCCGTACATACCCTACATTCTGTAAATTTCACGTTTTGTCATCCAAAATTTGATGACAGACTTCTTTTCAAGCCTGGAGCACTCTGATTTGCAGCCATCTTGAATAGCCCCAAAACAAGTATTTTTGTGAGATTAAAATATTTTTTTGATATTAACCAATTACAAACAAATCAAAGTTTACATTTGTGGAAAAAAATTTGAAAAGTAAAAATAAAATATTTCCACCCCAAAATTCCCCTAATCTGTTGAATGACATTCGCGCGTACGCGTGCGTGTGTGTGTATGTATATAAAACTCACCAAGTTTTCCTCCCACTAAAGTTTCATGGATCTTAGTCTTCCATTTTGCTGTTTTTATGAGAACTGACATTCGAGTAATAAGAAAACTTTAAGGTTTTATATTTAATATCTATTTTATATTTCTATCATCATCAACATTAAGATGTGTCGACAACATATATTCCTTTGGATCTATCTCGAATCCGTCTTTATCGACCATTGCTCCGGTTAAGTTCTCTAGATAGAATTTAGTGTCCATTCAGAGCTGATGAATATAAGTTTTTGCTAGTCGGCCCACACTGGTGTGTCCAAGTGTCGAAGTTCATAGGAGAACGTTGCTTATGAGTTGGTCCTTATTTCACCAGCAGTGTCTTGATCGTCTCACTGGGGTGTTTAATGAGATGGGAGGTAAGTGGCCGTACTTTTCTGTTTCTTCGATTGTTGCTTCTAGGATTTGTTCAAAACGGCATGTAGTATTCTTGAGTAGTTCCCATCTCGCTTTTTCCCCAGACGATTTGTTTAATTCCAAGTGGTGGCACTATAGTGTAATACTAACCCGACTACAGCTTGGAAGAATTTCTGTCAGATTTTTATCAGAGAGATAAGAATTTCAATATGGTCGATAACTTTTCCATACTTTATCTATGCATGTGTTGATATCACTTTAAGTAGATGAGATATAACTACCGAAGTGTATGATATAAAGTATTGAGCATTTTTGTTTTTGTTTGAACTTCTCCTCTATCATTATTATTTTATCTTTCAGAGTTTTTCTTACATCAGCGTTACCTTATGGTCTTCCACTGAAATCTAAATTATAGTCACCAGGACTCTTCTCAGTGTTCTGGCCGATCTTGATAATACTGTAGTTTGAATAGTCTCCACTCATCCTCTTATTTCCAATTCCTCCAGTCCCTTTACCAATCCTTTGGTGACTGTACCGAGCGTACCAATTACAATTAGTAACATAGTCACTTTTATGTTCCATAGATTTTTGTTGTTGTTGTTTGTTTTTTTTGTTTTTTTTTTTGTTTTTTTTTTTTTTTTTTGCTTAGCAAGGTCTAAGTACTTATCTCTCTTTTCGCTTTCTTTCAGTTTTACCCGGTGGTCTACCTTGACGGAAAAATCCACTATTCGGGGGATTCTCTCTCTTTTTTTTTTTTTTTTTTTTTTGTTGACTATCACTAGGTCTCGTCGTCTGACCGAGATTCTGTGATCCGTTTGTATCTTAAAATCCCAGAGAATTTTCTGCATCTCATTCTCCCAGACGGATTCCGGGTTGTGCAAAAACTATTTATTCGTATAGTCAAATTTCAATTTCTTGCACAATTCTCAGTGGATCACCTTCCCCACATCTTATATTCTTTTTGTGCTAATTTGCCACATTCGCTTATTATGTGACCGATCGTTTCGTTCCCATCACCATATATTATTATTATCCTTATAATTATTATTTCACACTTGGCAATTTTTTCGCATCAACCTTAGCTGGTGGACATTCTCTAGACTCTGAGCGATAGCAAATCTCCCTAGGTCTCCAGGACTCGATTCTTCTTTTGATTTCCAACTCTTCCAGTCCCCTTTCCAAACCTTTGGGGATTGTTCCAAGTACTAAAACAATCGGTGTTAATGTTACCCTTGTATTCCAAGTCTTTTTGTTCTCAGGCAAGGTCGAATTATTTGTTTATCGTTTCGCTTTCTTTTATTTAACTCTTGTGCTCCTTCAAAACGGTAAAATCCACAAAATGATTAATTCTTTTTTTCTTGTTGATTAACATGAGATCTGGCCGGGATGATGTGATCCGTTTGAATCTCAAAATCCCAAAGAATTTTATGCATATCATTCTCAAGGACTGATTCTGTTTTCTAAATATACTATTTAGTAGTTTGGTGAAATTCTAATCTCTTGCACAGTTATCAGTCGATCACCTTCCCCATCCAGACATACTCCTTTTCTGCTAGTTTACTGCATTCCCTTATTATATGATTAACTGTTTCATCTCTGTCCCCACATAATCTACACCTGCTATTTGGTTGCGAATTATCAATTTGGCATTGTTTTGTAATGATATTAAAAAGATTCACTTTGTCTCTTGAGGTTTCTCTTTCTTAGCCATTTCTAGGTCTTCTCGTGTTTAATCTCTTCAGTTTGTCGCTTGAAGTATTCATAGAGGAATCGACAGATTCAGAAAAGAAAAGATGAAAAGAAATATCTTTCAGTGTGGATGCTTTTTTTTACTTCTCATATGACAATTCATTAACTTGTATGATTTGTAGTAGTAGTTGTCGTGTTGGTATTAGTTTGGTTTGGTTACTTTTTCAATGGCATATCAAACTTATGCCAATACTATTGATGTGGAAGGACAGTAGTGGTACTATTTAACTAATAGCTGGTGTGGGGGGGAATCAGAAGTTGTATACCTTTCTTCCCAAGGGTATTTGTATGAAAGTGAACGTAATAGCGTGACTGGAGTTTGAACTCGATCAATACCATATCGCTGTTCAGCTCTTTAGCCATAAAGCCACATCCTTGATGGTTGTTGTGGGGATGATGAAAGTCAATGATTTTTTTTTATCTTAAACTATCAAAAAACTTAAAAGTTTAACTTAATTCTTTTTTTTCCTACTTCTTTTCATATGTAGGAAATCGAATCGCGATCCTAGTTCAAATCCTGAACGAGGCAAACGAAGCTGGGTGTGTTTCACTTCGCGCTAATGCCTTTGAGAAAGGCATGAATCCATCTCTTCTCCCTGCAGCAATGGGTAAAGAGTCCGGCCGACTTGGTTAGGCAACCATTTAAGAAAACGGAAAACCTTGAATTCAGATCAGCTTTACTCCACCGAAAAATTGACTTTGTGTCCCAACCTGCCCGTGTCAGAAAAGTTGGATAAATACATAGCCATCTTTTCATTATCATAGTTTATCTTTTGAATAAACAGCCAATCAGTTATTTGAATAGACAAACTGATATAGAGGGTTAAGTGTTTATTTTTGTTTCTCTTTTTTTTCTTTTTTTTTTGTTGTTGTTGTGCGGTAAATCACGGTATACATTGCTGATGAGACCTAATAAGGTCGAAACAGCTGTCCAGTGGCTCCGTATGTCACGCGCAAGTGTTTGCCGGATTTTTCTGGTCATGTTAATTTAATTTACAAAGCTAAGATTAATATCTAACACTATCAGAAATGTCGGTATACATAGTGTACATGGGGGAGCCCTCTGGCATAGTGGCCAACGTGCTAGACCTTAACATCGTTCACTTTTAGACTAATACCCTTGAGAAAAGTATGAAGTCCCTTATCTCTCCCAGCTATGTTTTTTGACCAGGAGAGCTTCGGCATAAAATAAACCACAAAGGTTGATATACCATTAAATAAAGAAACTAAACCTTATTCATTTACTTATTGTTATATATTATATTTTAAATCCTGGACCGTTTCTCGGTGCAATCAAATGTTGTTCGTATATTAGCCAATCTTGTGTATAAATTGGTCCTTGATTTATGGTCACGAATTCATTCATTTATAGAATTCATTTTTGAAGTTCTGACTACATTCAAATTTTAATTTTACCAAATAAATACTCATGTCTAAAATCGACGATAAGTATTTCTCTAAATAGTCATCATCATCGATTCGCGTTGACAGCACTGAATTCTCTCGCTCACCTTTCATCTATCTTTATAGACCATCTCTCCAGGTAAGTCCTCTAGATGGCATTCAATGTCCGTACAGAGCTGATGAATATAAGTCTTTTCTGGTCGGCCTACACTGGTGTGTCGATGAGTAGTATTCCATAAGAGAACGTCGCTTATGAGTTAGTCCTTTCCACCAGTGACCCGTCATATGTTTTGTTCTTCTTGGATGGTTTGTGAGAAAAAGTAAGTTTTTACAATTCGACCTATACACGAATATATATGGCGCCTGTACCCAGTAGCAATATGACAATCTTTTTATCTATTTTGGGAAAAGGATTAAATCAAAGTAGCTAATCGAAAACGACGTATTGTATTGCAAATATTTGCTTCAGCTTCAGATGATGAACGCGTTAAACTTGTCAAGATTTTTCTTTCTTTCTTTTAACTGAATACGGTCTTCTAAGATAACCAACAAATTACATCTCTACAAGACTCTTCAAGACAAACGTAGTGGTTGGCACACTGGCGGTCCTACCAAAGTGGAAAAGTTGTATCAGAGAGAGAGAGAGAGAGAGAGAGAGAGAGAGAGAGAGAGAGAGAGAGAGAGAGATTACAAGAATCCAAAATGTAGGTATTGTGGATGTAGCATGATGAAAATTAGAGAGTGATACAGAAACGCTAAGATGCTAGAAAGTAGGAGAGAAGAAGGAAGGGAAATGAATCAACACTATGAAAGAAGGCACCACTCAAAATATCAGTAGTCCAAGCCAACATCTTTTACAACACAAGACAACAACTTTTTTTACACACACTGGAAGTTCGTTCCATTTGTTTACTGACTAACTACACATTAAGTCTCAGTAGTAGTCGCACTTTTTCCTCTTTCTGCTTATTACTTCATTCACTTGGGAAATTCTTCGCTTTAATTTCATTTTATTTTTCATATCATTGCTATCGCATTTATTTTGTGCATTTTATACGCCTATTGTTAGCCTCAACTGGGTGTTTAAAGTGAAATCTTGAAAAAAAAACAAAACAAAAAAAAAAACATCGACGATTCAAAAAGAAAAGAAAAGGAAAGAAAGAAAGAAAGAAAGAACAAACTTTCAAAAGATATTTCGATGTTTTAATTATAAAGAAATAAAATATAGAAGACAGTACCATACACAGACGCACGAGTCAAAAGAAAGAAAAAAACAAAACAAAAAATCCCTTGAAAACCCCAACCAAACCAAAAAACAACAACAACAAAAAAGAACAAAGCAAAATAAACAAACATCGTGTTAACAGGGAAAACGAATCTCTTAGGCACAAACGACATTCGTTTATTTCAAACGGTTTACAACACACACAGACACACAGACGCGCGTGCGCGGGCGAAAGCACGCACGCCCCGTCTCCGTAGACTTATAAGAAAGTCTGTGAAAACGAATCCTAACCAATAATACAAGCCTCCTCAAAGAACACAAAAATGAGTGGGAAAAAATCCTTACAGAGAAATGGATCCTCTCCTGAGATAAATATTGCATTGCTTGGATCCCTCGGCGTCGGTAAATCAGGTAAGGGTTTTTACTACTTCTACTACACTGCTTGCAAAGATTTATTTTTGACGTGTGTGTGTGTGTGTGTGTGTAGTTTCAGATTGTTATAATTGTGGTAATCTCTTCAAAAATATTTCTTCTTTCTTATATTACAAAGTTCAGTAGGAATTTTTCCCCTAAAAAAATTATACTAGAAAACGGCACTAAAAATGAAAAATTGTTTGTTCGAAATAAAATCTTCATTCAGTATGCGTGACAGATAAAATACACAATAATAACTACAAAAAAACAAAAAACTCTCGAATATAAAGGTAACGGTGATACCTATGGTATTTATTGCACTCGGTACAATCACCAAAGGATTAGCAAATGGACTGGAAGACTTGGAAATAAAAGGACAAGTAGAGACCATTCAAACTACAGTATTATTAAGATCGGCCTGAATACTGAGAAGAGTCCTGGAGACTTCAGGATAATTGCAACCATTTAAACTCAAGTGGAAGACCATCGGGTAACGCTTGTGTAAAGAACTCTCAACAGACTAATAATAATAATAAATACTACTACTACTACTACTAATTACTTCTAATACTACTACAACTAATAATAATAATAATGATAAAACGGATCACCTATTCTCGACCAGACCTAGTCAACAAAAAAGACAAGGTGCAGAATAGTGGACTTTGCCGTCCCAGCAGACAACAGAGTAAAATTAAAAGAAAACGAAAAGAGAAATAAATATCTGGACCTTGCTAGAGGACTTAAAAAAACCCCACTATGGAACATGAAGGTGACAGTGATACCAATTGTAGTTGGTGCACTTGGAACAATCCCCAAAGGATTGATAAAGGGACTAGAAGACTTAGAAATTAAAGGACAAGTAGAGACCATCTGGACTACAGCATTATTAAGATCAGTCAAAATACTGAGAAGAGTCCTGGAGATTTGAGGAGACTTGCTGTTACTCAAACTCCAGTGAGAAACCATCGGCTAAAGCTGGTGTGAAAAACTCTCAAAAGAGAAAAATGATAGCAGCCACCCTTGGAACGATCCCCCCTAAAAATCTGGGAAGGAGACAGGGTGAACTGGAGATTAGAGGAAGAATTGAAACCATACTGACCAAAATACTACGAAAATTGGCTAGGATACTGAGGAAAGTTCTGGAGATTTGAGGAGATTTGCTGTCACTCAGACTCCATCAAAAGACCCCAGCTAGAGACAGTGTGAAAAACTCACAAATAATAATAATAATAATAATATGAAGAAGACCAGATCTAATATTAATCAACAAGAAGAAAAGAACTTGTCTTTTAGGGGATTTTGCAGTTCAAGCGGACCATAGAATAAAAATAAGAGAAAGCGAAAAGATAAACAAATACATGTATATTGCCAAAGAACTAAAAATGTTGAGGAAAAGAGACTGGTGGGGGTGGGACTGGAGATCAGAGGAAGAATCGAGACTATCAAGACTAAAGCGCGGTTAAAATCGGCCAGAAGAGTTCTACAGATTTGCTGTCACTTAGACTTCAAACTGGAGTGAAAAACTCGCAAGGAGTAAAATAATTAACAAGAAGAAGCAGACCACAGAATAAAAATGAAGGAAGGCGAAAAGCTAAGCAAATACTTGGACCTTGCCAGAGAACTAAAATAGTTGTGGAACATGAAGGTAACTGTGATACTAATTGCATTTAGAGTACTTTGAACAGTTTCCAAAAACATGGAAAAGAGACTTAATGAACAGTTGATGAAAGGAAAAATTGAGACTATCCAGACAATTAAAATTAGCTAGGATACTTAGAAAAGTCCCGGGGGAGACTTGCTGCCACTCTGACGACAGTGAAAAATTACCAGTTAGAGTTGGTGTGGAAAAAGACTCTTAAGAAATAATAATAATAATAATAATAATAATAATAATAATAATAATGAGAAGAGTTCTGGGGACTAAAGGAGACTTGCTGTCACTCAGACTCCAGTAAAAGACCATCAGCTAACGCTGGTATGAAAAACTCGCAAATAATAATAATAATAATAATAATAATAATAATTATAAAACCAGAATCTGTCCGGGAGAATCAGACGCACAATTTTGAGATACAAACAGGTCACTTAATCCCGGCTTGACCAGACAAAAATAAGAGAATCTGCGGAAATGTGAACTTTGCCGTCCCGGCCGACCACAGAGTGAAAATCAAAGAAAACGAGAAAAGAAACAAATACTCCGATCTTGCCAGAGAACTAAAAAAGCTATGGAACATGAAGGTGACGGTGATACCAATTGTAATTGGTGCACTCGGAACAATCCCCTAGGTCTTAGTAAAAGGGCTGGAGGAGTTGGAAATCGAAGACAAGCGGAGTCCATCCAAACAACAGCATTGCTGAGGTCGGCCAGAATACTGAGAAGAGTCCTGGAGACCTGAGGTGACTTACTGTTCCTCAGACTTCAGTGAAAGACCATCAGCTAACGCTGGTGTGAAAAACTCGCAAGCAATAATAATAATACGTAATCTCATATTCATTTCTCTTTAAACATCTCAAAACTACGGCGTAATTTTCGCAGTTTCAATAATAAACTTTTTGGGGCATTTTAATCAAAGTAAATTTTCTGTATGTCAGGTGAGGTATCGTTCCTTGCTTCGGATATCAATGTAATCCCAGTAACACCTGTGACGTGTTACTTAAAGAAGAGACGTGCATTCCCAGGTATCCTCATCGCTTCGATTTTAGTTCGATTTCTTTGTTCAATATTCCTAGCTTTATCTAAGGATATTAGTCCGAAAGTGAACATGGTAGCGCGATTTGAGTTCGAACTCGTTTATCTCGTGCCTGCAGTTCAACACTTTACCCATTACACCACGGAGACCCCCCACTCTTCATTTTTTGAGAGACACTATGAATTGGAATTTTACGACCTGATACTCCAACAATCTAATTAAACCTATTTAAATTTCGTTTCTTCCATTGTTTATTTAATGTTTTTCGGGGGGGGTTGTTAGTTATTTTTTCCTTTTCTTTACTTAAAAAATATCTTTTACAAATGACAATGAAGTGATATGTGTAATTTATGTATGTATTTACCCAACCCCTCTGCTACGAGTAGGGTGTGACACAAGGTCAATTTTTAAGCGGAGTTATGCTGGTTTGATAATCAAAGTTTTCGTTCTCCTAGACTGGTTGCCTAACCAAAGCTAAAGAACACAGTCTTCCTTACAGCTGGGGAAAAAGAAAAGAAAAGAAATGAAATTTTGCCTTTCCCAAAAGCGTGAAGTGAAACACAAACAAACTCGTTTAGGATTTGAACTCTGATGACCCATTCTGTGTTCTATGACGAATGTTACACTAAGCTGATATCAAATATGACTATTTAATCTTAATCACTGCATTATTAAGATAACAGATATAAATGTAAACAATCTCGCGGTTGAGATAATTGCCTTTTTTCTTACTTTCACAAAAGGGTAGGCAAATAGGCCCTCACTCATTTGGGTAAAACGATCTCCTCACACAACTTATTTGCCTTGTGTCAACCTCAGATTTAATAAATAGTTACCAAGTTCCAAACAAGTTCGAGCAGATAGTTTACTGTATTGTTTTTTTTTGTTTGTTTTTTTACCCCTGGTGAGTTTTTGCCACCAGTTTTAAACGGTGTTTTTTCACGGAAGTCTGATTACCAGCAAGTTACCATAGACCTCTAAGTCTTGATCTCTAGGTCTTGTCTAAGTATTCTAGCTGATTTTAACAGTGCTGTGGAATGGAAGATCTCGGTTCTTTCTCTGGTCTACAGTTCCTTCGATTTCTTTTCCCAGGTTTTGGGGGAACCATTCCAAGGGCCCCAACTACAATTGCTATCACTGTTACCTTCATGTTCCACTGGTTTTTCAGCTCCTTGGCAAAATTCAAGAAATTGTATTTCTATTCGCTTTCTTCTTTTTCACTGTTCTCAATTGAAACGGCAAAATTCACAAGAAGACAAGCTCTTCTCTTCTTGTTGATAACACGAGGTCTACTCTTCTAACTGGGATTTGGTAATCGGTTTGTATTTCAAAGCTTTAGAGAATTTTATGCGTCTTATTTTCAAGGACATATTCTGGTTGATGCTTCCACTATTTATCAACATGGTCAAAATTTAGTCTCTTGCACAATTCTCGGTGTTTCACCTTTCCCACCCAGTCATGCCGAGGCTTGTATTCTTTTTGTACTAATTTGCTTATTATCTTACTCCTTTGAGAGTTTTTCACACCAGCGTTAGCTGATGGTTTCTTACTGAAGTTTGAGTGACAGCAAGTCTGCTCAAATCTCCAGGACTCTTCTCAGTATTCGGGCCAATCTTAATAATACTGTTGTCAGGATGGTCTCTACTTGTCCTCTCATTTCCAAGTCTTCTAGTTCCTTTACAAATCTTTCGGGGATTGTTCCAAGTGCACCAACTACAGTTGGTATCACTGTCACCTTCATGTTCCATATTTTTAGCTCTCTAGCAAGGTCAAGATATTTATCTCTCTTTTCGCTTTCTTTTATCTTTACTCTGTGGTCCACCGGGACGGCAAAGTCCTCTATTCGGTAGGCTCTATTTTTTTGTTGACAATTACTAGGTCTGGTTGTCTGGACGAGAGTAGGTGATCTGTTTGTATCTCAAAATCCCAGAGAAGTTTATGAGTCTCATTATTATTTTACTCATTCGAGAGTTCTTCACACTAGGGTTAGTAGATGGTTTTCCACTGGAGTCTGAGTGACAGCAAGTTTCCTCGGGTTTCCATGAGTTTTCTCAGTATCCTGACCAATCTCAATGATGTAGTTTGGATGGTCTCTATTCGTCCTCCTTTTTTTTCAAAAAAAACTAATAAAGAGTCTGATTAAAAGAAAAAAAAAACGAGATCGAAAGCATGCAAACGGCAGCACTATTAAAATTCAACTCCAATGAAAGATCATTGGTCGCTACGGATGTAAAAACTTAGCGAGAACAACTAGTAATAATAAAGATCACCTAATACCAGCCAGAAGACCAGACCTGGTGAATAATTTTTAAAAAAGAGAACTTGCTGAATTGTGGATTTTGCCGTTTCGGCGGACCACAGAGTGAAAATCAAAGAAAACGAAAAGAGAGACAAGTATTTAGACCGAGCCAGAAACTAAAAAAAGCTATGGAACATGATGGTGACGGTGATACCAATTGTGATTGGTGCACTCGGAACGATCCCCTAATGCTTAGTTAAAGGGCTCGAGGAATTGAAAATCGGAGGACGAGCGGAGACCATCCAAACTACAGCAGTGTTGAGGTCGGCCAGAATACTGAGAAGAGTCCTGGAGACCTGAGGAGACTTGCTGTCACTCAGACTCCAGAGAAAGACCATCAGCTAACACTGGTGTGAAAAACTCGCCAGAAGTAATACAATTTTAAAAAAGTGAAAAAATAGACAAATACTTGACGATGATATCAATTGTTGTTGGGGCACTTGGAACAGTCCCCAAACAATTGTAAAAGAGATTAGAACAATTGAAAATCGGAGACAGAATTGAGACAATTTAGACTACAGCACTGTTGAGATCGACTACAATACTGAGAGAGTTTTGGAGACCTGAAGAGACTGGCTGTCACTTTGACTCTTGTGAAAGCTCACCGGCTAAAGCCGGTAAGGGAAAAACTTACAAGGATTAAAATACTAGTAATAATAAAAGATCAGATCTAGTGTTAATTGTCAAGAAGAAAAAAAAAAAAACACCTAGAGAATTGAAAGCGAAGGAAAGCAAAAAACTGGGCAAATACTTTGACAGAAAACTGAAAAAGTTGTGGAATATGAAATTGACAGTGATACTAATCGTAGTCAGAGCTCTCAGATCAGTCTCCAAGAACCTGGAAAAAAAGATGTATGAAATGGAGATTAGAGGAAGGATTGACACCATCTAGATCACAGCACAACTAAAATCGGCTAAGATACTCAGAAGCGTCTTTGGCGAACGAAAGAGACTTGCTGTCACTCGGACTCCGGTGAAAAGCCATCAGTTAGAGCTTGTATGAAAAACTCACAATAAGTAAAATAATGTTATTGTTGTTGAGTAACACCACAGGTATTATTAGAAAGTAACCGAAAATCTCTTTAAAAATCGGTATTTTAAGCAATAAGTAACAGAAGTAATTTAAAACTAATCACTTGGATGAATAATATATAATCAGAATATTATCGAAAATATAGATGGAAATATTAAAATAGATATTTAGTAGGACCTCACAATTCGCCAACTGTAGTTTCACCAATCTGCGACTGACCTACTCAACAAAACTTAAATGTTCAAAAATCTTCTTAAACTAAAATACTCTCACACACACACACACGCACACACACCTCTCTCTCTCTCTCTATATATATATATATACACACACACACACGTAACAACATCTACTGGCTCGGATGAAGACTTCTCACTGAATCAAAAAATAATTATCTCTTGTAATTGCTTCTCATACAAAAGAAAATTAATTTCGATAAAATATTTTTGTATTCGGACAAAAACTTGAAGTTGAAACGCGTTGGCACAAATAAACGAATCACCAAACATATATCTTTCTTCCGTTCTTACCTGTTTCTAAATACATTCTGTCGGATTCAATTCACTTCTCTCTTTCTCTTTCTCTTTCTCTCTCTCTCTCTCTCTCACACACACATACACACAAATATATATATATATATATATATATATATATATATATATATATATATATATTGGTGCGTGTGTGACATTAAATAGGTCTTTCATAATATTACTACAAGGTATTTCAAAAAATTTAAAATCAATGAAAATGTACAGGGTGTCGCAGAAAAAGATTGTATGCTTAATGTTTAAACGCCTTTTCTTTTCCAGCAAAGAGCATTTCTATCCCTGAAAAGAAGAAAAATTAAACGTGGAATTTCGAGTTGTTTCTACACATTGTTAAAATTTTAGATCATTTGAACGAGAATTGGTTAAGTTATTAAACTACGAAATTATATCGATTTTTTAAAACACCATGTATTTTGAAAATATTTTAAAAAGATATAATTCACTTTTAATGTCTTTAAAGCCGTGAAAGACTAATTAATTAAAAAAAATTTTTCATCCACTATTTTTGCCTAATTCCTTTGATTTTTATTGTTGGTTTGTCGTGTAAAACAAATGTCTTTTTTCATATTAGAATTAAATTCTCGTTATATTTTTTACATAGGATGTCGATTTCCCGGTGAATTTTTTTTTACTTACCTAGTATTATATGGTTAATTATTATTTAGAGATTTCATCATTCGAGTTCTTGGAGCGTATCTGACGCAGATAACGAAATCTTGTCCATCATTTGTAAGTGTCTTGAAACATACCGGTGATAAGAAAGTCCTGCTGTTAATAAATAAACAAGGAATTATTCTCTAAAAAAATTATCTTTTAATTACTTACTTAGCTTTGCTTAGTTGTGTTATATAGGCAATAAGAATTAAGGAATGACCATTACACTTTGTTATAAAAATATAACTCTTAACTTTTCTCGAAAGGGTCTTAAGTTAACTGTAAGTTTGAGGGAGACAGAGAGACTGAGACAGACGGAGGACTGCAATATTGACCTTTATCTTCTTTTTCACGCAGTGCCATTTCAGGGCCCCACTTAGCACTTCTTCTCCTTCTCAGCCCTGGTGGGGAGAGACCACTGCCCCACTCTAGGCACTAGCCGAACCCCTTGAATGCTCGAATCTCTTCTGACTGCCGACTGCAAGACTGACCGTTACTACTGTGGGTGTCTGCATATATCATTTCACAATGCCTATTCATTTCCGGTTGTCAACCCATGTGACCCGCTTTTGGCTATCAACCCGCGTGATCTGCTTACACCCACGTATTGCTGTTTTCTTGTTTACACAGCTGGCTCTGTCAAAGGTCAATATGCAACAGATGTTTGGTTTGGTTTCTTTGTTTAATGGCATATCAACCTTCATGGGTTATTCAATGTCAAAACCATCCTTGTATAAGTACAGTAGTGGTTCTATTTACCCACTGCAGGGTTTGTTTATTTGTGGCACCACGCCAGAACTAAAAACACATAATGAGAATCGCACTCATTAACAAAGGTCTGTTAATCTAGCTTGAGATTAAACTCACGAGGTGTCCAAACAATTACCTTTCCGGTGAAATTGTATTTTGAAATGTGGTAAACATCAACGTACTCTTTAGTCGTTGACTTATTTTATACACATCAATATATAGGATTTCTTTGGGGAGTCCCTGAGGCGTAACCCTCAAAGGTTGATTATATATATGTATTCCAAGCCTTCCACGCGAGAAGGATGCGACACAAGGTAAATTTTTAAACAGAGTTACGAAGGTTGATACACTATGAAATAAAGAAATAGGTTGATTTTCAAAAAAATGTTAGCTCCCTAATGGGAGTATCTTTATGATATAATTTCAGACTGTCTCCACATGTTCACCATCTCTGTCCACACATTTTTGGAATCTACCACAGGGGATTAAAAGAAAATGAGGATATTATTTCTATGGGAGTATCTTTATTTGAAAATTGGAATTGATATTAAGAAGACCACCTGCAGAAGAATCCAATAATGTGATGACAGGGAGGTGGAGACTTTAAAATCATATCATAAAGGAACTCCCATAGAAATTTAAAAAAAAACATCTTTATAGTTTTACAAACCCTGCGTTGTATATAATTCAATTTTGTGTGGTTTAATAAAGATCAAAACGCAGATATAAATCTTAGCCCCTAACTCATCTACTGTCATGGTCTGTTGCATTTTATGAACTTGTTTTTCAGAGAAAAATTTGCAACTCAATTCATCAAAGAGTAAAAATGGTTAATTTCACTTTATTGAAGATTACGAAAACAAGAAACTTGTTCTGTCTCTTAAAAGACATTAAAATATAGGTTTTCAAGAAGAAAAAACAATATCTTGAACAATGCAGTTAATTTGTACCAAATTTTTCCTGTGATGTTTTAGGCCGCACTATTAAAGATTATTACAAGAGGTTTCATGGTAATTCGTTCCAACCAAAAATTAAATGAATAAATAAATAGTAGTAATTATTTGTCTAAATTTCTGAGATGAAACTAGATAAATATTATTACTGAGAATATTCGGACTATTGACCTTATCTTTATTGTTATATCATGTTCATGAAACATCGAAAGAAGGCCGAAGGAGAAATCGGCCGAAACGTTGGGAATATAACAATAAATTTTTGTTTGTTTGTTTGTGTTTTATGGCATATCAACCTTTGTAGGTTATTTAATGCCAAATCGATTTTTAAACAAATAATCAGTTCTATTTCAAACAATTCACTTCAGCATAAATACACGGTTTAATTGTCAAAAACATTTCTATTTTAAGCGATTCAGTTTATTCAAGCAGTTCTAATTCAGCTAATTCAGTTTAGTATAAGTATAGATTTTGTTTACACAGTTAGATGTCAAAACAGTTCTATATTAAACAATTCAGTTTAGCGTAAGTACAGTCTCAATATCAAAAACAGTTCCATTTCAAACAATTCTCTTTAGCTTATGCTAAGTTTAGATGTAAGTACAGTTTAATTGTCAAAAGCATTTCTATTTCAAGCTATTCAGTTTAGTCAAACAGCTCTAATTCAAACAATTCCGTTCAGCATAAGTATGCAGTTTAGTTCTATTCAATCCACAGATAGGGCCCTATCAGGTGCTACCATTCCGGGCCAGGGCGGACCAGGGAGCGATCGCAATGAAGGGGTGCTCTGCATTCCTTAAAGTCCCAGCATCACTGGAACCTCACCATCAGATTGTTTATGTGTTATATCCAGGACGCTCATTTGGGGAGAGGGGTCTTACTCTTCTGCAGAGGTGCAGTCGATGTATTCTACAGCCCCAGCCGACTGGGCAATACACAGAGTTAAATGTCAAAACAGATTTATTTCAGATAATTCAGTTAAGTATAAGTACACAGTTTAGATGTCAAAATAGTTCTACTTCGAGCAATTCAGTTTAACGTAAGTACGCAGTTTAAATGGCAAAATAGTTTTATTTTAAACAATTCAGTTGAGCATAAATACGCAGTTTAAATGCTAAAAACAGTAAGTCAAGAAACCACAGTTTCTATTTAACCCATAGATCGGACCCATATCAGGTGCTATCACTCCGGGCCAGAGTGGACCTGAGAGCGATGGCAATAAAGGGGCACTCCGCATTCCCCAAGGTTCCACGATTACTGGAACCTCACCATCAGATTGTTTAGTGTCCTATTCAGAACACTGGTTGAGGGTGGGGTCTTACCCCTCTGCAGAGAAGCCAACTGGGCAATATACAACAATAAAGATGAAGTCAATAGTCCGAATATTCTAAGTAATAACAATAGTAGTAATATTGTGCTAACAAAAATCTCGCAACGACGTGTCATTAACGTTGTGTTTAGGTAACATAAAATCATTGATAAATAGAATCATTATGACTTATGCAAATACCATGAATAATACTGCTCATTTAATCCAATATATCAGGCCTGTTCAAAACCGTTCAATGTTTTATCATTTGTGTATTTCGTTCCGGTCTTTAAAAGAAAATATCCTGGATATGACACAAAACAACATTCAGTGATGAGGCTCTTGTTTTAGAAGTTTGGTGAGAATGTGTTAACCTTTCATTGCTATTACTCTTAGATTTGATATAGGTAAATTAAAAAAGAGAAGAAAAGAAAAGAATGCAGAATAAAGAAAAAGAAAACAGTTGGTTTGGTTGTGTTTTATGGTATATCAACTATTGTAGGTTATCTCATGCCAAATACCCTTTATATATATATATATATATATATATATGATTTCTAAACATTTTTGTTGATAATATTTTTAATCGAGCCTGAGCTCTTTTTTGCTCACAGTTAAATAGTTTCAAGTATTACTATATAGCAGTCACAATTTAACATCAGTTATTTGTTTGCACACAGTTTGTGCTATTTCACCAATAGATAGGACCCTATCAGGTGCTACCACTCCGGGTCAGAGTGGACCTGGGAGCAATGGGAATGAATACTCCACATTCCTTAAATCTTCAAAATTGGTGCCTCGCCATCCGATTGTTTGATGCCATATCCGGGACACTAGTTGGGAGGATATCTTACCCCTTTGCAGAGAAGCTGTCGGTGTATTCTACAGCCCCAGCCGACTAGGCTAGAAATTGCTTGTAATGTAGAAAATTTTTTTTCTTTCCTGGAGAAATAATCCTTCAGTATAGTTTGTACAGGTTCTGCTTTTTGTCTTCAAGAATGCCTCTACCACCTTGTCTGCGAGGCTTAGAATATACTGAATGTATGCTCTGTAGAGAGGTAAGACTTGCCCAAAAGAAGTATCCTTAGTGTGACACGAAACTACATCTGATGGTGCGGCGTCACTTCTAGGGAGTGTGGAGTACTCTTTTACTTTGCTCGGAATGATAGTGCCTGTTTGGGTCCAATTTATGGGTCAAATAGATGTGTTTAAAAATTATTCGTATTCGATTGGAACTTGTACAAAAAAACTCTTAAGAAACAACTACCCCGAAAATGTAAATATGAACACGATTCCCTAACTTCTCGGCATAAAATTACCGTTGACAGGTTGACATGCGGTTAAAATAAATCAATCGATCAATGTCCCTCCTGTCAACTGTCAGAGAATATTTTCCTAACTCAATCAATCAATTTGTTGACCAAACTTTTTTGGTTACAAAAATATATTTAAATTTACTCGATACAAAGCTGCACAAATAAAAACCGTACTTGCTATAAAAAAAGGATTGTAGTAACTTGACAAAACGTATAAAAGGGTTTGAAACACTATAATCTCAATTCAAAGTCTAATATACAATTTTCTTCGTTTCTTTGCTTGCTTCTTACGTATGAACTTCTGGAGGTAACTGTTATCGTCGTAGGAAATGAAATCGGCAACCCGAGTACAAATCCAGGACGTATCTGTTTGCGTTTCACTTCGCGTTGGTGCCCTTGAGAAAGGCATGTATCCATCTCTTCTCTCCCAGCTATGGATAAATAGGACGGGCTACTTTTGTTTATTTTTTAAGTCTTGGTACGACAACTAGTCTATGAGAAGGAAAACTTTGAAATCAAGCCAGTGGTACTAAAAAGTAATTGAGCTTGTGCCGCACACTTCTCCTGGTGGTGGGGTTGGGTAAATACATATGGACCCTTTGGTTACTAAGACAATGATGAATGAAACTTACTTAATGTGAACCCCTTTATCTCTAAAAATGGTTTTGGGAGGGACGACCGCAAGGGTGCCGGAAAAATGTTATAATAACAAGGAATCACTCACTCCTCTTACGGACACAACGGGAGAGGGTTTGAATGCTTTGCAATAAAATCAATCAGAATGACCTCATTTGTTTAAAAAGCAAATAAAAGAATGCCCGCTCTGCATTAAGAGGAAATACCGAATGCTTTGGTTTCGGTTTCTTTGTTTAATGACTTATCAACCTTTGTAGGTTATTTGGTGCCAAAGCCAGCATTCTAGAAGAATAGTAGTGGTACTATTTAATCCATAGTTGGGAGGATAAGGAGGTTCATACCTTTCCCAAGAATATTTGTTCGAAAGTGAAGGTAATAGTGCGACTGGAGTTCGAACTCGCTTACTACGATTCCGCAGTCCATCGCTTTAACGATTACACCACGGTGACACCCCTTGGAATGCTTTGGAGTAAAACATTCTTTTGCATTGATATAAATAAAACTGGCATCTTCAGGCGCAGAAGTCTAAATGAATCTTGGAAACAAATAAATAAATGTCTAATTCATCCATGAAACAAATTATAAAAAGCCTAGAGTGAGCCGCCCTGGGATGACCTTTTATATCAAAGAAGATAAGTAAATAGATAGATAAAATGTCTAAATTCTATAAGAATAAGACTTCAAAGAGCATAGTCTTCATACTTGTTTAGATGAAAGATAGTATTTTATATGCCTCTTAAAAAACGTGCATAACCAAGGCCAAGACTATGGGGTATCCAAATTTTATTAAAGTAATGGTCAACAAATGTTACGAGTTTTAAAATACAAGTTGTAGAAGCAAAGTCTTGAAAACATTTAAGAAAATGTTCGCTTATCAGTAATAATTAGTAGTCATCTCATACGTGTTACATACTAGTTTTAAGATGGTCATTTCCCCTTTTTACTATCTTTTTACAACAACCTTAAGGAAAGAAATAAAAAAATAGAATCTTTGCACAGAACATATACACGACGAATACAATATCTTTCTACGGATCCAATTCTGTTAAGTAATTCATCTTATAGTTCCTGAAAATGTCTTCTTAAATTCTTTTTCTTACCATTATTTCTGAAAGCATTAAATCTAATCTAAACATTTTCCACATTATTGCTGCTTTTGATTTGATTGGCCAATTTGTTCCAAACTCTATAAGCAAAAAATCTTGTCGGTTAATAGACTTAGTTTTTAAAATCTATCTCGACAATAAATTCCCAATTCAAAGAGAAATATTGAAAAATGTCTATCATAAATAGGAATTTCATTAATTATTTTGAAAGTGATAATTAGATCACCTCTCATTCTTCTTTCCTTAAAGTAGTTAATCCTAATTTCTTTAATCTCTCCCTGTAACTATAATATTTTACTCTTTTTTTTAGTTTTGTCACTCTTCTTTCATACGTCCGGCAATCTCTATATTACGCACCAATTTCCCTATCTGGACACTGGATCGACGACCTGAGTACAATATTCTATATGGAGTCTCATTAAGGTTTTATTCATTTTTAAAACAACATTTATCACCCTTGAATTAAAATTTCTAACCATCCAGTCAATCACTCTATTTGCCATCATTTATCTTCGATAAAATCGAGAAAATATAAATGTCAGTTTTAAATGTATCATCAAAGATAACTCCTAGATCGCATTCCTCATTGACATTTTTTATTTCCCTGTTTCTCTATTTATATTCAACTTTTAATGGTTTTGGATCCAATATGTAGTGTTTTACATTTTTCTATATTAAATTTTAATTTTCAAATATCTTCTCAATATGACAATTGATGTTCATGGAGTATTTGGAGTCAAAATCTTCCATTTATTTTTGTCTAACATACATTTCACTTAAAAAATTAGATAAACTTATAAACTTATGTTTATGACCCAAAAAATCACTCTGAATTGTACAGCAGGACACAGCGTAACGGTTATAGGCGTTGGTTCCCTAAGCTTCTAAGGAGACAATCATCTGAAGGTTGCAGGTTCAATCCTGACTGCAGGCGACTAACAATACAGGAATACTTAACACTTATCCGGTTATGGTTAACTGAATCAGAACAGGCGACCCCCGTGGATTCAATAAAGGACGTAGTTCGAAGTTCCGTGAAGGTTCCCGAGTTCGACAAACATCTGAAGAAGGCCGGAGGACATATCGGCCGAAACGTTGTGGAAATAATAAAGATGAAGAAAATAGTCCGAAAACCCTTAATGATAAAAAAAGTACTAATTTTCAACTTATTTATATAAAAATAATTAATTTTCAGTTATGTCAAACGAAAAAGATGTATCTGTGATTGGGTGATTTTCGGCTACTTTTTGTCTTGCAATATATGGTACATGGTGATTCAAAGAACACTCTTATAGAAATACCTTTATGATATAATTTCAAACTGTCTTCACATGTTCGCCATCCCTGTCAACATATTCTCGAAATCTTCCTCAGGTAATTAAAAAATGTTAATATTTCTATGGGAGTATCTTTATTAGAAACGTTGAACTGAAACTACGGTGACCCCTTGGGGAAGATTTTAATTGTAAATTGATATGGATGGTGAACAGATGGAGACTTTAAATTATTATATCACGAACAGAAATGTGAACATTTTTTTAAAACACCCTGTATTAAAGATAATGGAGAAGAAATAGCACTTGTCGTAATGACAGCAGTGGCGAATATATATTGATAAAAAAAACTCGGAATCAACAAAGAAAAATAACAGCTACAATATTTATCCAAATTTCCTGAAAAAATGTCGCAAATTTTTCTATACATAAGCTACTTAAAAGTTTAGGAATTTCAAATAAAGTGTCCGTGTAGACTAAATGTATTCTGGACTTTGGCCCCGACTCTCTTTTAAGCAGTATCTTTCGTAAGTTTGACTGCAAACTATACTTAAGGGATTACTTTGAAGAGAACAGGGAGAAATATGTATTCAACTGAATAATTTTTTGATTATCAAATTCTAAGATTAGAATTTTATATCAAGTGTGACGGGTAAAATGATCGATTATATACCATTTAAAAGCTCTAGTAATCATATACACACCTGGACGATTTCGTTTTAAAAACTAAACTACTTCGAAAAAAAGAGATATACTGCAGCAAAAGAGAATATTAAAGAGATTTCTTTTATTTGTAGTTTCAGATACCTGAACAAATATCATGGGGAGTTCCCGTGACGTAATGGGTAAAGTGCTCGATTGCGGCTTCGAAGAGAATGAGTTTGAACTCTAGTCACGCTTTTACGTTCCATTTCGGACTAATACCCGTGGGAAAAGTATAAGCCCCTTATCCCCCACCCTGTGGGTTAAATAGTATTACTAACCTGTGTATTTATGGTAAACTAAATTGCTTGAAATAGAACTGTTTTGTCATTTAAACTGGGTACTTATGCTAAACTGAATTGTTTGAACTGGAACTCTTTTTGTATGCTAAACTGAATTGTTTGAAATTGAACTGATTTTTACATTGCAACTGTACTCACGCTAAACTGAATTGTTTGAAATAGAACTGTTTGACTAAACTGAATAGCTTGAAATAGAAATGTTTTTGACAATTAAATTGTGTACTTAAACTAAACTGAATCGTTTGAAATAGAACCGTTTATTTGCATAAAAAATTAATTTGGCATTAAATAACTAACTAAGGTTGATATGCCATAAAACCCAAACAAACAGACATCATCCTCAGATGTATTCTGGATTTCGAGTCAGATAGGGAAAAATCCAAGGCGAGTCTGTCCCGGGGAATTGCATAAAAGTTTTCATTCATTTCTTTCTTTTGTGACGACCCGCTTATTTTCTTTGCCTTCTGACTTGTTGAAACTATACGCAGGGTAGGAATATCACCAGAACAACCTCAAATCTTTTTCAGATTCCTGATTCATCCAATTTTGTCTTCATTCTTTTTGACACTTTTTTAAAGTGTTTCATTTATTAGAGACAAAACAATAACCTTCATGTTTCACTCTTCTCGGGCGAGATCCTTGCACAATCAGTAATTGTGATAACAATAATAAGAATATACTTCGGCAGAACGATATGCAGGAATGTTTGTAAGGCAAACGAGCTTAATGTGATGAATAAAATATGAAAATAAACCCAAGACAGCATTGAAAAAAAAAAGAAAGAAAGAAAGAAAGAAAGAAAAATATGTATTTGTAAACCAGGTATCAAAAATAGTCAAGATGATCTACTTTATGAAGATAATGTGGGAAAAAAAAACGTAAACTCTCTGAAATTGTAGACCATGTCACATATCTCATCCACTGAAAGCGATATAACATACGCATAGGAAAAGCATGAACTGCAATTGATAAATTCACGACCAAATAAATCTAATGTCTCTGATAAAATAAAATGGGAATTCTTTCAAGCTGTAACCGTGTCAGTACTATTGTATAGTTGCACTACTTGGACTTTAATGACACGCTTGGAGAAAAAGCTTGATGGCAACCACACAAAGATGCATGCTGTTTTGAACAAAACAGCAGCTGTATTGCCATTTCGCCAACCATCCCAGTAGGATGAGCAAGACATGCTGGCCATGATAAGAGACATTCTCCGATGGAATCCTACACATGGACACACCAGTGTTGGTCGACCAACAAAACTTACATTAATCAGCTCTGCGTGAACACTGGATGCCGTCTAGAGGACTTGCCAAAAACGATTGCCGATAGGGACGAATCGTGAGAAAGAATACAAAAATATGTACTCTTGGCAGGATTTGGTGATGAAGAACATGATGAAACCAATTCTCTTTCGGAAAACTGAAGTTGTTTAGGAATATGGAAACAAGAATTTTCCTATAATTATGAAAAGATTAAAAATAACCTTTTTTCTAAGATAAAGCTAACTTTGGCACAGAGTTACGTTAATTGGTTGATTAGTTGTTTTGTTTTACAACGTATCAACCCTTTTCAGGTCATTTAACGCCGAGTCTAATTTCAAACAATTCAGTTTAGTATAAGCATAGTTTTTTGTTTACAAACAGTTAAATGTCAAAACAGTTCTATTTCAAACAATGTAATTTAGCATAAGTACACAGTTTAGTTCTATTTGACCCATTGATAGGACCCAATCACGTGCTACCACTCCGGGCCAGAGTGGACCCGGGAGCGATAACAATTAAGGGGTACTCAGCATCCCCCAAAGCTCCAGCATACCTGGCGCCTCTCGATCAGATTGGTTTCTGTCATATCTTAGACACTCGTTGGGAGAGTCTCACTGCTTTGCAGAGATGCAGTCGGTGTATTCTGCAGCCCCTATCCGAGTGGGCAATAGGTTGAGTAACTCTTTGAAATGTGCATATTCAATATCACTCGATGGCAAGTACTCTCTCTCTCTCTCTCTCTCTTCCCACCTCATTCTCTCTTTCCCCCTTTTTCTCTCTACCTCGGATATCTAAAAATAAAATTAATCCTTTTCAAGATTTAATTTACTTCTAAATTTTACTTTTTTATTGGTAACTTATTTTAATTTTAATTATTTTCAGTTGCTCCCAGTGTTTCATTTTTAACTTTTTTTTATAGGTAACTTATTTTAATTTTAATTATTTTCAGTTGCTCCCAGTGTTTCATTTTTAACCAAAAACTTTAAAACCAAGAGGCGTACTTAGTATAACAGTTATCATGATAGAGAATGAAATCGGTGACCGGAGTTCAAATCCTGGGAAAACCTGTTTGCATTTCCCTTCCTGCTGATGTCCTTGGAAAAGCCATGAACCCACATGTTCTTCCCCCAGCTATGGGTAAATAAAGCAGACTCTGTTGTTTGGTTTGTTTTCTTTGTTTAATGGCATATTAATCTTCGTAGGTTATTTAATACCAAAGCCACCCTTGGAGAAGAACAGTGGGGATACTATTTAACTCATACCTGAGGGATAAAGGAGTTCATACTTTTCCTAAGAGTATCAATACGAAAGTAAAGGCAACCAGTCAAAGCGAAGGAAAAATTCTAATTCAAACCAGTTTTAAAATTAGACCTTGTGTCACATCCAGCACGAGTCGCAGGGGTGGGGGTTGAGTAAATACCTTCCTTAAAACCAGCAAAAAGAACATAGTATGAAATTTATCTAAATCTGCACACACATCACGGCGTTAGAAATTCGATTATAATCGTATGCAGTACGATTTAAAAATTCGACTATAGTTACATATGGCACTGTAAGTATTAAATTTGAAAAGAGAATTTGGGGTAAATATAAATAGTGACTACCCCTTTACGGACAATAGGTATAATTAGATTTGAATATAAACAAACGAACCTGTTTGGCCGGTCAAATCTGAACAGGGAATTTGATTAGTATTTCTTAACTCTAAAAGATAAACTATTGCATTCGTGGCCTCAGGGAAAATCTTAAAATGATCATCCTTGTTTACAAAGTCACAAAAATAATAAAATGATATCCTTATACTATAACATTTTTGTTGAATTATTTTTATAGATTGGTGAAATTTGTGAGAGTTAAAAATATAGGAAAAAAAAAATAAAAGTGAAAAAAATTCTAAATATAAAAAAAAAAAAATCTGTAACAATGTTTGATCATTTTTTTCTCTCCGAATGTTTCTTCCTTGGTTCAAATATTTCCCTCTATTGTAGATATTTCATTTGCTGCTAATTATCTTCTCTTTTTTTAACACAATTTGAAATTACTTACAAATAAATCTTATTGGATTTTTTTTCTTGTAATTCGTTGAATGTACATTCAATCACCGTCACGTGCTCTTGAACAATGACTTTGTGTCAAAGTAAACCTATTTCAATTAATTTACGAGACTATTTCTTTTTAGTACAAAAAATATTGTTCTATTTTTATATATACTCACTTAAAGGCCGCCGTCAGCAGCCATTAAGTCGATATTAAATCACATCCTACTTAGAGAAATTATAATTGCAGATAGATAAATAATTAGTATAACATTACCTTGTAAGAGTTATTTTCTTAAAATGAATTATTATGATTGCTAACGCAGTCCTCAAATTATTGCTTTATTCTTTTGAGAGTTTTTCACACCAGTGTTCGTTGATGGCTTCTCTCTGGAGCTTGAGTGACAGCAAGTCTCCTTAAGTCTCCAGGACTCTTCTCAGTATTCTGGCCGATTTTACTGCTGCCATTCGGATGGTCTCCAAATGTCGTCTTATTTCCAAGTCCTCCAGTTCCTGTACCGATCCTTTGGTGACTATACTGAGCGCACTGATTACAATTGGTATAACCGTCACTTTCATGTTCCATATTTTTTTTATTTTCTAGCAAGATCTTGGTACTTTTATCTGTTTCTTCTTCTTCTTCTTCTTCTTCTTCTTATTATTATTATTATTATTATTATAAGGCTTTTCCCCAGCAGTTTTCACTGGGTTTTTTTTCATTGAAGTTTAAGAGGCTGAAGGTCTTCTCATGTTTTTAGGACTATTCTGAGTATTCTATATCTCAACTGCCCTGACGTTTGGATGGTATCGATTCTTCCTCTGATTTCCAGTTCTCTCGGTCTCTTTTCCAGGCCTCTGGGGACCTGTCCAAGCGTTCCAACAACAATTGGTATCACCTTCACTTTCATATCCCACAGCTTTTCAGCTTTCTAACAAGATTGAGATATTTGTCTATTTTTTCGCTGTCTTTTATTTACAATCTCTGGTTCATTGGAACGAAAAATTCTCTTGTTAATTAACACAAGGTCTGTTCTTCTGGCTGGTATCACGTGATCCGATTGTACCTCAAAGTCTCAGAGAATTTTTTGTGTTGAATTTTCTTGGACAGATTCTAGGTTTGTACATATTTGCAGATAAATGGTATTTATCAGCAAATTGCTTACAATAAAATCTAAATTTTAAACTTTTAGTTTAAATCGACTAGATCAAATCAGAATTGATGATTCATTATTGAAAACTTGTTCACTTATTTCGCACGTGAATTTCAGGTAGTTTTTCTTCTTGTTCTCGTTCAGTGTAATAACGTGCCATATGATATGATAATTCAAATCTTACATGATTAACTTAACCCTTTGTTACTGAACATTGTGAATGCAACAAAGGATTACTCAAAGAAGCAACACTTGATCTGGCATTCCCACAAAGTCTGGTGGTATTGAAAGACACTGCTGGTGCGCTCTGGGTTCGTGGTAATGATGCTTTGGTGCTGAAACTATGTCTGAGTCGTCATCATGAAATAGATCAGCTTGAAAATTACACTGGTTTACAAAGAAATTGAGGCAAGCACAAAAATACCCGTTTTTACCTAATTTGAGGGTGCTGTATTCAAATTTGAAATCCGTTTTTATTCATCACCTCTAGTTTTTTAGATATGCATAGTGTGCATTTTGTGCATATACGGTACATAAAGGCGTCTATGAATTCAGGGTTAATTCTAATATTGTGAGACTTATGGCTTATTATTTAGTTATTATGCACTAAATGTAAGTGATAGCATTACATTATATATATATATATATATATAGTTATATATCAAGACGGATTTTGACAGTTAAGGCAGGAGATCTCAATCCACACTCTGGCAGTCATTGGAAGACGTTGTCTCGCAGGCGGCGCAGGAGGTTGGTGTCCCTCAACTATCGTGTTACACATCTTTTGGGTTACTAAATATTAGTATTACATTTTCAAATGCACATTTAGTTTTGAACTTTGCTTTCACCTTTGCAGTCCCGATGGTTTGGAGAGAGCCGCGAAACCACGCAGATGATTGTTATTTTTGTTTAACTAATATAACTGGCTTCAATGCATCTTCTTGGAAAAAGATCAAATATCACAACCTTCGATCTGCTATGAGACCCGTTCTCCATTCAGATGATCTTCCTGTACCCACACCTCTAGTAAATAAGGATCTTCTTTCCTCATCAGATGAAGAAATGCCTTCAAAGGAGGATTCTGCCGAGTCAATATCTTTGGAAGATATTGAGTCTACATATTCAGGAACAAGTGGCAATGAGCCACACTGGATCACGCAAGAAGACCTGAATGATCTTGCTCGTGATTTGTATCTGTCAAAACAGCAGTCAGAGCTCTTGGCTTCTCGGCTTAAACAGTGGAACCTAGTCCAGGAAAATGTAAGGATCACCAGTTTCAGGAATCGGAACAAAGACCTTGCTTCCTTTTTCGACATGGAAAACAAGTTGTGCTACTGCACAAACATACCTGGCTTGTTTACGTCCCTTGGTTTGCCACATAAGCCTTCAGACTGGCGTTTTTTCATAGACTCTTCCAAGCGAAGTCTCAAGGGTGTTCTTCTGCACAACGTGAATAAATATCCCAGCATTCCCATTGCACACTCTGTCCATCTAAACGAATCCTATGACAATATGGAGCTTCTTTTAGAAGTTATTAAGTACAGCGAGTACCAATGGAATCTTTGTGGGGACCTCAAGGTCATTGGTCTTCTTATGGGTATGCAAGCGAGCTTCACAAAGTACTGTTGTTCTCTCTCTCTCTCTCTCTCTCTCTCTCTCTGGGATAGTCGAGCTGTATCCCAGCATTACAAGCAGAAAGACTGGGGGTCTAGAAGCACTTTTGTTCCTGGCAAACACAGCCTCAAGGAGAATCCTCTGGTGGACATGAATAAGGTGCTTCTTCCTCCTCTTCACATCAAGCTTGGTTTGATGAAGAATTTCGTGAAGGCGTTGCACAAAAATTGTGCTACCATCCAATACTTGTCTACTGTGTTCCCAGGTCTTAGTGCTGCTAAGCTCAAAGAGGGCATCTCTGTCGGACCTCAGATCCGAGAAGTGCTGAAGGATACTGATTTTGAGGAGCTTCTTAACTTAAAGGAACTGAGAGCATGGGAAGCATTCAAGTCAATCTGTAGTGGCTTCCTTGGTAACACACGCGTACCAGATTACCAAGTCTTACGAGGATATGGGGTACCGAATGTCACTCAAGATTCATTTTCTCCATTCCCACCTCAACTTCTTCCCGCCAAACCTTGGAGCAGTGAGTGATGAGCATGGAGAAAGATTCCACCAAGACATTACGAAGATGGAGAGCAACTATCAAGACAAATGGGACATCGGCATGATGGGAGACTTTTGCTGGATGCTCTTGCGTGACATCCCGGAGGCAAAATACACCAGATCTTCTAAGAAAACACACTTTTGACTGTCTGTGGTACTATGAATTGTGTAATTGTGTCATCCAAGTATATTGATTCAATCAGTGTTCTTTATCTATCCTGTTTTATCTGTTATAAGCTGCTGCAACTCTTGAAATATGCACATATATTCTCTGTTTATACTAAAATGAGACTATCTAAAAGCCAGAAAACTAGAGGTGAAAGAGCAAAACTATTTATAAATTTGAATTCAGCACACCCAAATTAACAAAAAACACATATCCCCGTTCTTGCCTCAGACCAAAAATTTATTTTTGTAAACCAGTGTTATTAGTAATAAATAGGAATACGGAAGCCTTATAACTGTATGCAAATTTTTATATTAGAAATAGTTACTTGAAGTTATAATTGCTTACAAAGGATTATTATTAGTAGTAATCTAAAACCAAAATTTTAAAGTACTTGAAACTATATAATTGAGTAAAAATCATTTGTATTAGATAAGAATACTTGAAAGCATCCTATTGTATGCAAATCATTTGCATTAGGAAAAGTTACTTAAAACAATAATTGTTTACAAATGCTTATTATTATAAATTACTTGAAACCATATAATACCTAGCAAAAAATATCTTGGAATTAACTAATCCAGCAAAGGTTGACATTCCGTAAATTCAACCAACAACCAAGCAACAAAAATCGAATCATTTTGATATAGATTCAAATGAAGCAAATGTTCACCCCAAGTTTCAATTGCAGACAAATGTAATATAATATAGTACACATATTACATTGTGCAAATATTATATAATACAAATTTCATTATTTCTATATAATATAATATAATTATTCATTATATATTTGAATGTATTATATATCAGAAATATAATATGAATATTATATAAATAGCAATGATGAATCAAAGGCCGTGTAAACAAATTGAGAGGCAAAATCATTTTAAAACCAGAAATAATTTTTGCTCGTAAAATCGGCAATACTTATATATAAACATTTATTAACAAAACATAAACACACACACATATATTTACCCAAGTCCTCCGCACGAGTATGATGCGACACGAGGTCAATTTTAAGATGAGTTTAACAGGTTTGGATTCAGAGTTTGCTTTTTTTTTCCTTGACCGGTTGTCATACCAAGTCTGCCCTATAATTTAGTAAAAGCTGGAAAGAAAATAGTTATATTCATACCTTTCTCAATGGTATAAACGTTATATGAAATCCAAACAGCCTCGTCCAGGTTTTGAACTCGAGTCGCTGCGTCTGTTTCCCAAGACTGGAACCATTATACCTCTTTCAGTCTGTCAGTCTGTCTTTCAATATATATATATATATATATATATATATCCCTCTCGTCCATTTACTTTTTTCTTCTTTCCTAATAACTTTCGATATGCAAGTCAATTCTCTTCTTTTTTTCAATTTGTCTTTCTCTCCAGATTATTATCTCTTCGATTCCTTTTCCACATGATTTCTTTTTTCATGTTTATTCGAGTGATTTGTAAAGAATTTTGTCGACCGATGCTCCTGCGTTTTGACCATTCTAACACGAGATGGTGACTATCTCGAACCCATAGACAAACGTAAGTTCCTATACATACGTAAATAACAAATAATTTTGCGATTTATGATGGGAATTATGCTTGTATACATGTAGAAATTGACGACTAAAATCAATAATGAGTATAAAATCAATTAAAATTAGTTGTAAAAAATACGTACTTTCTTTCTTTCTTTCACTGAAGAGCATATATATATGTACACACACACATGCACACGGACAATTTCCTTAAGAAAATCTCGTTGTATCAATTTACATTTCAAGAAGATTTATTTGTTTAGCAATGACCTTGCCGGATATATATATGTTTATATATAGTGAAAGATGCCTGGGCTGGTGATGTATTAATGTATTGCCTGCTTTTACGCCGATTTATAAAATACGCTAACGTTAAAAGACCCATTTCGTGTCTTCTCTTGCGAAATAATTAATGTTAGAGATGCAGCAGAGTCATTTTTTTTGTTTCTGCTACAACTACAACAACAACTAATAATAATAATAATAACTGAAAAAATGTGGTATCTTAAAACTGCCACAGTGCCAGTTATAAATGGGGGGGGGCTCGTTATGATCAAGAAAGGGACAGATAAACACACCAACAAGATGCCTGGCAGTCCCACCTTATACAAAAGGCATGAAAAATGCACTTTGCGGAACTGCTCATTTCCGTAGGATATTACTATCAATGTAGCTTAAAAAATTATCCGCCAAAAGAGGTAACAAACAACACCGCAAAAAACAAAAAACAAAAAAAAAAAAACTACAACAAATTCCTAAACTACAAAAATCACTACATGCCTTCGGACTTGAATAAAGAACCGGTGTAAGAAAGAAATCGAAAACGAAGACATCGCTCGAGAGCTAAAAAAATCATGGAACATGAAAGCACAGGTGATACCAATTGTAATTGATGCGCTCTGTACAGTCACAAAAGGATTGGTACAGGAACGGGAAGACTTGGAAATAAGAGGACACATGGAGACCATCCAAACTACTGCATTGTTGAGATCGGCCAGAACACTGAGAATAGTCCAGGAGACTTGAGGAGATTTGCTGTAACTCAAACTCCACTGAGAAACCATCAGTTAACGCTGGTGTGAAAAACTCTCAAAGGAATAAAATAAAAATAAATGCATACGATATGGTCCCACAAAGTAGGATAATAGACTGTCTCAAAATGTATAAAATATCCGACTAAGTCATCTAGTTTATCGAGGAAACCATGAAAAACTGGAGAGTGAAACTGACAGCAGGAGGAAAAAGCTTAGCTGAGGTGAAAATCCAGAGAGGTATCTTCTAGGGAGATGCGCTATCACCATTATTATTGGTAATAGCGATGATACCCCGAATCACATATTTAGAAAAAGCACTGGTGGATACAAAGTTCTTAAATCGCAAGAAAACATCAACCACCTAATGTACATGGACAACATCAAACTGTATGCAAAAAATGAAAAAGAATTAGAAACCCTAATACAGGCAGTGAAGATATACAATAACAATATGAGAATGGGCGTGCCATGTTAATAATGAAAAGCGGAAAACAGCAAATAACAGAAGGAATAGAACTATCAAATCAAGAAAAGATCAGAACGCTTGGAGAAAAGAAAACTCACAAATACTTAGGGATATTGGAAATGGATACTATCAAACAAGCGAAGAATAAATAAAAAGAATTAAAAAGAATATCTCAGGAGAACGAGAAAATTATATCGCAGAAATATCCTCAAAAGGATTAACCCCTGGGCTGTTCCCCGCGTAAGATCCTCGGGATTATTCTTAAAGTGGACGAGGGAAGAACTTCAACAAATGGACCAGAGAACAAGAAAACTCATGACGATGCATAAGGCCATACATCCCAGATATGACACAAACAATAGACATCAAGAAAAGAGAGGGGAGAGGACTTGCCAGTATTGAGGATTGCGTTGATACATCGATGCGACGACTCGAAGACCATCTAAAAAAGGGCAAAGAAAGACTAATTGCAGCGAACACAAACAGAGAAAAAACAAAAACAAAAAAACAAAAACAAAAAGAAAAAACAAAAAACAAAATAAAACTAGAAAACAAAAATGGGAAGAAAAACAGCTACATGGACATTTCGAGCGAAAAACAAGCGAAATCTCACACGAGAAGAGTTTGACATGGTTAAGAAAGGGAAACCTTAAGAGAGAAATGGAATCTCTTCTAATAGCAGCACAAAATGACACCATAAAGAACAACTATGTTAAAGGATTACAAATCTTAACTGCTATGCAAGTAAGAATTATACCGCTGTAGTTCTTGGCAATTCCGAGGTCACCTTTCTTGGGGAAAGGGAGGATGAGCCTTTTGTCCATCTCTTTATTATATTCTGGTTATATACGGCGTTGAAGTATCGGAGCAATAAGTCATCGAATTTCTTTGTCTTCCATACTTCTGGTGGTATTTCATCAAGACCGGTAGCTTTCCTGTTTTTAATTTTTGTAAGTACTATGTCGAGATCTTCTAGTTTAACGTCAAGTTGATCATTAATACATTTCGAGATTGGTTTACCTGTAACTTTAGGGGATTTTCCAAACAGATTCTTGAAATGTTCTTTCTACATGTATATTCGTTCTTCTTGGTTGGCAGCTTTTAATCTAACTCTGGAACAGCATTGAACTAGAAATTAAGAAATTAAGAAAATTCATTGGAAGAATCAAAATGGTTTTCGGAGAAACTGATCCACAACATCACAGATTCTGATAATCTGTGATGTTGTGGATCAGTTTCTCCGAAAACCATTTCTGTCGAATTTTAGAAGGAGTTCGTGCAAAAAACCACGAAGCGACACTCTTATTTGTAGATTTCTCCCTGGCATTTGACTCCATACTCAGACGGAAGATGGAGCTAAATCTTCTAGCATATGGTCTCCCCAAAGAAACTATCATTACCATAATGATGCTCTATAAAAACACGAAAGTAAAAGTTCGCTCATCAGATGAAGACACACCGACTTCTTTGATATTGTTGCTGGTATTCTGAAAGGGGGAGATACATAAGCCCCGTATCTGTTCATAATATGCCTTGATTACGTACTTCATACGTCGATAGAAAATGGTTTTATACTAAAAAAGGCAAGAAGCAGACGATAACCCGCACAAACTATTAGGGACACAGATTACGCAGATGACATAGCGCTTCTGACAAATACACTAACCCAAGCCAAATTCCTGTTGCATAGTCTGGAGCAGGCAGCAGGTGACATTGGCCTCTAAAATGCAGACAAAACGGAGTACACGTGCTTAAATCAAAAAAGAGACATCTCCACTCTAAATGGTGGTTTCCTTGAAACTCGTGTACAAGTTCACGTACATCGGAAGCAGCGTCTCATCTACTGAAAATGTCATTGATATGCAACTAGCAAAAGCATACACTGCAATGAATAGGTTATCGATCATATGGAAATCAGACTTATCCGATAAAATAAAATGCAATTTTTCCTAGCAGCGGTCGTGTCAATTCTACTATATGGGTACACCACATGGACGTTGACTAAGCGTATAGAGAAAAAGCTAGACGGGAATTGTACAAGAATGCTACGAGCTATATTGAACGAATCCTGGAAGTAACATCCTACGAAATAACTGCTGTACAGCCACCTACCTCCCATCTCTAAAACCATCCAAATAAGACGAACAAGACAAGCGGTACCCTGCTGGAGAAGTTAAGACGAACTCATAAGCGATATTCTCCGCTGGTCTTCTTCACACGGACGTGCAAGTGTTGAACGACCAACAAGAACTTATCTACGACAACCCTGTACGGACACAGTATGTAGTCTTGAAGACCTGCTGGAAATGATGGATGATGAATGGTGATAGAGAGAGAGAGAGAGAGAGAGAGAGAGAGAGAGCTAGCAACACGACATGGTAAATGCACAACCCAGAATCCGTCCTGGAGAATGAGGCGCACAAACTTCTCTGGGATTTTGAGATACAAACGCATCACCTAATCTCGATCAGACCTAGTGATAGTCAACGAAAAAAGACAACATGCTGAATAATGGGCTTTGCTCTCACGGCAGACCACAGAGTAAAGTTAAAAGAAAACGAAAAGGGAGATAAATATTTAGACTTTGTTAGAGAACTAAAAAAACTACGGAACATGAAGGTGACGGTGAGACTGATTGTGGTTGGTGCACTAGGAACAATCGCCAAAGAATTGGTAACGAGACTGGAGGACTTTGAAATAAGAGGACAAGTAAAGACCATTCAAACATTATTGAGATCGGTTAGAGTACGAGGAAGGGTCATGGCAAATTGAGGAGACTTGTTGTTACTTAAACTCCAGGGGAAAACATCAGCTAACGCTAGTGTGAAAAAAGAGTAATAATAATAATAATAATAATAATGGAGACAACTCCAGCATACACTAAATCTTTCTGAGGATTTCAAATGAATAATGGCTTCTACGAATATGAAATAAGAGTAAAGGTATTTTATATTTAGTTTAGGTTGTATGTCAGTGTGTTCTATTTCATATTGGGTGTATGAATAGAAAGGATTTATAGAATTTAATAAATAGTCTTTTACATGGATGTCTTCTACTCTGTTCTTCGATCAAATTTTTCCGGAATTCTGATTAAAAGATTCTTTGAATGATTATATAGACGAGGCCCAACATTTAGATTCCGAAACTTTGGAATGTTTTAGTATTCTGTTTTTATCTATCATATTACGTAGCGTTCACCCGTAACTCGTTTGGCACTTCACACATCTTTTGAAATCAATCCACCAGGAAATTTCTTAAAAAGCCAAAACAATTTCTTTCTTTTTTTTTTTGAGGAAGGCAATTTCGTATAATTAGCCTCATGATCTTATAGATGATATATATATATATAATACTTACCTGGTTTGCCCTGTCGGCTGGAGCTGTAGAATACATTGTCATCGCTCCCAGGTCCACTCTGGCCCGGAGTGGTAGTACCTCATAGGTTCCTATCTATGGGTCAAATAGAAATAAACAATGTACTTAAGTTAAACTGAATTGCTTGAAATAGAACTGTTTTGACATTTAAACTGCGTACTTATGCTAAGCTGAATTTTTTGAAATAGAACTATTTTGACATTTAACTGTGTGTAAACAAAAACTATACTTAATACGAAACCGAATTTTTTTAATTAGAACAATTTGACTAAACTGAATAGTTTGAAATAAAATGTTTTTGACAATAAAACTGTGTACTAATGCTAAACTGAATTGTTTGAAATAGAACTGTTTATTTGTACATTTAATAGATTTGGCATTAAATAACCTACAAAGGTTGATATGCCATAAAACCCAAACAAACAAACAAACTTACCTAGTTTCGCATTGTGGGAAGTAAAATTATCATTTCCAGGAGGCATTCTTCCTTTGGCAGCACCTGACCCTTTGTTTAAAAAGGGTAAGGGTGTAGTTTACTGGTCGGCACCTGAGACGCCTCTAAACGGAGTTGCTGATTGAACTAAGCAATTTTCCCTTCAACCCCGCTGAAGTTTTGATTCCTGTGAGATATCTCTCACAGGAACCAAACCCGAGTTATATTTTCGCCTCGTAAGGAGCCATATAGAATTTAAAAAAAGTAAAAACTCACGACTGCAAGTCTTACGTAACTCATTCTCAGATTAGCCTGTATCGACACGTCTGAAGCCCGTTGAATTCAACTTCATATATATATATATATATATATATATATATATATATGAATTATACTGAAAAGTTTTGGCCAAACTAAAAAATGAGTTGATGATTTTTCAAAATAAATTTTATTGAATATTTTTAAAGAGTTTAAGAAACTTAAGAAACAATGGCACAAATGTAGTGAACTGCGAGATAAAAATGTATTCTATATTCAGTTTTGTGGCTAGAGGTTATTCTCTCTTTGATCGATTCGAGAACCTTTCAATCTTCCCTCGCGTATATATATATATATATATATATGGTTTAGTTTGGTTTTATGGCATATAAACCATTGTTGGTTATTTAATGCTAAATCCATTTTTATACATATGAACAGTTATATTTCAAACAATTCAATTTAGAATAAGTATATTTTTGTTCACACTCAGTTAAATGTCAAAACAGTTCTATTTCAAACAATTCAGTTTCGTATACAAAAACAGTTTCATTTCAAACAATTCAGTATAGCATAAGTACGCAGTTTAAATGTCAAAACAGTCCCATCTCAACCAATTCAATTTAGCATATATACACAGTTTAGGTCTATTTGACCCATTGATAGGACCCTATCAGGTGCTACCACTCCGGGCCAGAGTGGACATGAGAGCGATGGTAATGAAGGAGTAGTCTGCATTCCCCAAAGCTCCAGCATTACAGGAAACTCACCAACAGATTGTTTAGAGTCATAAACAGGACACACGTTTGTGGGGTCTTACCTCTCTGCAGAGAAGCAGTTGCTGTATTTTACGGCCCCAGCCGATTTGGCAATATATATATATATATATATATATATATATATATATATATATATATATATATATAATCTGCATCCTTTTATAAGCTTAATCCAAAGAAAACGGCACAACTAAGCAGGATTTTTGTGAAACCAATGCATTTAAAAGAATCTAGCTTAGATGAATGAACGTTATATTGGGTCTGTATAGTTCTGTGTTCGTACTGACCGTACTTTAGTAAATATCTTAATTCTCGATATAGCAGAAATAGCAGTGAAATCCTTCCGACATAGAAGCATCAATATCATCATGGCCTTCTGTTACAACGAGAATCCAACGAATTCATGGGTAGTCAATTATATCATTAAATCTTTCTATTTGTAACCAAATTATTGATATAACGGGGCATTTAAAAAAAAACTTTTCTATGATAAGGTATCCCTGAATTTTCCTGGCGATTAAAGTTTTGAGTTGATTCGGTATGAGAAAGCCGAATTATGGGTATTTTTTCGGTAGCCCAACTTAGAATTTTATTATTATATTCCTTGTGTTTCACTCTTTCGAAAATCAAATCATGAACGTAAACATTTCAACATGGGAAAATATTTATATTTCTTATCAAGGTAAGTCCTCAGAGAATTTAAATCCGTAAAAAGATTTTGAAAAGCGACTTCTCTTTTAGAAAAAAATCCGCTCGGAATTGTAAAATGAAGAATGGATTAAAACCAAAACTATTTTTAATTTGGAAAACTTCCCCTTTTCATAAAAAAAACCCTGTAGAAATATTTTAAAGCCTTTTTTTTTCCCTCACTTCATTTAATATTTTGAATTTTCTAAATAAATAAATAAATTATCTGCACGGGAAAATATTTATATTTCTCATTTATATTTTGTTTATTTAGCAAAGAGAACAAACAATTTCGATATATATTTTTTACTAAGATTCGCTCTTATGTAAAACTAAATAAATCAAATAAATAAATGAATTAATTTAGTGGAAATATATCATGGAACACATGTCTTACTGTTACATTTAATATCCCCTTTACCTCGGGAACACCGAGTAACCTTTTAGTATAAGTAAAAGTAAAGTTGGCGACTGTAGTCGAGGGCGACCAGAAGGTTCCCTTTTCAATAGCTACAATACCAAGACGTAGGGGAGGGCGCTATTCCTTTCCCTGGATTGCTTCACTTTACCCTTGATACGTACCATATATTGCTGAGTGTTAAGCAAGGAGGTATCAAGTACCATTTTTAAAGTCGTTGGTATAACGCGACCTGGGATTGGACCCAGAATTTCAATAACGGTTTGTTTAAAAACTATAGAGACTTATCCCGTAAACTGGTTTAGTCGTGACTGTGCTATTTTGTAGCATGTCTTAGGCAGGAATAGCCTGGCAGGAGCCCATTCCTCCCTAGATCAATTTTGAATTCTGAGTTTTCATTCTAGATAGGTTGCCACACCAAAGTAAAGGATCTCAGTCTGTTCCTCTATTCACCCATAGTTGAAAGGAGAATAGTTGGATTCGTTCCCTTATCAACGCAATGTGAAATGCAAACAGCCTCGATTAGGATTTGAACTTGGGCAGTAGAGGCTAATTCATACGACGATAACCGTTACACCACGAGCGCTCAAAAAGTATAACAACAATTTAAAAACTAAAACGATCGTGCGAACATTAGCCAATAAAATCGTGCTCAATAAAAAATATCGATGAGCTAATAATTGACGAATTTAAGTCCTAAACAAACTAAAAATGCAACTCGAAAGTAATAAAAACACCCGCTCAGCGTATGTGATGTTTGTTTTATATTTGTCCTGATGGCAGGTCTCATGATTACTTTTCAGCAGTCGAAATTTTTTAAGGCGTCAAAAAAAATAAAAAATAAAAAATGGTCAGTTTCTTTGTTTAATGGGACATCAACTATCGTGGGTAATCCAATGCCAAAACCATGCTTTTAAAAAACAGTAGAGGTACGATTTAAACCAAAGCTAGATGTATGAGGGGGTTCGTACCTTTTCTATGGGTATTAGTTCGAAAGTGAACGTTATTGCGCAACTGGAGTTCGAACTCGTTTACAACGATGTTGCTGTCCAGCACTTTAGCCACTACGCCACAATGAGTTCCCCCAACTCATAACTTAAGTTTTATAATATGCTGATCATCAGGTAAGTGTCGGTGATTAAACCAGTACGTACTTTATGATCAAGAAATTTGTAAAACTTAAATTTGTAAGTTGGATGATTTTCTATTTTTTTCTTTAATGTTATATATATATATATATATATATATGTATATGGTGGGGGAGGTGCATGCAAAAATAAGGATAAAATTTATAATCATCTCCTTCACATGATTTGCATGTTCAGTAGGGGCTTGTAAAGTGTCACATGAAAGTTTACAAGGGAAATATAAAGCTACATGGCCATCTTATCGATAATTAACAAGTAAGCATTTGGCTATTTTGAACCCCTTTTATATATTGCTTGTTTATGGAACAATATGTGTATAATTCTGGCTATTGAGACATGTTTGTATTTTCTTTGTAATGTTACCTGCATGTATATTATACACATTAAATATTTTTGCATGTGTAATTGAGTTTAATTTGTCTTTTTGCTATTTTGTTCAGTGTTAGTATATCACGGATATACTGATGCTAATATTGGTTCTTGGAGAATAGGGACTCGAGTAGATATATTCCCTACCACCAAGCTTTCCAATACACACAAGAGGAGCTGAAATGTATATATATATACATACATATATATATATATATATATATAGTGAGACTAATCCGTTACTTACACTCGTTCTTCAACAGGCCTACAGCAATGCCTTACACTCAAATGACGACACAGTTTCTTCCTTTATTAGTCTACTTAATTCATTAGAAGGTTATTCAGTGAAAATTTCAGAACAAAATACAACTACGTTTAGGCTACGTTTATTCTTCCACATTTGTACGAGTCGTTGTCTCTAAATTTGTTTGACAAATGTATCACGCCAAAATGAACTTAACTGCATGGAATTAATGACATAGAACTGGCGTATTTCGAAATTGCGCCAATAGGGCGGCTATCCAACAGTAGAATCAAAAGCTACCTGAAGAGTAACAAACATTCGTAATAGAATATATATAGTAATTCATATACTGCATTCTTAAAAATTTTAATGTTGATACGTAATTATTCAAATGAGTCACATTATCATTATTATTATTATTATTATTATTATTATTACTACTACTACTATAACAACTCCAACTAACTCCTTGCGAGTTTTTTGCACCAGCAATCTCACCAGATTGTCGCTTGAAATATCCATACAGTTGTTTTTCAATCCATTTCTGTTTCCTTGAGTTTTTTTGGAGGGGGTTGGTGTCTGCACATAGGTTGCCAAAACTGTCATAGACTACTGTAATTAATCTTTCTTTGCTCTTCTAAATTACGTCCTCGAGACTTTCCTTGTATTGATATATCTACGCATTCGTCAATACTACCGAGTCCTCTTCCTTTTTTTCTGGACACTTACAATCTGTCTGTGTAATTTCTCGGATGTAAGGCCTTGTGTATCGTCATCAATTTTCTTGTCCTTTGGTACATTTGTCTGAGCTCCTTCCTTGTTCATTTTAAGAATGGTCCCGAGTAGCTTACAAGGAGGACTGTCCATATGTTTAATCCCTTTCATGAGATTTCTGCTGCAGAGCTGGTTTCGAAAATCTTTCTCCTTCTTCTGAGGTACTCTTTTCTTATTTTTTTCTTCATCTCGTATCGTTTGATGGTGTTCGCTTTTAATATCCCCTAGTACTTTGCAGTTTTCCTTCTCTTCAAGTGTCCTTATGCTTTCCCGATTTAGCAGTTCTATTTTTACCGCAGTTTCTCTATTCCCACTTTTCACTGTGAGCATGGCACATTTTTCTTGGCCAAATTCCACCCCGATATCCTCGCTGTATATCACTATTGTTTGTATCAGGATATCCAGTTCTTTGTTATTATTTTACAAATACCTTTACACAATCCATATATATGTGGTTGGTTGGCTGTTTGTGTTTTATGGTATATCAACCTTTGTAGGTTATTTAATGCCAAATCTATTTTTATACAAATAAACAGTTCTATTTCAAATAATTTAGATTAGCATAAGTACACAATTTAATTGTCGAAAACATTTCTATTTCAAGCTATTCAGTTTAGTCAAAGTTCTAATTCAAACAATTCAGTTTAGTATAAGTACAGTTTTTGTCTACAAACAGTTAAATGTCAAAACTGTTCTATTTCGAACAATTCAGCTTAGCATAAGTACAATTTCAATGTCAGACAGTTCTATTTCAAACAATTCAGTTTATCATAAATACGCAGTTTATTTCTATTTGACCCATAGATTGGACCCTATCAGGTGCTACCACCTCAGGCCAGAGTGGACCTTGGAGCGATGGCAATGAAGGGGTACTCTGCATCTACCAAAGCTCCATCAGTTTGTTTAGTGTCATATCTAGGAGATTCGTTGGGGTGTCTTACCTCTTTGCAGGGGTGCAATTGGTGTATTCTACTGTCTCAGCCAACTGAGCAATATATATGTCGTGATAATAATAATTATTATTATTTAATTTTCAGCTTTACTTTCGGTTTTTACAATCTTTTACTTGGTCTTTACGCAAGATCTAGAGTGAGAGAACGGTGTAATTTTTTGTATTCAATTTTCTATCCAATAATTTTGGATGTTATTTTTCCAATCACATTGATAGTACTCTTCAAAGGAGATGAGCAGTTCCGCAAAGCGCAATCTTTTGTATATCATATAGGCTAGGACTGCCATGTATTTTGTTAATGTTTTTATTATTTGACTCCTTTCGAGTTTTTCCCACCAGCGTTCGAAGGTGTGCTTTCATTGGAATCTGAGTGACAGCAAGTCTCTTTAAGTCCCTAGGACTTTTCTTAGTATTCTGACCGATCTCAACAATTATGTAGTCTGAATGGTGTCGATTCTTCCTCCGATTTCCATCTGTTCCAGTCCCTTTTCCAATCCTTTGAGGATCGTTACAAGTGCTCCAACTACAATTGGTATCTCCGTCACGCGCATGTGCCACGGTTATTTTAGTTCTCTGGCAAGGTCTAAGTATTTGTTTATTTTTTTTCGCTTTCTTTTAGTTTCAGTCTATGGTTCACTGAAATGGCAGAATCCACGTGATAACAAGTTCTCTTTTTGGTTGTTAATTAGGAGGAGTCTGGTTTTATTTGATCCGTCTTTATCTCAAAATCACAGAGATTTTTAGCATCTCACTTATTATCATTATTATTATCCAGGTGTTTATAAAAAATGACTAATAAAAAAGGCCTTCTCAAGATATATATGGAAGAGAGAGAGAGGGGTGGGGTAGAAGGAGAGAGAAGGGGTTTGAAAGTGAGGAGGGTAATATTACATGGGTAATTATAACTGCTATTATCGTATGAAATGGAATCGACGATCCGAGTTCAAATCCTTGACGATACTGTGTTTCATTTCGCACAAATGCCCCAGGAAAAGGCATGAATCCATCTGTTCTTCTCTCCAATATAAGTAAATAGTAGGACAGACTAAGTCCTCTAGCCTGGGTTAGGCACTCAGTCGAGAAGAAGGAAAACTGATTTCAAATCAGCTTTACTCCGCTTAGGAATTGACCTAGTGGCGATGTGGGGCAGTAAATACAGACATGAATAAGTCAGAGAGAAAATAATTGAAATTTTGAACTTCTTAAATGATGAGATTCACAATCACACAGCATAAACTTATAAACCGAAACTATGAATATTCCTGCAGTTAAATTTCCTCAAGACTTTCGTCATATAACAAAAACGTTTGCACACGGCACCATAATTCTTATGGTTTCTGACTTAAAAAAAAAAAGAAAGAAAAAGACGTTTAACATCTGGTGGCGTTCAGACTGTTTGAAAAACAGGTCAGACCTTTTACAATGAGTCACTATTTTTGTAAAGAATTAAACTTCATTACTCATGTTTTATTGTTTAATTACATTATATACAAACATAGGAGGCGCGCCTAGCGTAATGGAATCGGTGACCCGAGTTCAAATCCTGGACGAAGCTGTTTGCGTTTACATTTCGCGCTAATGCTCTCGGGAAAGGTACGAATTCACCTCTTCTTCCCCCAATAATGGGTGTATAGTCGGCCAGACTGAGTACTTTAGCTTAGTAAAGCAAATGATCTGAAAACTGAATTCAAACCAGCTGTATTCTGCTAAAAAGGAGTTGGTAAGTACATACATAATACAAACGAACCATATTTGAAAAAAAATTATGGAATGGAGTTAAATAGTTTGATTTCTTCGTTTAATGGCATATCAACCTTCATGAGTTATTTAATGCCATCCTTGTAGAAGATCAGCAGTGATACTATTTAACCAATAGCTAAGGGCAGGATAAGGGGGTCCACACCTTTCCCAAGGGTATTAGTCCGATAGTGAGCAAAATAGTGTGACTGGAGTTCGAACTTGCTTACTTCGAAGCGGTAGTCGAGCACTTATGCCATTTCGCCACGGAGACTACTCACAACTTCTCTTCAGGTATCTGAAACTGCAGACAAGAGAAATATTCTGGCCCAGTCAGATGGGGCTGTAGAATACACCGACTGCTTCCCTGTAGAGAGGTAAAACTCCCCCAACGAGTGTCCAGATTATGACACTAAACAATCAGATGGTGAGATTCCAGTGATGCTGGAGTTTTGGGAAATGCGGAGTATTATTCATTGCCATCGCTCAAAGGTCACCACTGGCCCGGATTGGTAGCGCCAGATAGGATTCTATCTATGGGTCAAATAGAACTGTTTAACATTTAAAGTGTATTTTGACATTTATACTGAGTGCAAGCAAATGACTGATGTTTGATTGAATTGTTAATGATACATAGCAATACTTGCAACTATTTACCTCTGTTGACTTATGCTAAATTGAATTGTTAAAAATAGAACTGTTTGATCCTTAACTGTGCGTAAACAAATGACTGATGTTTACTTTGAAACACACAAACTTTTATCAAAATGACTTAATTTGGCTTTAAATGGCCCATAAAGGGTTGATACACCGTAATACAAAAGAACCAACCAACCAATATTTAATATTGTCTTTAGCAATACTATATATCTGTATTCGAAGTAGTTTAATTTTTAAAACGAAATCGTTTAGATGTATATATGATTCCTTGGAAAACTTGTAAATGTATAATGTATGTTAATTTTGCCCATCACATCTAATACAGAAATTCTATTCTTAGAATTAGACTACTAGAAAAAAATCACCCTAACATATATTTTTCTCTGTCCTCTTCGAAGTAGTCCGATAAGAGGAAAAGAAGAGTTCATGCCTATCCCTTGGTTATTAATCTGAAAGGGGATGTAACAGCGCGACAAGAGTTCGAACTCGCTTACTATGATGTATCATTCCACGTTAGCCACTACACCACCAGAACATCCCCCACCTAATGTGCAAAAGTTCTTTTTTTAGTTTAGAAAATAGACTGACTGTAGAATACTGTTTTTTAAACAAAAACAAAACTAACAATTCCACGTACGAGTATAGACGGGATGAGTTCTGTTAACCCTTTTATGTAAAGGAGATTACACAAAGTTGTTGCTTAAGACTGGAAATCCATACAAAAAATTGTCCAGGTTCGACGACATCAGATCATATTTACTTCTTTATTGTAATGGGGAGGTCTTGTCTGAAATATGGATGTCAGGTGATAGACATTGTTTAATTTATAGTCAGGTAGAGAAAAATATTACAGAATTACTCAATATTCTGTAAAAAATAAGGTAAAAAGCCTTTAATTCCAGGATGGTTTAAAAATCCAACGTTATCTGAAAATGAAGACAATGTATAAAATCAAAGTCTCATATATAAAACTTAGCCGACATGTCTTGCTAGTAGGTTGGTTTCTTAAGAAAAGATATAAGTATTTCATGCTTTGTCTTTTTTTTCTGATAAAGCTAATCTTTTAGTGAAACATCAATTTTTCGAGTGACTTTTCTGATAGGCACACCCCACACACACACACATGTGAGCATGATTTACAGTACTTATATTAATCTTGTGTAAGTGTGTGTTTATATATGTATGTGTGCATGTGGAGGAGGCGCTTGTGATGTAATGATTATCACCGTAGGAAATGAACCCAGTGACCCGAGTTCAAATCCTGGATGAAGCTGTTTGTATTTCCCATGGCACTAATACCCCCGGCAATAGTATTTATCCAACTATTCTTCTCCCAGTTAAGGGTAAATAGTAGGACTGACTGAACTCTTGAACATTGGAATGGCAGCTGGTCTCGCAGAAGGAAAACACTGAGGATTATTGAAGTCAGCCTAAAAAAATGATGTTGTAGGCAAGTTTGGGTAACACTAAAAAATACTACTAGCATCGTTACCACGTTACAAAGAAATAGAATATGCGCCCACGATATGGGTGTAGAATAAAATCTTCACGTCAGAAAACGGTAGAGTTTTGCTATTAAAATCAATCAGTTGTATCGATAACAGCGTAAATTTCATACCGAGATTGTAAATCAATCAGTTCAAGAGAACCAGTGTCAGGATTTTACCACAACTCCCAGAATCTCTTTGTCGGCACAGTCAGTTAAAAAAAAACACTGTGTCAGCTTGTACTATGTAGAACGTGGTCTAGACTTTCCAGTCGAATTTCTGGTTAATTTTCAGGTTCAATGTCTTGACCTCATTACCTTTTTAGTTCATAAAAATCTAACATCATTGAATTATCACCTCATTTCTGGGTTCATATACACAGACTTTCCCGTTCAGTGTCTTGACCTCGTCATTTTGTCAACATCTCCACACGAAACGGTAGCTCTCTAAAACTAGTAGACAAGTTCACCTACCTAGGAAACAGTGTCTCATCAACCGAGAGAGACATCAACACGTGACTCGCAAAAGCATGGACAACTATCGATAGGCTATCGGTCAAATGGAAGTCAGACCTGACCGATCTAATGAAACACAGTTTTTTCCAAGCAGCAGTCGTGTCGATACTGCTGTAAAGATGCACTACATGGACGCTAACTAAACGTATAGAGAAAAAGCTTGACGGCAACTGCACAAGAATGCTGCGAACAATATTGAATGTCCGGAAGCATTGGACCATAGAGAAGGGTGGCGGAAGAGGGTCAAGGATATCTGTGCTGCGGGCGCGACATGATGATGATGATGATGATGATGACATCATTGAATAAACGGTTTATTGTTGGGCCTATGTACATCGAGAGGGAAGTTGTGAATTCATCAAATGATCACACAAAGGGGCTGCAATGTCATCCGGTATTCCAAGAAATATGGCGAAAAACCAACAAATTCTTGTGGAATCGTAAGTTACGGCTGGCATTGTCTAGTCTCATGCCTGATTCTGAGTCTGATGAAGACTTTGTTTGCGGCACAACCAGTAACACTACTCTTTTTTCTTTCCGGTAATAGTATGAAATATATATATATTGTCCTCCACAGACAGAATGTTTCGTTGTATCACACCTCCTCAGTGTAGCTGGACAAGCAGGACGCTCCAAGCTGGGATCGAAACTCGCCTAACTTTACGCAAGACTTAGTATCTTACCGCTCAGCCATTAGGCGAGCTACGTCAGCTCGGGAATTATAACACATTATGTATTAGCTTTGGTTTATTTACATTTTGCGCTACCGGATACCAGAGTGCTCAATTCAAAAGAAGATACCGCTTATGATGCTAATAAAGTCTTTATCACTCGGTGGTTAGGCATGAGCCTAGAGTGCATCAGCAATAATTTGCGATACCACTAGAATTTTTTCGATTCTAACGGGGCGACCAATAATTCTCGCCTTATGCCACATCTAAGCTAAGCTTAACAAATCACTATATATATATATATATATATATATAGCTGAAAATCATGAATGATCAAACAGCCAAACTTCAGACGCCTATTAAGGTTGTTAGTAAAAATAAATATACATTGACTTGCTGTACATATATGCGAGGAAAGGCAGAAAAAAGAAAAAAAAACCAAAAAACAAAAACAGAAAAGAGCTGATGAGTAATAGAAATCTAGAGAAAATAAAGATAAATATGTATCTTTGCCTTCCGTCTGTTTTCTTGAAAATTATTTGATGAAAAACAAAAATATTATTTCATTGCTGCGCAGAGGAAGATAATGACAGGTTTTTTTTAAGTATACAAGGCCTAATCTTCACCTAAAAAAATGTCTACCAAATGAATTCGTTATTTTTACAAGAAATGATGCATTTGGGCCGGGGATTTCATTTCCTTTGCACCTGGCTATTGCAATTTGTTTTCGTTATTGCAGCTTTCAAGCATTATTCTGTGTCCCCCTTTTAAATCAAATGAGCAAAAATCTATTCTTCTTCTTCTTTCAAGGCTTCTTAAACATTATCATACAATCGAAAAGTCTATATGTAGTTAGCCTACTTCGTTTTTCGTGTGGTCTATCGTTTGAAAATAGGATTGTTGTCTGAGAGAACGTGGATGTTCATTAACTTTTCACATAGGAGAAAAAAATTTTATGATATCAAATCAGAAAAAATGAAATTCATTGCAGATTTGTAAAATCCTTTAAGCAAACAGAATAAGATAAATACTATAACTATAATCTTTGTAAGAATGTCACCTCGTTTTAGGGTCACAGATTTTTAGGTCGTCTGGTATGTCATAAGTGTTCAATTGTAAGGTCATGTGGCATAACAGTTTTCATAGTAGTAAATGGACACGGCACGCCACGTTCAAATGCTGGCGCAGACGTCAAAACATTGAACGTGAAGTTAAACGTCAAATTCAACCAGAAACTCAGTGACATGAGCATAGCAATGATATTTTAATTCATTTGAATTCTAGAGCTCTGGGGAATGTGGTGTACCATTTCATTGCAATTACTCCCAGGCCCACTTTTCCCGGGGTAGTGGTACCTGTTAGAGTCCCATAAAATAGATCTTTTCGGAAGTTAATGGTATTAAATCGGAATACTTAAAACCATATAAATGCGAGTGAGTTCTTCGTATTAAGAATAGTTACTGGAACCTATAATTGTTCATTAGGGATTATTATTATGAGTTACTTGAAATCATAAAACTGCATGCTAATAAATGATTATTATTGAATACAAATCGCCACTTGAAACGATATAATTGTGTACAAAATATCAGTATAAGAAAGGAATTCTTGATATCATAACTGTGTGCCAAAGAAGTATTAAGAAACAACTACACAAAGAATGTAAAAATATACAAAGAGGGCAATTCCTTTACCTCTAGTCATAAAATAGACCTACAGGTGTTGAGATGCCGTTAAAATCAATCATTTAATCTTAAAATGAATATAAGAGATTTTTGTGCCCAACATATATTTTGTCTCTTCCGCCAGAGATTAAACGGTAAAACTTATGAAAGCTTTAATTTCCTAACATGCTCTTGTGCTAACAACAATCTTGTTACCATGTGCCCCCTTTTTTGCTGTGTTATAACACATATACAAAAATCAGATCATTACAATATATGTGCAGTAATTAATCAGCGTACATAGCTGAACAAAAAATAATTGCAAAATAAATAATCGCTTTAAGTGGAGCCGGCTTAGAGCGATTTTTAAGAAAAAGAACGGAAAACCTGAAGAGGCAGGCCTTCCTCGCTCATTTCTCACCTTCCTCGTTACTAGAGGGTACTGTCTTCATTAACCCACTTTATACAGATGTCATAGATATTTAACGCAATATTTGTTCTTTGATCGTTAATGTTCTGTTTTGACACCCAAGTCCAACAAAGTCTCATTAGACTTTCCCCGCTACCACCACCACCTCAGTTTGTTTTCTGTTGCCAATATCTGCTTTACTTACATTGGAAAAGACTAAACGTCAGATTAAGAAGTGCATGAATATAACTCTTCGCATTTTTAAAAATATTTTACAAGCACTCTCTTTTTATTTTCTGTTTTATGGGTATTGTTTTCTATGTTCTCTGATAGCGGGATGTTTGTAAATTAACCACCGTTTCGGCGATATATTTCTGCAGATATTATTGGGATTTCTGGCCTCCTTCAGAAACTAAGTTAACAGTTCATATGAAAATTGATATACATATATTCTTGATTGATTTTTTTCCTCAGCGGTTAAAAATGATTGAAATCAAAATTTGGATCATATGCATGTATACATATAAATCAAATGCATAACGGCGATTAAAATAAATTTTAACTTTAACACAGCTGTCAGTTTTACGATATGTTTGTGAAGACTTTGAAGATCGTGAAACTGATAGTCGTGTTAGGAGGCTTGTGATAACAAGGATCTTGATTGTTTTGAAAATCGATTGAAATCATCGCTATGTATTCAATTTTCTGGTCGCTCTAGCTCAGATATTGAACACGATAAAAGGAACAACGTATATATGTTTTTATCTTTCTCTCTTTCAACTAAGGAGTACTCAAATGTTCTCGGCTCAATCATAATAAGATTGAGCTTATTTATTCATATTTAATTTTTATTAAAAAAGACCCCCCCCCACCAAATAAAAAAAAAACAACATCGGGAATACTATGTCAAATGTCTTTAACTTCTGGAAGAATATAATTTCTTGGTGGAACTGAGATCTTTTCGGTACCTTCTTATATATATATATATATATATATATATATATATATATGTGTGTGTGTGTGTGTGTATGTGTGTGTATTTGCGTGTATGCATGCTTGTCTCACAAGTGTATGTATAAATACAAAATCCAATAAACTTGTGTTGTGTATATATATATATATATATATATAGGGTGAACAAACGTGATACGACAAATACAAATATATCTAGTGTGTTATTTTCTTTAATTATCATAATTCTCTTGAACTATATATATATGTCTTTTTATCAACTGCATGAAAATTTGTTCATGTTCTTGTTGAGTACCTAGAAGAACTTTTAACAGAGGTAACAAATTTCAAAAGGCTTATTGATATCTTCACATGAGCGTATGGCTTTAATAGTGTCATTCGTTTAATTTTGGATGCATGTTTTGCTGTCTATAACCTTTTTATGTAAATTCACATGATCATTATTCAAATGATCATTATTCTTAAGAATACACGTTGCCTATGTGGAATAGTCTTCCAGGGTCTCAATAGAAACAGAGAGAGAGAGAGAGAGAGAGAGAGAGAGAGAGAGAGAGAGAGAGAGAAAGAAAAGTCAGAATTAACATCGCGAACATTAATGATTCATCTCACAAAGTTACTGGGATTCTAACTTTTTATCACGAATGACGTCCTGAACAGGATTCCATACTACTGACTACTTTATTAGAAGGATTTTGCTTATTGATAACAAACTCATATGTAAAAGTCATTAAATATATCGAAATAATCATTTTATACATGCACAGATGCACTAATATATATATATATATATATATATATATATATATATATATATATATATATATATATATATGAAACTGCACAAAAAGCATTAAATTCTAATGTTCATATACTTATGAAAATGTTAAAAAATAATAGCTTTTTATACTAATATTCTTGCTGAATGACATCAAGAAATATATATATATATATATATATATATATATATATATATATATATATATATATATATATATATATATATATATATCAGCAATGGATGAGAAAAAACGTTAAAGGGAAAAGCAAAACAAAAACAGTTGTTAAAGAACGTTGGATAAAATGAAATGCATCAGCAAGCAGAGCAATATAAAAACTAAAATAATGATTATCTCACTCTTCATGTAATCAAAATATGATAAGAATTATTTTAGTTATATATATATATATATATATATATATATATGTGTGTGTGTGTGTGTGTGTGTGTGTGCACGTTTGGGGCAAGTTAGAACTCAATATCGTTTTTAAAGATCTTTTTCAAAAGTTCAATGCCGTTATGGGCAGCACTGATTTAAAATGTAAAAATCTAAATGAGAGTCCACAATTATTATATACCGTCCATTTGTTTGAGTTTGACGTGTGGTGGGGTCACATGATCATCAGATGGTCATAAGAACACACTATATATATTTATATTAAAAGGGAGAACAAGTAGTACGGTAGTTCACCGAAGAAAAGAATTTTACCAGAAGTAAGAGTAAGAATTGGCGTGAAAAGTGTTCTAGGCATTTTAGAATGTGGCTCCTATATTCGAAGTTGATCTTGCTTAAGAAAGTTTTTTTTTATCTTTATACTGAGAGCTTTAAGAATTTGAAGTTTTCATTTGGTTTCTTCTTTGTATAATATGGAAGTGTTTTCAGTTAAAATTTCTATCTATTTGGAGAAGGGGCACGAATTTGTTTTGAGATATTAAGAGATGGAACTTGTGTCGGATAGGTGAAGTGTTAAACGTCTCGACAGAGTCGTAGTGGTTTGGCTTATAGGTATATAAATGTATATGATTCGTCATTGTGTTGGGATTTCATTATTTGTTCTCTTGACAATGAGTCCAGTTGGAGCCGAATGTAATTGGGAAAAATATGACGCCTTCTTGAATTCATTCCATTCAGAAGTCAAAGGATTCATACGAAGACATGAACGGATCAAAGATAAAATGGGCAGATGTGAAGTGTCTATCCTTTTAATCAAACATGTTAAAATATGAAACTTTTAAGAAAAAACTGCAGCATATAAATAAGCGTGGTTTCTACGTATGTTTTATATATAAATTTGTTTAAAATGACATGTCATAGAAAAGCTTTCATTGACATACTGCAAAAATGTATATTTACTTTTAAATGCTTCCACTCCAAAGAATTTAGATGTACGTACATAATGTTTTTTCTAGGGTTTGAGTTATTAGCATTATTTTCATATATAGGCCATGTCATTTTTAACTGTATATATATATATATATATATATATATATAAAGTGAGAAAGAGATAGGGGGAGGGAGGACAGGCAGATAACTTAATGTACAAAACAGAAATACTGATGATTCCACTATTTAACAACTCGATACGTATCCATACAAATAATTAGCTGACGGCATGGAGAATTTGATAAATATTTTAATAATTATTAATTATACCTAATTATTAATTAATCGTATTTCATCATTAATAATTGCATTTATTATGTGTTTATAATGCAATCAAATTTGACTTTTCTCATTGGTTAATCAAATATTAATTCCTTATAAATGTAACTTGCAGAATTAGTTTCCTGTTATTTGCGTAGAAAGTTTTTTTTTAAATAAATAAATAAATACAATTTAGCCTAAATATCTCAATTCCCACATTTAGGATAAGACTACAGTACCAAATTTAAATTCTTATCGTTACCAAGAATTCTGATATAAGCAGACGATAAAGATCACGTGTGCTGTTTCCGACTAAAGATTTTTCTTCTTTTAACATCATATTAGCTCAGCAGGAACGGTGGACATCTTTTAGTGCTGATGAAAGAGGAGGGTGACTTTTTGATGGGTAGTGGTAAAGAAACGAAATAACATTTATTTTTTCTTTCTTTTTCGCTCAAGAGAAAGATAAGTCAAAGATTTTTTTAAAATAGTCATGGTGAGTTCTTTTCGCTGCTTTGTATTTTTTTATCGTTTGATAGCGAGTAAGGGACGCGAAGAGAAGAGTTCCTATTCTAACTTAAATCTGGCAAATGTCACATAGAATTCACAAAACAGATTCCCATCCATTAACCAAATTTTGAAAAAATATCCAGAAAGTGATATTATGTATTATCTATTTTTGGAAGATTATGATAGTTTCTATCAAATCTTCAGTTGCAGTCACTTAAGAGATGACTTTTTATATATCATTAAATCTTTCAGTATTCCTAACAACTAACATTGGCATCTAATAGGCGCGCACACACACACGAGGGTATTTTGATAAATAAGATGAATTTTGCCAAAGTAATTTGCAATAGCGAGCACTGTTTACAGCTGCATCTTTTTCAAGGATATAAATTGCCCCAGAAGACTGTAAGTATGACCTTCTTTACTAACCACGCGCCCGGAATTTTTTCTTTACCGGAAAGTTAGTGTGTTTCCACTACATGGGCTGTTTTTTTCGATTCAAGTTCGTTGTGGAAAATTTATATTTAGTCCATTTGTAAAAGTTATTTTTACTAAAACATGCTTCTACGTACACATCACCCATTCTTATGTAAATTTCACATGGTTTGCACTTCTTAGTCACTCAAAAATTGATGGCAGACCTCTGTTCAAACCTGGACAACAGATTGATTTGCCACCATTTTGAATAGCCTCAGAAGAAATTTTTTTTTTTATAGCAAAATAATTTTTGTTATATATTTCAAACAATGCTGTATTTACATTAATGGAAAAAAAAACTAGTAAAAATATTCATTTCGCTTTTTGCCAAAAAAAAAAAAAAAATTTCCCCAATTCATTGAATGCTCCTCGTATAAGTAGACTGAAAAGTTCAGAGCTTGGCAAAAATACTTTTATGGAATGTGGCTAAATGAGGTTTATTTTCCTGCATAGTACCTCTTGCGGTCCTCACTCTTCTTCTATTGGTGTTTCAGTGCTTGGATCCCATTGTTCAAAAATTTCATCAAAACTAGATATGAAATTTTCATCCGAACCTCGTAAATATATATGTGTGTTTGTGTGTGTGAGTAAACCGGCTCCCGCACTAACTCTATCTTAGGTAGAGATTGGCTAGACACCTAGCAGGATAAAACATAAGGTCTGTTAAAGGGTAGATGAACCAACTTGATGGCTCAATGTCTATCTACTATGTGCGTGCCTTGCAACACGAGAACAGCATCTCTTGTAATGAAGTGGGTTTTAAAATATGTCAACCCTTTGCAACTTTAATGATTTGAAATATTTTCTGGCCATCCTCATTAGCCACAATCCTCCTATTGAATCATTTAAACCTGAGCTTATCAAAGCACCCCTTAGGGTGAATCAAATTTTAGCCGGGTAAATAAAAAGATAGGTATCCACAAGAGATGAATTTATTAGTTTTCATCAATAAATTTCTTTATGACAGAAGAACAAAAATCACCGTATCATGTTACCAGATATCTACCTCCTGCTAAATACCTGATCTGGTGTGACGGCTACTAGTGATGTGCTGTTCACGTACAACCCATTCAAAAAAATACGGGTAATCTAAATCTGTCTCTGACCGAAAAGTTACGGATCATTTCGACATTATCACTGACGCATATAATCATATTTTCACGAAAGAGTGTTTAAAAACAATTATATTTTTAACAAATTATTTTCTTAAGATACTGGATTAACGAAAAAAAAAATGTTCCAAAACATTCCAAGCCTGGAGCAACTGTTGAGCCTATTTTATTAACTTTTCGAAGATTGTATATGGTGGAATACGTTGAACGTGGTGATTTGCGGCTCAAACTTGCAAACCTTCAATCTTATATTCATAATCTCTTGAGCATTGCCTCACCAAACCCAGCAATTCTAAAAAAATAATTCAAGAATTAAACGTGTTTGCATTTATAGTTGATTGATTCTTTTCTTATATAAATTGTATTAAACCCAAATAAAATAGTCATGTTTTGTAATTGAATATTCAGTTAATTTATTTGAATAGAAATTAGATCTAGTAATAAGAGGCGCATCAAGTAAAAAGATTGAGAAGCTCTATGTTGAGGTATCAACTAATTTCTTTCTCATATCTGTATTAAGCGTTCATATCCAGATTAAGACCAAGACTATAAATGATGTTTATTCATCTATTTTTAAACGAGGTAACCTCTCTCGACTTGAGAGACTGGTGCTAAGTAAAATTTCAGCAATAGTGTGATCATAAAAATGTTGATAACCACACAAATATTTATTTACTAACAAATATGTGTTCGTGTGTGTATTCATATATAAAATTGGTGCGTTTATGGGTGAGTGTGTATGTATATATACGTGAGTGTGTATGCACACGTGTATATATAAATATATTTGTGTGTGTATGAAAATGTTCATATAGGAAAAAACACGCAGTCTTCAGAGAATGATTTTATTCATAGTTTGAATATATATATATATATATATATATATATATATATATATATATATATATATAAGTGTGTGTGTGTGTGTGTGTGTGTGTACCGTTGATATGGGAAAGCAGGCGTTCCCAATTAATTTTCAGATAAATTTCCATGTCCAAAACGACTGAACCATTTACAGTAGACTGATATTTTAAGTATGCCATCGCCTTCCTCTTCTATTTATGATTTGTTTTCTTTTCAAAAGAACCCGAAGCATATTTTTGGCATATTAGTTTTTGAATGAAAACTGCAGAACATTTAAACTTTTTCGTGAGAGTTCGATGTACAATGTAAGTTTGATATTAAACTGAACCCTTACTTTGTTTCCGAATAATTAGCTAAACTAAATATTTTCTTTTTGGTTAACCGTATTAAGTAGATTTAAATCAGTTCAGGTATCGTTTATTGCTTCTGATATCATGTCACCCAGTAACACATTTCTTGGAGAGGAGAAGGGCTCTGCCATATAACATTATCGTTGCCATAAGAGATACAATGAAGGAGAATTACTCTGCATGGTCCCCTTTCGAATTGAAAAGGTTATGAGATATGAGAAGAGATAAACTAGAAATATAGTTGAAAATTACGAGAAATCAAAATGGCCTTTCATTTCCATGACTTCAACGGTCACCGGAAAATCAAGACTTAAAAAGCATTATGATGCCGTATTCAATTTAAAGTACAATGGCCACCAGTGTTGTGCATAAAACATTAACCTCCCGATGATATCTACTGGCTTCGAAGTCAGCACAAAAACATAGTTTGGTGTTATTCTTGTGTTCATTACACCAATAATAAGTGGGCGGATAAATTTGTAGTTAGTTTATCATATTTCTCGTTCTCATATCCCAGAACTTTCTTTTTGGTTGTCAGTGTTTTATGTTGATTAATTCCCTTCATAGCATCTCTTGGTGCAATGGAACAGTGATTTGGCGGTGTCCATCTCCTCTCCTAGTAAGATGGTACATGATATACACTGTATCAGTATCAAAGAACTATCTACCGGACCTGACTTATACATCATCATCATCATCATGTCGCGCCGCTAGCACGGATATCCCTGACCCTCTCTCGCCACTTCTCCCTATCATTCATCGCCTCCGGTAGGTCTTCAGGGTTACATCCTGTGTCCTCACATAGTTGCTGTATGTAGGTTCGTGCTGGTCGTCCTGCTTTTGCACATCCATATGTGGGGGTCCACAGGAGTACATCGCTTATGAGCTCGTCCTTGCTTCTCCAGCAGTGTCCCGCGTGTCTGGTTCGTCTAGCTAGCTTAAATTTAGAGATTTCCTTCTCTTAGACCGGTTGCCTTATCGAAGCTAAATAACCTAGTCTACCTTATAGATCGGGAGGGCAACAGATGGATTCATTATTTCCCAAGAGCACTCGAACAAAAAGAAACGCAGAATAGTTTCACCCATTGCTTCGTCCAGGATTTGAACTTAGCTCACAGCATTCATTTCCTTAGTTTAGTTTGGTTGGGTTTTATGGCATATAAACCATTGTGGGTTATTTAATGCAAAATTCTCTTTATAAATATATATTAAATGTATATGATTTCTAAACGCATTTTGAACATAACATTTTTAAACAAGCCTGAGGTCGTTTTTTGCACACAGTTAAATAGTTTCACTTAATTTCAAACAATTCAGTTTAGCATTAATACAGTCTTTTGTTTACACACAGTTAGTCATCAGTTTAAACATTGTTTTTTTTTTTGTTTACACACAGTTAAATGTAAAAACAGTTCAATTTCAAACAATTCAGTTTAGCTTAAGTACGGTTTTTGGTTGCGCACAATTAAATGCAAGAATTGTCAATTTCAAACAATTCATTTTTGCGTAAATACACGGTTTAGTTCTATATGACCCATAGATAAAACCGATCAGAGTGGACCTGGGAGCGATGGCAATGAAGAGGTACTCTGCATTCCCCAATGCTCCAGCATTACTGAAGCTTCACAATCAGATTGTTTAGTGTCATATCCTGAACACCCGTTGCGGGAGTCTTGCCCCTCTGTTGAGATGCAGTCGTTTCATTCTGCAGCCCCAGCCTACTGGGCCACCATTTCCTTGGACGATAAATTACTCTGTCTTTCTATACCTCTTTGACACAAAAGCTCAAGCTGAAATGTTGTGGAACAAGGACTACTGATTTCATGCCTTTTTCAATGTCATTCGAATAAAGTAATAACCATGCTCAATCCGCGTTTTGTCACTTCTTGCTTTAGTCAATTCGATTATCTTGCATGTTCTTGGAAAATTTTAATTCTAATATTTAATTTTCTTTACTCGAAGTGCAAACATGATTCCCTGTTCATAAATGTCCATAATAAAAAATAACGATTAAAAAATTCTTGGCTTTGGAGAAGGGGAAAAAGAGTCTCTTTTCCAAATTTGCTATTCTCAAAATTCTGAAATCTAAAATCAAAAATTAATTCGGATACCGACATCGATGACTTTAATCTTTCTTTTTTATTTCAATGTATGTTGTTACTTATAAGTTAGAGAGGATATTTCTTTTCACAGCAGTCAGTCAAATACTTATAGATCTCGTCTCATATAATAAACATTTAAAAGCTTTCATAGCTGACGGCATTCTCATAACAAATGTTTTGCCATATTTGCACACAGTTATGTAGAATCCATTATATATTCTTTTTATTAATATGTACTGTCAGCGAGAATTAGAGTACGCTGACTGTATCCTCTCTGCAGAGGGGTAATACCTGTCCTCCAAGGATGTCCTGGGTATGCCATTGTAAAGCAAAAGTACATTTCGTTGGTTGACTGAAAGCGAGCTCTTCTACAGTAAGACAACACAAGACCTCTCCGCTCGAACGACGAGGAACTTGAGGGAATCGAACTGATGCCGCATTGAGCATATAGTCTGGACCTAGCTTCTTCGGATTATTACTTGTTCCGATCAATGTCTCACTTCCTGCACTTGTGACACTTCAACAACTAAGAAGACGTGGAAGTTTCATAGAAAGAGTTCTTTGCCCCGAAAGGCAAAATCTGATATCAACATAGGATCAAAGCACTGACTGAAAGGTAGCTTTAAATGGTGCAACAAAATGGTTGGCCCAGTCGGCTGGACATGTAGAATACACCGACTGCACCTCTACAGAGTGGAAAGACTTCTACAACGAGTGTTCTAGATATGACACAAAACAATCTGATGGTCAGGCTCCTGTAATGCTGGAGCTTTGGGGAATGCAGAGTACCCCTTTATTGCCACCACACCTAGGTCTACTCTGGCTGGAGTGGTAGCACCTGATAGGGTCTTATCTATGGATCAAATAGAACTAAACTGTGTACTTATACTAAACTGAATTGTTTGAAATAGAACTGTTTATATGTATAACAGTGGGTTTGGCATTAAATAACCTACAGTGGTTGATATGCCATCAAATCAAACCAAAGAAAATGGCCTCTACTTTGAAGGCTTAGCTACTTTTGTTGTAACTTGAAGAATAAAGCAAACAAGTTGCAAAAATATTGCAATACTTTTGACTTACACTAGTACATTAACATTGGTGGGTTTTTCCTATGTAATAGGACACAAAAATGAAAACTAAAAGATTATAATTTTTCTCTCAAGTCCCAGCTCAAAACAACATTAAGTAAATTTCTAATTTGAAAATAAAAAATGCTCTAAACAGTCTAAGACACCCCCACCATATATATATACATGTATTATAAAAACAAGCAAACATTTCAGAAGTTCTCACCAAAAGCCAGACTTAGTTGTAGAATGTGGGAAAGCAGGACGAAATTTTGGCGATTGTCCAAGATGTGCAGTGACACCCACCGATAGTCATTTGACGTTATCATTGACATATTGGCTAACTTTAAGCACACAACAGGCCAATGCTTCTTTTAAACGCCCAAATGCTGTGATACAAGAGTTATTATCATGTACACAATGAATAGTTATTGGCATTCTAAGCAGTAAAACATTATGCAACAATTGCATTGGTAATATTTGCCTTCTGAAATTTACTCTTGTGTTGTTTAAAGTATTAGAATGACGTAAAAACTCGCTCATACTAGCGTGACATCTCACTTAGCTTTCTATGTATCTTTGTTCATATTTATCTTAGTCTGTTCATATCTACCTATCTTAATCTTTTTATATCTATCTATCTATCTATCTATCTATCTATCTTAGTCTGTTTATTTCTATCATACTATCTAAGTCTATTCATATCTATCAATCTCTCTATCTTAGTATTCTCATATCTCTCTATTTAGAGTGGTCAACCAGTGATAAAATTTTGCATTTTAGCCTTGCTGTATAAGTCGACCCAAGTTTTGTAGAAATTTTTTCTGGCTTAAAAAACGATATATTGTAATATTCCTCTGCATTTTCATGAGTTTCTATTTGTTGATTCTAACAGTTACATTTTTATATTTTTATTATAGAATACTCTCTCTCTCTTATATATATATATATATATATATATATATATATATATATATATATATATATATGAAGTCAGTGACCGCGCATGGTAAGTGCTGAGTGATCCACTTTAAAAAAAAGACTTGATGATCGCAATCAAAGTTTGACGAACTTTCGCTCGCTATAATTTCTTTATTTTTGGTAGTGATATAAAACCTATTTCTAGTGTAATAACGAACCTAATGTTGATCGCAAAAGGGGTGTGGGGAGTGTACTTAAAATAGTCTTATCTAACATGAATATATTTTCGTATGAGATGGCACATTAAGCATTTGTATAGCTACAAATATATATAATTTCATATTTTCCTGGCTACTGTAATTACGATGAGATTTTTTCTAGCAAACTTTTCTTATATATATATATATATATATATAGGTGTAATGGTTACCATCATAGAAAATGGACACAGCAACCCAATTTCAAAACCTGGACGAGGTTGTTTGCATTTCACATAGCACTAACAATCTTGAGAAAAGTATGAATTGAACTATTATCCCTTCCGGGATTGTTACCTCTGGTATAGCAACCAATCTAAGAGACGGAAAATCTTCAATTCAAATCTGTTAAACACCACTTAAAAATTGACCTTATGTTGCATACTTCTCATAGAGGGTTTGTGGAAAATTTAAGAACGATAATTAAACAATACATGGACACCTCATGTGGTGCAAGGGCTAGCAGGTTAGATTAACAGACCATTGTTAGTGAGTTCGATCCTTCATATGAGCAACAACTAATCTAGACTAAGTAATTAACGAAATAAACAATATCTTAAATTGGATGAAGTTTCGTGCCTCAAAGGTACGACATAAATCAAGTTTCCTTTTTGTAGGAAACCTGAAATGTTAAAATAATAATAATAAAACAATGAATGGTATTACTAATTATTAAAAGAAAAAAAATGAAAAGGTTTCTCAACAACATTCCGATTGTAAGAATAACTTCATCAAATCTACGTCATAAGAATGCATGATTTTTTAACAGAAGAAAAATAATAGAATGAAAATTAAAGCGAATACACACACACACGCATATATATATATATATATATATATATATATACACTCATATACAAATTTATATATATATATATATATATATATATACATATACACACACACACACACACACACACACATATATATATATACACATATACATATTTATATATATATATATGTATATATAAATGACATCAACGGCCGAAAGTAAACGCGTTTTTAAAAATCACAAACTGCACTAAAAGATGAAGATGAACGTACAATATAATCTCAGCTTTTACTTGATCTGGCGTATATATGTGTGTGTAATTCTTTTAAATACCCTGTCCAGTGGCAAAAGCTGCTTGGTAGCGCGAGGAGTGGCAGTACCGCCTTGAGCTACCGAAACTGTGTTATCACACCTGTTTGGCGTCTGATGATGCAAAAAAAAAATATGTATACTCATACATGCTTATATATATATATATATATATATATGGCTCAGTCGGCTGGGCTGTAGAATACACCGACTGCATCTCCGTAGAGGGGTAAGACTCCCACAACTAGTGTCCTGGATATAACACTAAACAATCTGGTGGTCAGGCTCCACTAATGCTGGAGTTTCAGGGAATGTGAAGTACCTCTTCGTTGCCATCGTTCCAAAGTCTACTCTGGCGGGAGTGGTAGCATTTGATAAGGATCCTATCTATGAGTCAAATAGAACTAAACTGTGTACTTATGCTAAACTGAACTGTTTATATGCATAAAATGGATTTGGCATTAACTCACCAACAATGGTTGATATGGCATCAAACCAAACCAAACCAAACCAAACCAAATAAATATATACATATACATATGTATATGTGTGTGTTTGATTGCATATGGTTTCAATAGAAATAACAGAAGCCTGTTGAAGAAAACATTGTATAATATAATATATAGAGGTGTACGTATGCATTTATAGCCGATATTGTATGTGTATGCGAGTGAGTCTAAGATACAGAAAAATAAAGAAAAGAAAAAAGAAAAAAAACCGACGTCATTAAAATATCTGCAAAGTTTTGCCACCGTCATTTTGAATGTAAAAATTAAATCGCTAAATTTACTTTCGTGTTACACGTAGTATTTTTTGCTAGGAGAAAAATTGTAGATAGAATATATATATATATATATATATATATATATATATATATATATATGTGTGTGTGTGTGTGTGTGTGTGTGTGTGTGTGTGTGTGTTTGTGTGTGTGTGTGTGTGTGAATGTTTTTATTGATTTGTCTATGTAAATAGTTATTTTAGTCGAATTAAAGTAAAAAAAAAAATGTTTACCCCTAACCAATAGTAAGATAAAAGAAATACTTCTGAAAATTAATCATAATTGATTAGATTATTATTGATAATAATTGATTTGGTTATTACATATCTATTTCTGCTTTAAATGTAATTTTAACGGAGCTAGTTTTAAAATGTTACATCGTGCAGACTAACCAGATGTGTTCAAAAAACATCAAAATTGAAGCTGTATTTACCAAAACACAAATCAACAATGAATGAACTTTATTTTCTTCAAAACAGTCATCCACTTAATGGTGAAACTCCAATTCTGGGGATTTAAGGTGTGTGAAGTACACTCTTTATTGCCATTACTACCAGGTCATTGTGGCCAGTCAGGGTGCCATCAACTGAGATGGAGGGTCCCGATAGTGTATTGCCAAACGTGCTGGACTGAGAAATTGTAGTAAACTAGTTCGAACTGCAGTCACGCTTTTACGTTCACTTTTGAACTAATACCCTTCAGAAAAGTAGGAATCCCCTAATCTCCACTAGCTAGGGGTTAAATAGCGCCATTAATGTTTGTCTACAAGGATGGCTTTGACTTTAAATAACCCATGGAGGTTGATATACCATTAAACAAGGAAACCAAACCCACCTATTGGTCAAAAAGTTCTGTTTAAAAATTGTTCGTATTCGATAGGACTGTGTAGAAAAAATCTTCAGAACAAGGTGCACAAAAAATGTAAATATGAACGTCCAATGAACGCGATTCCCTAACCTCTAGGTTTAAAATAACACTAGGTAAGTTTGCACGACGTTGAAATCAATCAACTGGTTTAATTTTGCAGAAGCTCCAATGAAGCACGCAACGCAGATTGAAAATATTACAATATTGATTGATCTGCAAGTGAATCTTCCTGATTCTGGATGTACAATGGCAGTTTTTTTTTTCTGGACGTGAAGCCCAAGAAGAAAATCGAAATTGCAACAGTAACTAAGGAATTTTGAAATAAGCTTACTAAACATCTCTCCACATTTTCTTTTTACTTTCTTTCATTATTGAATCGCTACAAGCAATTTTTTTTTTCGTTAGTAACTATCTCAAGAAGTTTTCTTTGTTTAATGGCATATCAACCTTTGTCGGTTATTAAATGCTAAAACCACCCTTCTAGAAGAACAGTAGTGGTACTATTTAACCCATAGCTGGGAGGATAAGGGGGTTCATACCTTTCCCACGGGTATTTGTTCGAAAGTGAACGTAATATCGCGACTGGAGTTCGAACTCGCTTACTACGATTCCGCAGTCCATTGCTTTAACCATTACACCACGAGGACACCCCCATCTCAAGTGGGATCGTAACTTTCTATTGAAAGTGCGTCAGAGGAAGTTTAAGAGAAAATTCAAATTTCAAACAATTGATATAGAAAGTTTCCTCGCACGCTTAGCAAACATGGACATGGATCTTTGATGGGCTTTCTTTTACATTCGTCGCCTCCAGATTGTTTTACAAAGGAATGCTGAAAAGTTCTCGAGTTGACTAGAGAATGATTTTAAACCATCAAACGTAATCGCTGTTTCACTTATTCAGCCGACTGTTCACTATACTCAAACCATCGTTTCTCCTGTTTATTCAATTCAAAATTCAATAAAAGTTTGTAAAAATGGGCCAATCCCAATTTTTCCGCATCTTTTCGTATTATGAGCAAATGCAAGTTATATTGCCTCGAATTCTACAAAAGAATACACACATACGCACTCACGTATGACGCAGTTAACGTAACGGTTATCATCGTAGAAAATTAAATCGGCAATCAGAGATCAAATCCTTGAGGAAACTGTTTGCGTTTGACTTCGTGCTTATGCCCATAGGAAAGGCATGAATCGGTCTTTTCTTTACTCCCAGCTTTGTGTAAATAGTAGGACAGACTGACTCTTTAGCCTTGTCACGGCAACCAGTCTAGGAGAAGGAAATCTCTGAATTGTAAACCATCTGTACTCTGCTTAAAAATTGATTTTGTGTCACAATCTGCTCGTGGCAGAGAACTTCGATCACTGTTTTCATATTATATATAAAGAACAAGTATATACGTGTATACACACAAAGAACAAATACACATACAGACACATACATATATGAGAGAGAGAGAGAGAGAGAGTGTGTGTGTGTGCGTGAGAGAGTTATTTACTAATTTTGGGTTACTTTTGACACGAGATCACATATATGAGGTAAACAATGAGGTTCGAACTCACTACTCAATTGTAATGATCGGCTTGACCTGCGAGATATTTTGTCAGCCTCTCCCAAGTTGTTAAATTCGGTCAGAAGATAACATGTAAATTTTGTTCCTTGCAATTTTTCTTCGTGTGCCGAAACAGGCTAAATTTCCACTGATTACTGAATTTAAGAAAATTCTCTTTGTTCACTGATCATGGGCGTGACAAGTTTAGAGTTAGTAAAATAGACGCGCAGATTTAAAAACAAAAGCAAGGCCTTTTCCTCAATATCAGTCCAATCCTCCAGAATCTTGTGATATAAATACTTACAAAAACATCCACGATATACTTGATATATTTATATCTGCTTACTTTATTGTTATATGAGGTTTTCTCAGTCCGAAAATAAAATGTCACTACAAATCAATAAAACTTCTTGAAAACACTACAAACATTCTGAAACCAGCTTCATAAATCAAAACGAGACTGGTGCCAGCATTGCATTTGACAAGAACATCTTATTCAGGAAGTGCCGATCATTATTAAACGCATTTCTCCGTGAATCTCTAATGTTATTTATTTATTAGCAAGGATATCCGGCATTGCCCGAGAGAAAATAACTTCAAATAAGATAAGATAGTTAAAATATGTACTTGAATATATTACTTCTCACACAAAAACAAAGCAATACAACCCCCCCCACCCGCCAAAAAAAAAACGATTATTTACACTATTTAGACATGAAAAAATAGATATTATGTTAGTTATTTGGATTATCTGCCCTTGAGCAGAATTTTTGCTACCAAGATTTTGAACGTAAAAACCCATTTTCTCGACAGACGTAAAATAGACTACAGCCGACCACACGTGTTAAAAATCACAAGCAATTTATTCGAGCTCCATATCAAAGCCTATGAACATTCACGAAATACTTTGTGGCTAGATAACTATTTATATATGTAAAGGAATTTGAACTTATGTCTCTTAATAAAAAATATTTTGGCCAGCAAATACCAACATCCTTAAACATGGCTTTTTTATTTTATTTTTTAAGTGTAACACTTTTCACTGACACCGTAAAGGTCGACTGTATTGCAAATCTTTATGTAGTAAACTCTTCTGGAGATATAGTAGAAACGAAACTTGATATTATGTTAAACTTGATAAATAAAATTCCTTAATTATTTAATGATAAAGAGGGTGTTACTTGCCGATTTTGTGGACACAATATTTTTTATCTGTGAAATCGATAGATATGCACACATGTTTGTACAAAAAATATAAACATATTATGCGTGTGTATTTACCCAACCTCTCCACTAGGAGCAGGATGTGACGCAAGGTCAATTTTTATAAGAGGAGTACAACCGGCTCATTGGTCTAGAGGGCAGAGTGTTCGCCAATGGCCCCGGAGACCGGGGTTCAATCCCAGTTCGAGTCATGCCAAAGACTCAAAAAATGTTACTCGATACCTCGTTGCTTAACACTCAGCATTGAGGTACGTATCAAGGGTAAAGTGGAGCAATCCAGGGAAAGAAGTAGCGCCCTCCCTTACACCTCGGTGTAGTAGCTATTGAAAAGGGAGCCTTGTGGTCGCCCACGACTACAGCTGCCAACCTTACTGCAAGTGATTTGAATTCAGAGTTTTCCTTTTCTTTGATCGATTGCTTTACCATGGCAAAAGAACCCAGTCTTTCCTATTTACCCATTACAAGTATTTCTCCCTTGTCTTATCACATTCCACATGAATATCTCTACAGGCACACATAGATAGATAGATAGCTAGATATATAGATAGATAGATAGACATCTCTACCTATATACTACCGCACCAAAGGTTCATAGTGGGGCAGCTGGAAGTTTCTCAGTCTAACTCAGAACGGAATGATTTGCTTAGTGTTGTTGATTTACGGTCCAAATCATCTGTTTTGGGCCCTCATGTACTAATGTAGCGCAATAGTTATCATCGTGAGAAATGGACACAGTGGATAGAGAGTTAAAATCCTTGGTATGATTTTCAAATAGCATTAATACCCTTGGTAAAGGTACGAATTTAACTATTCTTCCTCCTCCTAGCTATAGATGATTAGTAGATCAGATTTGGCATGGCAACCGGCCTAGGAGAAGGAAAACTTTGAGTTGAAACCAGCTTTATCCCGCTTGAAAAAGAATTGACCTTATGTCACATCGTGCACGTGGCGGAGAGGTTGGGTAAACACACACACATATATATGTTTGTGTGTATATAGATAGATAATAGATAGATAACGCATAGGTTCTTTTTTTCTTTACTTTTATCTTAGTATTCAGAAAGTATCGAATATAAACGAGAAAATGAATTGTGAAATCAAGTTTTTGATTTTCTAAAATTACAGTGTGATGGCAAAATTAGTTAGATATTACCAACATTTTTTGACGAGTTGAGCAAACACATTTTTTTCTGTTGCATTACATTGATATTTTACCGGACAAAATTCCGTAATATCTACGATAAGAATGTGACATTTTCTGCAAATAATTTGCGTACCTGAGTTTTCGAGTGATTTCACATAGCAAACTAAAATTTCCCTGCCAAAATCATCAAATATTTTATATCAAAACTCTTTCAAAGTGTCAGTCGAAAGAATATATATATATATATATATATATATATATATATATATATATATAATCAAGAGTTATTTAAAGAAATATAACTCAGAGCTATGATTCGTAAGAGTTTCTCCATTTCACGTTATAGGAATGCTTGGAAACGATTGGATAAAAATTAGGCTGTGTTTATTCAGCTCTGGTTTGATAAAACATAAGATGCTGATTCTTTTAAAGCTGTTGATCCTCGTGTTATATCACGAGTGAAGTTTCAAGTTCCACAGGTTTTTTAAAAATTTATTTATTACCATGTTTGTAATTGTAGCTATTAACAAGATTAGACCCAGAATAAATATTAGTATGTATTTAAGGTATTTTTATTTGGTTTTCGTTTTTTTTTTTTTAATCAACTGTGAGTTCATGCCGTATATTTCGATTGAACTTTATATTTTTAAAGTTTATGTACCACTTTACAAAGGGTATATTTTGATGGAAACAGCAGTTCTCCATGTTTCTATTTGTTTGATTTTCCTTTATCTTGTGTCAAAAAGCGTCAAAATTAACTCCGCTTAAAATGTTCGAATTAGCTTTGGCAATACAGTCAAAGTATAGTATTTCAATTCTTTGTACTTTTTTACGGTCTGTCAGTGGGGCCTACATTACTCCGAAAGCATCTCCAGAAGAAGAGGTAAGATACGCTCCACTAAGGATTTCTGTGCCAGACGCAGCAAAGTCGATAAAATAACAACAGATAACAATGACGATGAAAACACCAATTCTAGTCAAATCAACGGAATTAAGCAGAAATAAGTTTGATAAATAGTGAGATGGGTGACCACTTTGTAACTGTATAGAATTATCCAATTTTCCACCGATCAGATTTAACAAAGTCATTTTATAGTGTGTGTGTGTGTGGGGGGTCACGCACGAACCGAGATTCATCAGTGGCCATCACAGAAATTACTTGATCCTCTCGTCTTTCCCCTTTAGGAACGCCTCAAGCGCCAAGTGATCAATTCAACCCTGCTAATCTCTTGGTCACTGTAAGTTAAATGAGGTTTGTGTGCCAGACTAAGAAATGTTTAGTAAATAATAACGAGAACAAATAACCATCAAGCCCATGATATTGTTTACAGAGATTAATCATGATTTTTGGTTTGGTTTCTTTGTTTAATATCATATCAAACTTCGTAGGTTATTTAATGCTCGAGCTATCCTTCTAGGAGAACAGTAGTAGTAGTATTTAACCCATAGTAGTAGTAGTATTTAACCAAGGGTATTTGTCCGAAAGTGAACGTAATAACGCGACTGGAGTTCGAACTCGCTTACTACGATTCCGTAGTCCCGCGCTTTAACTATTACGCCAAGAGGACACTCTCCCTCATGATTTTTAACTCTGTGTTTTTTTTTGTTTTGTTTTTTTTTTTGTCTTTCTGTTTTGACTTATTTTCGCTGTTTTTTCTTTTGTAGAAAACCTATTAAAATGTCATTTTTTTCTCGGGTTGTATTAATTAAACGGGGATATAATATTAGTAATTAGTTAATCCTTATTGTCGTTTAAAAGCTGACAGAATTTCTAGGTAATGAATCCTTGTCACAGTCTAATGCGCAAAGTGGTATATTTTGACAGATGTAAGAAAACAAGTAATGTTTATTTATGTCAGAAACAGCCATCTAATCTTCCTGCTGCTCAGGTGTGAGAAAGAAAACAAATGATCAGCTATTTTCACTCGAGTGATAAATTAAACAGAAACTAAAACACGAAGTGAACTAGTGAAATTTACTGCTATTTATTTCTAAAATACCATGAGTAAGTATTATGACGGTAATTAATTATATCAGTACACAATTGATTTATCTGAGACCGATATTTAGAATCATGCAGACAACAGCATTACCAATACTAAATCGAAGATAGAATCTTTGAGGAAACTTGATTTCTATTGACAGACTACCCTGTCGGAGGAAATTAGAATATAAAAACTGTATCCCCTTCAGAGGAGACAGTAAATTAAATTCCTCAAAATTGGGTAAAGTCTATCGTTGAACAAGAAAGCTGCATTTCTTTTTTTTAATTAATTACGCTTTCTTGTTCATCACAGTCGAAAATGGTGAATATATGGAAAATTAGAATTTTGTCTCTGAAAACTTACTTATACAACAGTTGTATCGTGTTCCCTGTTTCTATTATTGCTTCCTTGGAAATAAACAGGAATCATTACTTTCGATGCTGCTATGTTTATTTTTTTCCATTTTATTCAAATATATGATTGATTGATTGATTAATGTTAGCAGCACATCGACCAGTCTAGGGTCATTTCATGCCGAGAGATCAAGGAATCGCGTTCATTGTACGTTCATATAATAATTTTTATTGTAATTGTTTCTTAAGGAATTTTTTTTTTAATTTTTGATTTTTTATTTCTTTTGCACACGGATTTATCGAATATGAATGATTTTTTTAAAACATGGTCTCATCGAATATGAATAATTTTTAAACAAATTTCTTTGATCCAAAGTTGGGAACCAAACAGGTACTACCACTCAGAGTGGACTTGGAAGTAATGGCTGTGAAGGGATACTATACACTCTCTAGATCACCAGAACTGGAGCGTCATCAACAGATGCAGTTTAATGTCAGACCCGAGTCACTTTCTTCTTGTGAGGAGGGGGTATTACTCCTCAGCTGGAGTTACAGTCAGCGTATTCTAAGCCCCACCCACGTGTCAGTCTTCAAAGATAGTTTCTTTGTTTATCGACAAGATTGTTAGAGAATTCATTATTGTTCATTGTTAGTTTAATTAAATATATTGCCAAATATTTAAAAAAAAATGGGCTTCTTTGAAACTATATACAACCTTGAGATTAGGAGATTGAACAATGAAAACATATTTTAGAAAAACAGAAATTGTGATAGGGATGCATATAAAGTCACTACCGTCCTTCTACCACCAAAGTTTTGGCATTGAATAATACACGAAGGTTGATATGCTATTAAACAAAGAAACTAAATCTATAAAGTTTTTTTTATAATGTTAGGGGTGTTTATTAGTCCGTTTATTTTTAATTTTTCTCACTTCTATCTAGAAATTAAATTATTTTCCGCTTCTGTACTTTTCAGTTGTGGATTCTTCATCAACCAACATTAGATTAATGAAGTGAAAACATTTTTGAAGTAAACGTTTCAATGCATTCTCAAGTTATGTTTGGCAAAGTTTTCTGCAACATTTTTGCCAGTTGTTTCATTCTTATAATTTTTAATACGTTAGATTTCGTTATACAAAATATTTGTTAGATAAAGCCAACGTTGGCACAAAGCCATATTTGGCGATCAAATAGTGGAAATAAAACGTACTAACAATGGACTGCGAGACACGTATTCTTAAGATCGTTCTACGGTAGATAATCAGTGTAAAAAATAATAATCTTCCATTTCAAGTCACTTGGTAATTAAGATTACAGACGGATCAACGGCGGGCTTCACCTGATATTGGGCGGAAGAACCCCTCAGGTCAACGGCCAGGGTCAAATAGTTCAGTCGGGAAACTACAGCTATTCATACATAAGGGAGATGTCTATTGGTGAGGTAAAAATACAGCCATCTAGAGATTACCATTACTCCCACTCAAACTATATGTTCAAACCGTATCGTCCTTCGCACAGGTAAACAAGAGGCACGTTCTGATGAGGTTGGAGTTCTGACCCCAATGTTAAAAAAATCTGTTGCAGAACTCGAACACAAACAAAAATTACTTAAATGTAAAAGTACAGTACATATAGCGACACTTAACGTTAAAATTTTACATAGAATAGGTCAATTACCGGATCTGACAGCGTCTGCGGCAGAGCATAGTTTGCGTACAAGAACACAGATACCATCATAGCGAAGTAGAAATAAAATACCACGATACTGGCCATGGGTGGACATTTATCCCAACCTCTGCATGGAAAAACTCTGTCAATGCCATAATGGGTGTGGGTGACAATGCTTCTCAGCCCTCGTACACTAAAATCACTTAATAGCATCGAGAAAATACAACCAAGAATGATGGTAGCTACGTTTAACGGCAACACCAACACATCTGCTACAGTCCTACCAATCTAGTGATGAAACGGACCTCATCACCTTCTATAACGAGCTATCCTCCCTTGTTTGTACCATCCCCAAATACAACGTTCTAATCATCGATAGAGACATGAATGCTCAAATAGGTAAAAACGAAAACAAATTCAGCTTACACAACTCGTCAAATAGAAATAGGGAACACCTAACAGATTTCTCACTTGAAAATGAACTAACGTGCCTAAATACTAAATTCAAGAAAAAGAAGGGAAACTATGGACCTACACTAACGCAAATAATGCTAAAGCACAGATAGATTACATCCTCATAAATAAGAAATGGATTAACAGCGCTTTGAATTGTAAGGCATATTCCTTTCTTGAAGATGAGTCTTCCAATCACCGAATTGTCCCAGCAAAGATACGTCTGAGCCTACACAGGAACTTGATGCCAACAACCAAAATCACATACTATGACTGGTCCTTGCTAAACAATTGAGATATTAGCGATAAATATACGATAACACCAAGAAACAAATTCGATGCTCTTCAGGAGATATCCAAAACACTTTGTCAACACCTACATGGAAGCAGCGGCAGAACGGATAACAAACAAACTAAGAGCCAAATAGAGAGTTCCGTGGGAGACGTTAGCAGTTAAAAAAACGAGACAACGTGACAACAGTATCCCTATGTAATAAAAGGAACCTAACTAATGCCAACGCTCAGAAACTTAAGAAGGCACAAAATGAACTAATTAACGCAAAACAAAAAGAAAACATTCAAGGCCAGAACAATAAAATAAGAAAATTAGTAGAAGATAGACTAGAATAGCGTGACATATAGTAAATGAAATGACTCAAAAGAAGCGCACCTCCAGAGCTAAACAAAAAAGAACGAATACACATGTAGAAAAAACACTTCAAGAATCTGCTTGGAAAATCCCCTAAAGTTACAGATAAACCAATCACAAAAATTATTAATAATTAGTTATCAAACTAGGATGGTTTACTCAAGAAAAACTCGACATAGTAATAACCAAAATTAAAAACGGGAATGCTGCTGGTCTGGATGAAATACCATCAGAAATATGGAAGACAAGGAAATTTAATGACCAACTGTTTCGATACTTCAACGCTGTAGATAACCAGAACACAATAGAGAAATGGAGAAAAGGATGCATCCTCCCTTTCCCCAAGAAAGGCGACCTCGGATTTGTCAAGAACTACCAAGGTATAACTCTTACTTACATATCAGCTAAGATTTATAATGCTCTGCTAATCAACCGCATCGGAACAGAAATTGAGAAAATTCTTTGAAAGAATCAAAATCGTTTTCGGAGAAACCGATCCACATCACAGATTCGAATTTTAGAAGGAATTCGTTAAAAAAAACAAAAACCAAAAAAAAAAAAAAAAAAAACTCGAGGTGACACTCTTATTTGTAGATTTCTCTAAAGCATTTGACTCCATACACAGAGGGCAGATGGAGCAAATAGCTCTAGCCAATGATCTCCCCAAAGAAACTGTCACAGCCATAATGATGCTCTATAAAAAACCGAAAGTAAAAGTTCGCTCACCAGATGGAGACACAGACGTATTTGATATTGTTGCTGGTGTTCTGCAAGCCCCATATCGGTTCATAATCTGCCTAGACAACATACTTCGAACATCGATAGATTTTATGAAAGAAAATGTCTTTACACTAAAAAAGGCAAGAAGCAAACGATACCCCGCACAAACTATTAAGGACACAGACTACGCAGATGACATGGCGCTTCTGACAAATACACCAACCTAAACCGAATCCTTGTTGCAGTGTCTGGAGCAGGTAGCAGATAGCATTGGGCCTTATGTGAATGCAAACCAAACGGAGTACATGTGTACATTAAAAAGAAAAAATCTCCACACTAAATGATGGTTCTCTGGAACTAGTGAACAAGTTCGCGTACCTCGGAAGCAGCTTCTCATCTACTGAAAATGACATCACTATGTGATTAGCGAAGGCATGGATAGGTAATCGATCATATGTAAGTCAGACTTATCCGATAAAAAAAAAATTTCCAAGCAGTGGTCGTGTTAATTCTACTATATGGATGCACCACATGGACACTGACCAAACGTATAGAGAAAAAGCTGAACGGGAAATGCACAATAATGCTATAAGCTATATTGAACAAATCCTGGAAGCAACATCCCATGAAATAGCAGCTGTACAGTCACCTACCTTCCAACTCTAAAACCATCCAAATTAGGCAAATAAGACATATAAGACACTGTTGAAGAAGTTAGGAGGAAGTCATAAGTGACGTTCTCCTATGGATCCTTTCACACGTTACGTGCAAGTGTTGGTCGACCAACTAGAATTTATCTACAACAGCTCTGTAAGGACATAGAATGTAGTCTCGGAGACCTGCCGGAAGTGATGGATGATAGAGACGAATGGCAAGAGAGAGTCAGGGAAATCCGTATGAGCAGCATGACATGATGATGATACATCTATCTATATATATATATATATTAGTAAAATACTTATATATATATATATATATATATATATATAATAAAATCGTTGGGTAGACTGGGCTCTTTAGCTTTGGAAGAGCGACCGGCCTTGGAGAAGAAAAATCTTTGAATCCAAAACCTGAAGAGTTTTATCCAAAAGAATCTGTCTCACATAATTGCACCATTTTATTGTTATCAGATATCATGTTGTACATATAACCATGATAAAAATATGATTGTTAGAAGTAAAAAATCAAAATGCTCAATTTCCTAATTGACTATTGGTATAAAAATTAAAAACCAACCTTCAATATTGCACTCTCTTCACAGTATGTATTCAACCAATATCTCAGCCACGGACAGGATACGACACAAGGTCAATTTTTTATCAGAGTACAGCTGGTTTGAATTCAGACTTTTCCTCCTCCTAGGCTAAAGAACCTAATCTCCTCAACTACTTACACATAGGAAAGATCGATTCATGTTTTTCCACAAGAGCATTAGCGCGAATGAAACGCAAGCAGCCGCGTTCAGGATATTCATTTGGATTATTGTATCAATTTCCTAGTATGGTAACCGTTACTCTACGCACTTCAAACTCTTCACTGTAATTCGAGTTTCATGTGGCTATAAAATCAACGAAAAAAGCGTTAAAGTAAAGTGATTCAAAGCATACGGTTGGTGATAGGTCAAGCGCACACCGGAAAGGTAAAAAGAGAAGGAAAAATTATTGGTGACCCTGCCATTCTGAAACACGTAACCTAGAAAGTATAAACCAACGCTCTAACAAAAAAACTTTGAATCAAAAGACCAAGGGAATCCTCGTGGCGTCGTGGCTAAAGTGCTGGCCTGCGACATCGTAGTAAATGAGTTTGAAAGCGAGTCGCGCTATTGCGTTCACTTTCAGAAATTGAACAGAACTACTACGGCTGTTATACAAGAATGACTTTGGCATTAAATAACCCATGAATTTTGTTATGCCTTTTAACAAAGAAACCAACTAAACTAAACCAGATCAACGGTGTAGCCGACTTTCGAACAAAAAACTTCCGATCAACAGACCAGCTGATCTTCGAACACATCTTCAAGTCGTCTACACGGCATCCAACAAATAAACCAAATTCTTCTACAAAATGGTGACGTCACACAACCTTTGTCAGAAAGAAGAATTTTACTCCCACAAAGAGGAAATTTTAAAGAGAACCGGAAAATCGAAATTCGCTAGAAACAAAGAACAAAGATTTCCTAAGCGTTATTCCCTAGACAGACATATACAGTTTTAATTACAGTTCGGCAAGACATAGTTAGGTGTTAAAAAAAGTAATTGATCCAAACACCTAAGATGTCGAGAATGCGTCGACTATCACTTTAAAAAAATTCAGTCAAAAAAAAAAAATCACATCCAACAACGTCTTTCCACAGATGTTTTGAAAAATATATTCAACTACATCGACTTACTGACGTTTATATTTCTTTAAGAAAGAAAATTCACAAGAACTTATAAGAGATCTGAAAGCTCTATTTAATGATAATAAACAAAGATTTTAAAAAATCTTTTAAAATCGACACTGAATCTCAGAAATCATCTTGAAAAGTTCTCAATAAAACGCTCGAAAATCTCCAGCATTTTAACTCAACGAACAAAACAAACTTTTTATCCAATGCATTTTATAATTCATGGACCTGAATTCAACACAAAACGAAATACTTTCAAAAGCTAAGAGAAACACTCCTAAAATATACTTCAATTCATGGCAAGTTATTTCAAGTCAACGACGACAGACCATATAAAGTTTGCAAAAGAGCAGAAACGTTTTTGATAATCTACAAAAACAACAATAGACATTCCATGTATTGACAGTCTACGTTGGAAAATCCCCTCACCAACTTGCAAAAGATGAATATGTGCATACTATTATTATAGAATAGGAACTTGAATATCATCTTTTTTTTTAATTTGTAAAAACTAAGTCTTGTAGGTAATTTCACTAGTCTACACATTTCAAGTAGTATGTATATTCTAATCATCAATATTGTACTGTATTAGAATATACATACTACTTGAAATGGAGGTGCCCGTGGTGTAATTGTTATCGTCGTAGGAAATGGACACGGCGACTCGAGTTCAAATCCTGGACGAGACGGATTGCATTTCACATAGCACTAATACCCTTGGGAAAGGTATGAATTCAATTATTCTACCTCCATCTATGGGTAAATAGTAGGACAGACTAGGTTCTTCAGCCTTGGTGAGGCAACTACTCTAGGAGAAGGAAAACTCTGAATTCAAACCTGTTAAACTTCGCTTATAAAATGGACCATGTGTCATATCCTGCCCGAGCGGAGGGGTTGGTAAATAGGATCAATATTGTACTGTAACATTGATCAATTTTTATTTCGATATATATCTATATCGATTCAGCGCGACTGGAGTTCGAACTCGCTTACTTCGAAGGCGCAGTCCAGCACTTTAGCCATTTTGTTACGAGAACTCTCCGGCCACGGTCAACAGTGATCGAAAGCGTATCCTTAAACACACAAAAATATACAGTGACACGCATAAGTATTGGATACATGTTATTTTCTGTTATAACTCTAGTTTATGTTCACCATTTTGCCTGATATTTGGTAAGTAATATCTCGTAAAGTTGTTTTAGTTGTATGTGGAAGGAAAATGAAAAACTTAAATCCTTTTTTTTTTATATTAAAGTTCAAAATTACCCAATGCAAAAGTATTGGATACATGACACTTTTTTCAAATTTCCAATCGAAAATTTGTATTTTAAAAGACTAAATATTCAAATTGTCGATAGTATTGGAATGTTATCTCTGACCAATCAGAGAAGCACACAATTTTTTACAAGATAGTGCTACTAAACATCTGACTCTTTGATGTGCATTTTGGAAGTCAAGGATTAAAAATGGCAAAAACTAAAGAATTATCCAGAGATATGCGAGATAGAATCATTGAACGTCACAAAGTTGGACAAGGTAAATGAGCGTACTTCAAGGTGGATCAGCAGAAATGTGCAAATAAACCCCTTCATTACTCGTTCTGAAATTAAAACTGATCTTAAGGGTGCTTGAATTAATGTAAGGATACTATTTGCAGAGCTCTATATCGTACAGACTTTCATTCAAGATCACCAAGAAAAGTGCCTTTACTGAAAACCAAACATGTCAAAGACTGATTAAAGTTTGTCAAAACTTATGAAAAGAAAGGTATGCAGTTTTGGGGAAAAGTAATCTGGTCGGATGAAACGAAAGTTGAACTAATCGGAAGGAACACACCGAAAAGTGTCAAGCGAAAAAATAGCACTGCCTTCAAGAAGCACAATACCATCCCCATAGTTGTTAAGTTGGTGGGTGGTTCCATTATGATATGGGGATGCTTTTCATCCAAGAGCACTGGTGAGTTACAAGTCATCCATGGTAGAATGAGTGGTAGCATGTACGGGGAGATTCTAGAGAAGAACCTTCTGAAATCTGGTACTTCTTTAGGACATGGTCGGAATCGTGCTTCAACACGACAATGATCCCAAACATACCACAAAATTTACAAAGGAATGGTTTGAAAATAATGGTATTAGTACTCTCAATTGGCCAAGTCAGTCTCCTGACTTGAATCCAATTGAGAATTTGTGGAATACTTTGAAGTTCATAAGCGGAATCCACAAAATATCAATTAGAGGAATTATGCAAGGAAGAATGGAGTAAAGTAACGCTGGATCAGTGTGGAAAACTTGTGGCCAACTATAGAAAGTGACTAGAAGCAGTGAAACAAAACAGAGGCTACGCAACAAAATATTAAATTGATGGGTAATTTTGAATTTTACGAGATATTACTTACCAATTATCAGGCAAAATGGCGAACATAAACTAGAGTTATAACAGAAAATAGCATGTATCCAATACTTATGCATGTAACTATGTGTGTGTGTGTGTGTGTGTGTGTACAAACAAAGAAGTGCTGATAAGTTCTCGGACCAATCAAGAAGAAAAGAACCTCTTTAAATTTTTATCGATTTTTTAAGAATCGAACCCATGAGTCATAGGTCTTCTAGTCCCGCTTTTTAACCAGTGTACAATACAAGGTGCCTGACTGTGGGATGAATATGTTGATTTAATATATGGAATAGCATGAACCTTACATAGCTCTTCGATATTCCCTTCTTCGTTAGGCCTGGAAGTTTTCAGCATTTCCTCGTAAATACTGCTTACTACGGCAATGAGACTGATCATCACAGAATGTAACATTTGTGACCTAATTCCTGACGAATACAAACTAAATACCATTTCTATAAATTGCAATTCATTAAATTCAGTGATTACTATCAATCACATGGATCGAACTTTGCACAGAAAAATTTCAAAATATTGAGAAACGATGAACTAAGAGCGTTAATCTACGGGATAAAATCATGAAATGGCATATTTGTTTCAGGGCCCTATGTTATTATGTACTTGGTCAGGCTAAGAATTTTTCAATTCCTCCTTCATAGATAGAAAGATAGATAGATTTGAACAAACCTATATATATATATATGTGTGTGTGTGTGTGTGTGTGTGTGTGTGTGTGTGTGTGTGTGTGCGTGCGTGTTTCATTGAATAATAAAGACAAATTTTGTCTGTATAATTTAAGATCCTTTCAAGTTTTCTGATAAGTGTCTTCAAGTTGGTATTGGTAGATGAATTTCCCAAAATTGTCCTGAGCGCTTTCGGACCCTTCATAGGCCATCATCAAGGGCTGCTTGCTTGTGTAAGGTGTGTTTTTTTTTTTTTTTTAAGAAGACCTATTACTTGTGGGTTCGGTTCTTAAAAAATTGATAAAAATTGAAAGAGGTTCTTTTCTTCTTGATTGGTCCGAAAACTTATCAGAACTTCTTCATTTGCACACACACACACACACACACACACACACACACACACACACACACATATATATATATATATATATATATATTGTGACACGCATAAGTATTGGATACATGTTATTTTCTATTATAACTCTAGTTTATGTTCGCCATTTTGCCTGATATTTGGTAAGTAATATCTCGTAAAGTTTTTTAGCTGTATGTGGAAAGAAAATGAAAAACTTATGGTTGAATCCTTTTTTTATCAAAGTTCAAAATACCCCATGCAAAAGTATTGGATACATCAATTTGATATTTTTTGTGTAGCCTCTGTCAGGTTGGAATTGGTAGATGAATTTCCCATAATTGTCTGAGCGTTGTGTATCAAAACTCTTTAAAAAAACAACAAACACACCTTACACAAGCAAGCAGCTCTTGATGATGGCCTATGAAGGGTCCGAAAGCGCTCAGGACAATTTTGGGAAATTCATCTACCACTTCCAACCTGAAACTCAGACACTTATCAGAAAACTTGAAAGGATCTTAAATAAATAGTACGGACAACATTTGTCTTAATTATTCAATGAAACATGGTTAAATGAACGACTGCTGCCTAACTACACGCACACACAAATACACACACACGCATATATATATATATATATATATATATATATATATGAACAAACTGAGATAGATAGATAGAAAGATAGATAAGAACAAACTTTGACAGATTGATGGATAGATAGATGTATTGTGTGGTAGAATAAAAGAAGGGATGAAATAAATTTGTGGTTGTTTAAGGAAATTAAACAATAGGCATTTGAAAGATTTATGGTAGCCGTATACGTAATGGGATATTTTCTTCAAGGAAAAGCAAACTCTTACCAGATGGTTGGAAATTAGGCGGGAAATTAACTGAAAAAAAAGGAAAATAACGTGGGCTTTTTGAGAGAGAAAAAGAATAAAAATAAACATTAAATTAAAAAAAACAAAAACAAACAAATGAAGAATAAGAAAATTGGTTTAAGGTTGAAAAGGAATGAAAAAATAATGAAGAAAGTGAAGGAAAATAAAAGGATAGTGAAGAAAAAAGAGGATTGAGGGTAGTAGATATAATGAAGGAGTGAAAAATATGGATGAGAAAAAAGAAGCAGAAAATTCTAAAAAGTGAACAGAAAGAAAGAAACGTACAAGTTTGAAAAGCAAATAAAAGAAAGGAAAAAGTGAAATATTTGAATGAAAACAAAGAGATTATGAAGGAGAAAATAGGGTAGGAAGAAAAAAACAGAATTTTTTTTTTAAATTGGAGAAAGAAAGAAAGAAAGAAAGAAGTGAAATGTAGAAGAAAGTAATAAAGAAGCAGAGAGTGAAAGGAAAAAGAAAGAAAGATGGTTGGTTGTGCTTTATGATATATCAACCCTTGTGGGTTATTTAATACCAAATATTGTTTATACTAATATATTTTTGATATATATAATTTGTAAACGAATAGTTTCTAGATAACATTATTTTAAAACGAACCAGAGCTCACTTGAAACCATTTAACTGTGTGCAAACAAATATTGCAATCAAACAAAAATAGTTCTATTTGCACACAGTTAAATAATTTCAAAGCTAGTAAATGATTAAACGGTTCTATTTGACCCATAGATGAGACCCCAACAAGTACTACCACTCCTGTTCAGAGTGGACTTGGCAGTAATGGCATTCCGAAAGCTTCAGGACTGGCACATTGCCAACAGATGTGTCATAAATCGTTCAAGAGGGAGTATTATCCCTCTGCAGATGTGCAGTCGGCGCTTTCTACAGACCCAGCTGAAAGAAAGAAAGAGAGAAGTAGAATATGAACGAAAGAAGGAAAGAAAGAAAAAAGAAGGAAAGAAGAGAAGAAAGAAAGGAAGAAAGAAAGAGATGGAGAAAGAGAGGTGGAATGTGTAAGAAAGAAAGCAGAAAAGGAAGATGATAAGGGATTAAAAAAGCAAACTAAAAATTAGCCAATAAATAGAGAGAGAGAAAGAGAGAGAGAGAGAGAGAGAGAGCAATTCAAGGTAATGGCCGCAACTTAATGGCGGAAATATAAAAGGAAATTGATCCATTGACTAAAGAGAAGTGACGAGAAAAGTAATCAAACTGGTGAGAATCAAAGGAAAATATAACTTGGAAACAAATATCAAGAAACTTATTTAGATGGGGAATCAAAGATAATGAATGCAGAACTCTGGAACAAAAACGTGTTTAAAGATAACAAGGGCAGATAATTCAGTTAGAACTTCTGAACAATATTCAACCAAAACCATGACTTCAAACGTTTGATATGGTAATAAAAGAAAGTGAGAAAAGAAAAGAAAATTAGCCACAAATGAAACGTTGGTTTTTACAGCCTGTATCCTTACATTGATATATACAGCCTATGTAAAAAGTATATTAAAATATAAACTGACAGATCTTCACACTGTGACTCAGAGTTTCACAGAAGGAGTTACTACGATTTGTGTTTGTCACATATGCACCTCTCTCTCTCTCTCTCTCTCTCTCTCTCTCTCTCTTTACTACAATCATTTACTATCTTGGGTAGTGTTCTTTTTTCTCTCTTTTTATTCCTCTCCTCTTTCTTTCCTTTCTTTACTTTTTGGAACAAAGTTTCTCAGAGTCAACTCTTATAAAAATGAATGACTTACTTACCAAATGATCGGAGTATTCCTTGCGTGAAACTCCCAGTCACAGTGTGAAGAATTCTGGGTTTATTTTTTAATATCCTTGTATCAAATAGATCTAATCCCTATCAGCTGGAACTGGAGAATATGCCAACTGCATCTCGGCAGAGGGTTAATACTCCGCAACTAGTATCCAGGATATGACACCAAAACTACATCTGATGGTGAGGCTCCAATCCTGAAGCTTAGGGTTTGTTTTGTTTTGGTTTTATAGCATATCAACCACTGTTTGGTTATTTAATGCCAAATCCAGTTTGTATATATATATATATATATATATATATATATATATATATATATATATATATGTGTGTGTGTGTGTGTGTGTGTGTGTGTGTGTGATTTGTAAACACATTTAGTAGATAACATTCTGAAACGAGCCTAACCTCTTTTTTGAACACAGTTAAATCGTTACAGGTATTGCTAGATAATACTTACAAGTTAACATCAGTCATTTGTTTGCACACAGTTCTTTTCTGTTTGACCCAGAGATAGGACCCAATCAGGTGCAACCACTATGGGTCAGAGTAGACAAGGGAGCAATGCCAATGAAGAGGTAGTCCACATTCCCCTAATCTCCAAAGGTGGAACCTCACTATCGGATGGTTTAATATTATATTCAGAACACTCGTTTTAGGGTGTATTACCCCTCTGGGCTGAAGCTTTATAGCCATTATACCCAGGTTCACTCTAACTCATAGTGGTAGTTCCTGTTGGGGTCCCATCTATGGGTCAAATCGAACTGTTCAATTATTTTCTATTCTTGGAACCATTTAATTGTGTGCAAACAGAACTATTAGTGTTAGATAGCAATACTTGAAACCATTTAACTGTGTGCAAATAGAATTATTAGTATTAAATATCAATACTGGAAACTATTTGTGTGCAAAGAAGTGAACTCTGTGTCGTTTTAAAATAATACAAACTATTCGCTTACAAATCATATATATAAACAATATATATATACATACAGGATTTGGCATTAATGAACCCACAAGGGTTGATATGCCATAAAACACAACTAAGTAACATAACTGTGAAAACATATAATGATAATAATAATAATTATTATTATTATTATTAAAAAGGTATATATAGTCACTTGAAATCATATAATTGCTTGCAAATAATTAGTATTAAATAGGAATACTTGAAACAAAATAGCTGTACAAATTATTTGTATTGAAAGTAGTTGAAGCTATAACTGTTCACATATCATTATTAATTAACCGAAAAACAATTGCCAGCCAAAAAAAAAATAACTTGTGCGTTAAGTAACTCAACAAGGATTGACATGCTGTCAAACCAACCAATTAAATAGATCTGTTTGAAAATTATTCGTATTGGATGGTGACATTTGCTTTCATATAACTGTGCAAACTATTTGTATTAAGAATACTTACTTGATAGCACAATTATTTACTAAAAATTATTAGTAGTATTTGAAACCATATAATTGCAAACAAGTGATTATTATTAAATAGAAATAGTTACTTGAAACCATATAATTGTTTTTGAATTATTAGTGTTAGATAGGAAAAATTGAAACCACAAAACTTTGACTCTTAATAGTTGTAACTGTTTGAATCCTGTCTGTTGGTCAAATAGATCTGTTTGGGAATTATTTGTATTAGGTAGGAATACTTGGTACCATATAATTGTGTTCAAACAAATGATCATAGAGAAATAGAAAAAGGTATTTTTAAAAAAACAATAAAACATTGAAAATATAGTAATGATCGTAATCAAACATTTAAAAATGAATCAAATTTCGACATTAAATAACACATAAAGAGTTGATATGCAATTAAACAAATAAACCTAATCTCTCTATCTGTCTGTCTGTCTCTCTCTCTATATATATATATATATACTTCTCGCAAAAAATGGAATATACGTCGGTAGAAAATTTTAGTTTTACACACACACACACACACACATATGTGTGTGTGTGCGTGTGTATATATTTACCCAACCCCTCCACCACGGACAAGATGTAGCACAAAGTAATTTCTTAAACGGAGTAATGAGGTTGGAATTTAGAGTTTCCTTCTCCTTGATTAGTTGCCTAACTAAGGGTAAAGAACCCATTCTGCCCTACTATTTACCAATAGTAGAGGGAGAATAGATGGATTCATATCTTTCGTACGGGAATTATCACGAATTGAAACGCAAATAGCCTCTAAACAGGATTTGAACTCAAGTTGCCGATTCTATTTGCAACGATAATTACCATTACTTTCCTTTGTGTGTGTGTGTGTGTGTGTGTGTGTGAGTGAGTGAGAGAGAGAGAGTACTCCAACTTCTTGGAGTAATGGTTTGAATGTCTGTCTTGCAGTTCACTGAGTTCAATCCACTTGTATTACTGTGCCGCCAAAATACATCTCATTCTCTCTCTCTTTTTCTCTTTCTCCCTCCATCTCGGTCACACACACACACGCACAGTGGGTAAGTGACAATATTATTTCCATGCCTGACCCCAAAGTCGTGTGGTGAAAACTTTCTTAGCAGCAAAATACCTCCCCCCCCCCAATACGTGGTATAAAATTATATATACCGTATTTTTTTCAGATTTTTCAGATAAAAAGTTATGGGTGCGCATTATACACGAGAACTATATAATAAACATTTTTTCCGGTAACATGCCTCAACCTATTCGAGATGAAATGACCAAAAGTGAATCATATCTATTAATCAAATTAATTTGTTTTACGCCGTTACATTGGAATGGGTATTTATAATTTTGTTTCCAAAATGTGAGTTTGTTTTCGCCCCACGCTGGTTGCATTACTGTGTGAACATGTTCATGCCTTTGTCCGAACCGATAAAAAGTTGAACAAATGCTAAATTCAGATTAAATTCTAAAAAGTTAGTGCGTATTATAAATGAGAATTTTTCTCCCAGAATGTCGTAGTTCAAAGTAAGAAGTACGTGTTATACACAAATAATTACAACATATATATTTTTTTCGTCTTTAAAATCGAGTTGTCAAGAGGTCTGCTACTTTTAGCTTACACCTACATCGATGCGATATACAATATGCTAAATGACTGCCACAAAGGGAAAAATAATAAGTAAAGAAATAATTAATGCAAAAAGATATAAGTCAAAGAAACAGAATGTCGAACGTCTAGAATGCTGATAAACAATCGTTGCTGTTTGTTTTAAGTAATCGAGAAGCGTTTGCGACGAGCGTTCGTTGCAATTTAGAATGCCAAAAGCACAATATCATTTTCTGGTATATGTAGATAATAAGTCCACTTCTATCTTTATCCGGAATTCTTTTTTTTCCCCTATCAGATTCAGTTCCTTTCTTTATATTTATTCTTTTCTCAGTTTATTTGGTTTCTTCTTTTCTGTCCTTTATCTCGTAACACACTCTCTGTTTCTCTTACGTTTTTATTTTCTCTAAAGTTATCCTTATTTCCTTCTTTTGCTCTTATTATATTGACTCATATTTCCTTTTCGGCTTCTTTTTTATTATCATCTATTTGTTTCTTAAAGGTCCGATTTTATTTCTCTATGTTTCTTTCTACCTTAGTCTCACCTTTTTCTTTACTCTTTTTTCGTCTCATAGTTTGTTTTTCTTCTTTTCTCTTACTACCTTAATCTCATCTTTCTCTTCTCATTTACACTCTGATCTCAGGCAGATCAAAAGGAGAGGGAAATTTTGATCCAAGGCAGGATGCACATATACTACAATTTGATCCTAGTTTATATTACAGATGAAGAAAGAAAGAAAGCAATAGAAAAAAATCACATTTTTATTTCTCTCTCTCTCTCTCTCTCTCTCTCTCTCTCTCTCTCATTTACTAACACGAGAGTACGTGCAGGCACACACACTCTCTCTCTAACTCCCTCTTTCTGAATCTATCTCTCACACTTATTTTTTGATTCTTTCTATTTAGCTGTCTCTTTTTTATACCTATTTTTCTTCTTGTACTTTTCATCTCTCTCTCTCTCTATATATATATATATATATATACGTGTGTGTGCGTGTGCGTGTGCGTGTGTGTGTGTGTGTGTGTGTGTGTGTGTGTTTCTCTCACTTATTTCTTCTTTCTCTCTGTCAAACAACTTCAGATTCTAATTCTCCTCAATATTTGTAGATAAGTGTTTTCTTTTTAGGCTGACCTACCCCGCCACCAACACGCAAAATCACAAAATGTTACCACAATTTCCCTCGATGTTGTGCTTTATTTCTCTTTGTCTACCATTTCTTGCGAAGGTTATGTACGTCATGACATGTTTTTTCACAAAACACTCAACTTCAAGACTGACTCGTGAAGACATAACAGAATGTACACCTCACCAGATTAAAACAGTATCAATGATATCATTGGTTCAAACAAACTTTAAAAACCTGTCATCTTCATTTTAACTATCATCATTCCAAACACACTTATCATCATTATAATCACCATGTTGGACCTGTGACTTGACGAAAAAATAACATTGGAGATAAAAGCCTGTAAATTTCAGTCAGTAGATCAGAGAGAGAGAGAAAGAGAGAGAGAGAGAGAGTATAGAGTTAAAGACCATCGAAGAAGAGAGAAATAAAGTGAAAAAAATTGGAAATAAGGAGAAAAATGTGAGAAAGAGATTACAGAGTTGAAGATGATCGAGAGAGAATAAAGATTATATATAGAACGAATTAGAGAGAGAGAGAGAGAGAGAGAGAGAGAGAGAGAGAGAGAGAGAGAGTCCAGAAGGGTTCAGAGCGAGTAGCATTGAAGAGACGAACATCAAAGACATGAGACATACATTGCAAACATACATTGCAAACTTTTTAAATACATTGTCTCTTAAAACATGGATATTGCAATCAAATATAAAGTGTTTGCTTATTTCAAATGATTGTAAACTATTAACATTGGCTCTTAAAACATTGATGTTACAACTAAGTATAAAGGATTTACCAATTTAGAATGATTTTGAGAATACATTTTTATATTGTATATAATTGGAAACCATAATTATGAAGCTGACTTCAGCATTAAATAATCCTACAATTATTGACATGCCGTAAAACCAACCAACCAACCAACCAACCAACCAACCAATCAAGTATATACTACAGATTCGTCTCTTTCGTCACAGACTACAGATGTGATTTTCTTGGAATTTTTCATCTCTACTTGCTTTTACGTGATTTGTTCCAATACATTTATTCTGAGATGCCATTACCAGATATCATGTACCCTGTCAAAGAGTTACTTTGCGCATTAGAACAAGAACAATGGGGCATCTTCTCAGAATAACTATATCCGAATAAATCATATCGAAACAAAAAAATGCTTATGATACGCTGAGGTCGATGGGTAAATGATTTTACCCTGGGTGTTATTATAATCCCAACGCTTTGGTCACTTTACTTTCCGGCCTATCTTCAGGTGTCTTTTGTCGTCTTTGGTAATCTTTTCGAAATTTCGAACTGAACTCTTCATTCAATTTGGGATACATTGTACTCATTCCGATGTAAAAGCTTAGAATGTGTCTTATATCAGTTAATAAAAAGTTATTAACTATGAAAAAGGCACCTGAAAAGGGGAGAATGTTACAAAAGCTGAAATATTCTGACTAAAAGAACCAAAACAATTCCTCATTTAATAAATTCACACAGAAAATAGAATTCCTTCCTTAGTGATTCAGGGGTTTTAAAAGTATAAATTTGATAGGAAAATTCATTCGGATTTATTAGGAATATTACTTCAAATTTCACGGGAATAAACCTTCAGATTTTATGGAAAAATAAATTCAAATCTGGAAAGAGAGGATTCTCAGATTTGATGGGGTAATGCCTTCAGATTTGACAGGTAAATGTCTTGAAATTTTATGGGAATATAACTTCAAATTTGATGGGAAAATACCTTCAGATTTAATGTAAAAATAGCTTCAGATTTAACGGGATTTTATTTTCAAATTTGATGGGAAAATAACTTCAACTTTGATGGGAAGTTACCTTAAGATTTGGTAGGAATATATATTCACATTAGCTGGGAAAATATCTTCGGATTAGCCGGGAAAATATCTTTAAACTCGGTAGGGAAATACCTTCAAATTTGATGAGAAAATATCTTCAGATTTATTGGAAAAATACATTCAAAAATCAGATATAATGATACAATAACTAAAATGATCAAGCAAGAATCTTTTTAAACAAACCATGATAAGTTTTCAAAAATTACTGACGACTATAAAACTCATTTTTGATCGGAACATGGAGCTATGTTCTTGCTTTCGGACAGGGGATAGCAACAAAAAGCCCTACTCCCAAGTATCCCAATTCTAAGGCTTCATTTTCTCATGGCACCAGATGGTGAGAGTCGAAGTAGTCTGACGAGCACAGGACGGTGGTCGCAGGAACCAGGGCTCTTTTAGTCTTGCTCTTATGGACGCATATGCCAACCCTTCTTTAAAAAAAAGACCACGTGTCACATACTCTCCCTGACGGAAATATAGTTAAATACAGGATCAGACCTCTCGATTAAAAGCAACTCTGTCATCATGTCAGTGAAGTAGTCCTGATGATATGCATGAGCTTTAAAAAAAATTGAATCAAATAAAAAAAAATTATCAAAGGTTTTTAGTGGTGAAAATTCACTTCTAATTAAGTTATATTTAAAAGACTATGAAATAAAAAGCTAAAATTCGTGTTAGATGCCTTTAGTTTGTTTTGATGATGGTAATAATAATAATAATAATAATAATAATAATAATAATAATAATAATAATAATAATTGACAAAAAATCTTTCAACAGAAAATGATTAATAATTTTGAGGCAAAAAAAAATAAATAAATGAATAAATAGTGTGGTTGGTTTCAGTATCCCATCTCACAGTACCATTTCTAATTGCAGTTATTGCCAAAATGTCTGCTAAAAAATTCCTCGAGTGATGTCTCGCTTGGAACAATTCCAGCATTGAGCAAATTAACAACTTCTCTACTTCTTTGTTATATATATATATATATATATATATATATATATATATATATATATATATATTGTTATTTTTTACTAAAGGGTTACGAAAAGAAAATAAAAGAATTTTTTAAAAAATATGCTCTATGACTTTAGCAAAGCGGAATCAGTTAAAAACCTAGCATGTTAAAATTTCATAAAAGTATGGCATCCATAACTGTAAGTTTCACGTGTTATGGTTGGACAATCGTCAGATAAATACTAATATAATATTGAAGTAATACGCCTCTTACATTAATTTTTTAGTAGGTGGTAGTAATTTACGAAGCTCTTTGCTTCGATGTAGCACAAGGCGAAATGAATGGGGCACCCAATGAGACTCGAACTCACTCGTGTAGGTTTGCTAGTTTAGTTTGCTAACCATTGTATTTGATGGAATTTCTTTTTTTTTTTTCTTTTTCTATCTCTATAACCACATTTTCCCCACAACCATAAACACCTATTAAAATGTTAACATGAGAATCGTGTTGCTCAAATATTATATAGTACCTCTCTGGTAATCATGCTACCATAAAACGTGAAAGTTACGGACAATAGATAATTCTTCGAAATTTTATAATTTTAGGTTATCTATATCTATCTATATATGTGTGTGTGTGTGTGTGTGTGTGTTTGACCAGCATTTCTTTGTTGAGGCATATTTTATTAAATATTATAGATATCCTATATATTTTTATTTCGATCCTTTCAAATGACCGTATGGATGTTATGATATCCGGCTGGAATTGGTGAATAAATTTTCCGTATTTGACTGGTTCCCAAGTACTTTCGGACTCTTCTTGGGACATCATCAAAGGGTGTGTATATTGCACCGTTTTAGATCTTAATCAGATATTTCAAACTTTATCAAGCGGTGATATATATATATATATATATATATATATATATATATATATATACAACACCTCCATCACTGGCAGTATAGGACATTAGGCCAATTTTTAAAAGGGGGTAAAGCTGAATCTAAATCAGCCTAAGGCTAAAGAATCCAGTCAGCTTTACTATTTAACTAAAGTTGAATGGAGAACAGATGGATTCATGCCTTTCTCAAGGGCATTACTACAAACTGAAATGTAAGAAACTTCGTCCAAGATTTTAACACGGGTCGTCAATTACATTTCTTCCGACAATAACCGTTACGCTTTGCGCGCCTATATATTTGTGTGTGTGTGTGTGTGTGTGTGTGCACGAGAGAGAGAGAGAGAGAGAGAGAGAGAGAGCAACAAAATCAATCAAAGCGGCGAATTACGATTCATAAAACTTTTGACGTGTATGCATACATTTATATAAATAGACACAAACACATACCTGCTTCTGAATTTTAAAATGCTTATAACGCTTAGAAACAGAAATGGCATCACCTTACGCAATATAACATACAGTTGAAAATAAACATTTCTATGATTAACAATATCAAAATCTGGAACTTTCACTCTTCACTCATTCAGAGCAATGATCAATACCGGCCGTGAGTACAAGAATTCATATATCCATAAACTTTGGACTGGTCATTCTGGCACTCTTTTGAGCCAGTATTGTGACATTCAACAAAATGAAAAATCTAATGAACTTAATTTGACTATTATTTTTAAAAAGACAGGTCTAGAAAAATCCTGTTTCCTAAATACTCTGTCTGTCTCTGTGTCTCTTTGTCTCAGTCTGTCTCTGTCTCTGTCTCTCACTGTCTCTCTCTCTGTCTCTCTCTCTTCTTATCTTTCTCCCGTCTGTCTCTCTCATAATAGGCTATGATAAAAATCAATTAAGACTGAAGCCCATTTTAAAAAATTATTTTAAAACCCCTGATTGAATGTATAAATCAGTGGTTCCCAAACGATTTTGGGTTATGCCCTACTTTGGTATTTTTTAAATTTTGATCCCCTCGCCGAATTATTTAATTCTTATATATGCAAAATTTTACTGAAATTCACGTGAAGGAAGTTTGAATGACCATTAACTTGGTCTTTAAAACAAGTCCCAGCAAAATATTGCATGCTCCATCAAAATATTACCATGCCCCATCATGGGCCATGCGCTCCACGTTGGGAATTACTAGTCTGAGTAAAGACGTGTACACAACTGATCAACTTATATCATAAAGTGATGATGTTTAAAAGTCTAGACTGCTATCTAGACAAGTCAGTGCTACTTTGGACAAAAAATCATGAAGCCAATCTTGATACTTTTTGAACGGAAGTTTTTGGTGAAACACAGAATTGTGCAAGTGCCAACTTAGCTCCGTACTGCTTTTTCTTGTTTCCTAAACTGAAAATAATCTTGAGAACAAGATTTGAGGACGTGGAGGATATTAAAAGAAATACAACGGCACAACTTCACTTCAAATGAAAAGAAAAATTTCAGAGATGTTTCGATCAGTGCGTTGAATTCTAGGGATGGCTATTTTGAAGATAAAGTTTTATTAATTACTCATTTCTGCCTAATTAAAAAAAAGGTTAATTTTCGATACTTTTTAACACAACTAACGCGCGTGCGTGTGTGTGTATGTGTGTGTGTGAGGTGCCCCGAAAACGTTCATGAAGTTTGACCATCTTTGAGCCAAAATACAAAGAACAGGAAAATTATAATTCTTTATAGAAAGGCACGTTGGAAAGTACCTTCTAAATCTAAATACGAAAGCAGAAGTAAAACTTCTTACATATATTGATCATGTGCTATTAATATATTGTGTCAAATTCTAGCAAAAGGTGATAATTTATATATATATATATATATATATATATATAAAAGGTGAGTTTAATAAATGACTCATATGAGTCATTTATTAAACGCAGCTTAGTTGAGCACAAGTTCAGAATTATGGAACTCTAAGAATCGAAATCACAACAATGTTTTAACAATGTTTTTGTCTGATGATCGCAGAGGCACAAAACTGACAGTCACCAGGCGCCGTCGTCTACTCTCTCCTAATTTAAATATATGTACTCGTCTAATCCCTCCATCAGGAGCAGGATGTGACACAGTCATTTTTTTTTGTCGTTAAACAGGATTGAATTTAGAGTTTTCCCCCTTCAAACACAGTCCCCCCCCACTAGTTACCCATAGGAAGAGGAAGAATAGTTGGATTCATAATCTTCCCGAGGGTATTAGTGCTATGTGAAATGCAAACAACCACATTCAAGATTTGAAATAAGGTGGCTGTGTCCATTTCCTACGACAGTAAGATTAAACACTGTGAGCGCTTCCCTCTTAACTTATATGAGCCCAATCACCTATATTGAGCACTTTTTATTTGCAAATATCACAAACCATATATATATATATATATATATATATATATATATATATATATATATATATATATATATCACACCAACTTTTAAATCTTGAACTCAAACACAAATATGAGCTGAATTCCTGTGGCGTAATCACTAAAGTGCTAGACTGCAGCCTGCAAGTAAGTAAGTTCGAAATCCAATCACGCTGTTCAATCTCAGACTAATACCTTTGTAAAAGGTATGAAACCCCTTACTCTCCCCCAACGATCAGTTAAATTGTATTACTGCTGTTCTTCTTCAAGGATGACGTTGGCATCAAATAATCCACGTTGATATGCCATTAAACAAAGAAACCAAAACAAATATATATGTGGGGTGTTTGTGTGTGTCTGTTAGTATATGTTTGGTGTGAACAGAAAGAATGCATGACTTATTGTATTTGTAGACGTATATTTATCTGTGCCTGAAGATACCGAGGAAGTAAAAAAAAGCCAGAAAAAACAACCCCACCACCACCACCCCAAAAAACCGAACTTCCAACATTTGCACACCTATATATCTGTGTTAGTGTGCTTGTGTGTAATTACTCATATTTCTTTAAAGAATACACCAATATTTTATAGACCAATAAATTTGTACATGTGTACTCATATCACGGACTTAATTTCCTTGAACTCACATCTGGAATCCCATGATGCGTCGTATGTCTGGCACTATTGGTTTTAACGTGTTATTTATTATGGTGAAGGAACATAATAAAAACAAAACAGAATGGCAGTTAAAAATGGATATGTTTTAGCTGGGAATTTTTTTTTTTTTTTTCAACGGTGATAAATCAAGAAAATGCTTAGAACTCGATGGAAAGTGGGCAGTTTAACATTAATAAATTTTCGAAAAATTGAAATATTTACAATAGCAAAAATTTAATAAATTAGACAGACAACAACAAGAAAGAAGGAAAAAAAGTACAATCTACTAAAGTACACTGTTCTTTTTGTTTTTGCAAAAATTGGAATCTTTTTTTTTTTTATCATTTATGATTATTTATTCTAAAATCTCCTTAATCCTCAACCCGGCAACCCCAATCGGCAGGGGCTGTAGAATACACCAACTGCATTACTGCAGAAGGGTAAGACTCCACCAACGAGTGTCCTGGATATGACATTAAGCAATCTGATGGTGAGGCTCCAGTCTTGGAGCTTTGGTAAACGTGGAGTACTGATTCACTGCCATTGCTCAAAGGACCACTTTGACCCGGAAAGGTATCACCTGATGGGCTCCTACCGATGGATTAAAGAGAAGTTTGACTTTGAATAGTTAGAAATAGAACTTTTTGACCATTTAACGGAGTTTAAGAAAACGACTGATGTTTAATTGAATCATAAGTGATACAGTAATTTACAAAGCTTTTTGCTTAGATAAGGCGCAAGACCGAGTAAATAGGGCACCCAATGAGACTCGAACTCACTCGTGAAGGTTTGATACACTCGCTTGCTAACCATTACACCACCCGAGGTGCCTGAATTATTAGGGATTCATAACAATATTTGGAACCATTTAATTGTGTGCAAACGAATGAGTAATGTTGAATTGACAAATTAGCGTTAAATAGCGTTACTTGGAACCATTTGACTCAGTGCAAATGAATGAATCGTATTCAATAGAATAATAAGCGTTAATAGCAATACTCTAACCACTCCCCTGTGTGCAAAGAAATGATTGATACTGAATAGAATTTAAGACTTGGCAATAATTGAAACCATTTAACAGTGTAAAAATAATAACAATACGAGTGTGCAAATAAATTAGTTTTAACTCATTTGGAAAATGAATTACCTACAAACTGTGTCCAAAAATGACTAATGTTCATTTGTGACAGTTTAATAGCAATACTTTTGGTGTTCTGGTAAATGATTGATATTAAATAAAAATACTTTAAACTATTCAACTGTATGCAAAAAAAATGGGCTCATGCTCGTTAAAAATGTTATCAAAAATGTGTTTACAAATCCTATATATTTAATATACAGAAAATTTGGCTTTAAATAACCTACAATGATTGATATGCAATAAAATCCAACCAAACCAAATCCTATATATTTAATATACATGTATAAAGAGGATTTAGCATTAAATAACCTACAATGGTTGATATGCCATAAAACCCAACCCAACCACTACGCTCTATCGTCTCGCTTATTAAAAATTACTTCTATATTTGAGATTCTGGCTATTTCTCACAAATAGGGTGGGACATTTTACATATTATAGATATTCATACCAATCTAATTCAAATTTGTGTATACACTTATTTTTGGAAGGTCTTTCTGGTAGTTATTTAAGGAAAGTTAACATTTCCCGTTTAGAATAATTCTGGTAGATTCGGAGTTAACTTAGAAGCTAATACTGAGTTTCGAAATACAGTACTTTTCACTGAAGTATATTTGCAAAAATACTGGGAAAATATCGAAGGAAACAATCGAGTTTTCTGTCTACTTAGTGGTTTATTAGATTAACAGCGTCTTTTCGAAAATCTTCTCAAATACAATTCAATAGTTTTAGATTTTATTGTATATTTGAGCTTTTTCTTTTTTCAAATCTATAAGTAGAAATAGTCATGACTGATATATGCTAAAATAAAGAAAAACAGAAGCGTGAAAGAAGAAGGCAAACAAGTCAGGAAGAATAAATAGATGAAAGAAAAAAAGAACAAAAATTGAGAAAAAAATAGAGAATCGAGAATCAAACCAAAATAAGTAAATGAATAAATAAATAAAAGTAAGAAAGAAAGAAAGAAAAAATGTTGAAAAAGAAATAACCGAAAATTATATAAAAAAAAAAGAAAGAAAAAAGTAAAAGCCAAAATTAAAGAAAAAAGAAATAACAAAAAATTGTTTTAGAAAAGAAAAGAAAGAAAGAATTGAAGAAAAATAAAAGAAAGATTGAATGAATAATTGAATGAAATAAGGAACGAAGAGAAAAAATTCGAGAAAAAAAAAATGAAAAAAACTGAAAACTAAGCAAAAGAAAAAAGTCAGAATGAAAGAAAAAAGAACAAAAACGGGTGAGAGAAAAAGTACGAACTGAAACGAAAGAATGAAAGGGACTAGATCAAATTTTGGTTAGAGAGTGCACGTCTATTATTTATGACTCCTTATCTACATTTGAGCATAGATCTATCATTTTATCTACATGTACCTAAGTACATGAGATTATCAGATTGTAGGTCATATTTTGTTTTTATCTTTTTATGCTAACAACTTGTTATGTCTTGATGATATAAGAATATGTCTACTAATGTTCTGGGTTTATAAATAATACGACACAAATTTGTGTGTATGTACATACAAACGCTAAGATTGGGGATAGTAATGAAAAGAATGAAATAGACTTAGTCAGGCTCGGACACACACACACGCGAGAGGGAGAGAGAGAGAGAGAGAGAGAGAGAGAGAGAGAGAGAGAGAGAGTATGAAAATTTGATATCATTTCGTAATCTAATAACTTGACCAATTCTACTTCAAATTATCTCAAATTTTAACACCAAGTGCACAAAACAACTCAAATTGTGTTTGATGTTTAAACGCCTTTTCTTTCCTTGTGAATGGAATTTTTATACCTGAAAAGAAGAAAACAATATAAAACATTAAACTGAATTTCGAGTTGTTTCAATGCATAATGTTAAAATATGAGATCATTTGAACGAGTATTAGTCAAATTATTAGATTACAAAATGATATAAATTTTTTCCTGAAACACTCAGTACATGATATCAAGTTTTGTAAACACCATTATATATATATATATATATATATATATATATATATATATATATATATATATATATGAAGATAACCTATGTCCTTTTAATGAATCTAGATCGAGATGAATTACAAGTTTACAAGAGTCATCTTTTTTCCATTTATATATATGTATATATTTTATAAGTTTTCTTTTTTTACTTATTTCCATCGTTCCTTTAACGGCAATATTTTGGCATTTCTCCGTAATTCATCGTTGTAAAGATAGTTTTTATAAACGCACTAGGACATAATTTGAAACTTTGTTTCGGACATCTAGTTTCATATTAAAAGATAACAAAATGGTTCGAGTTGTTTTTCTTCTTTTTTATGTTTCATTTCTTGGTTTGGTCATTTGGTTTAATAGCATTGTGGGTTATTCAATGCCAAATCCTGTTCACACACACACACACACATACATATATATAATTTGTAAGCGAATCGCTTGAAGACAATTTTATTTTTAAACGAGATGGAGCTCATTTGTTTGACATAGTTAAATAGTTTCAAGTATGGCTATCTATTTGCGGTTTACCCTTAGTCACCGCCGTGTAGCATCTTCAATATAAAAGGAGTTGGCTATTTGTTTACCACTAGAGCAATTAGAAAAATACGGTCGGGAAAATCATATTGGAGCTACGGTTTGATACTGTTAGGCTTGAACAGAGCTCTGTCATCAAATTTTTGATGACTGAGAAGTGCAAAACATGTTAAATTTACAGAAGAATGTGTGATGTGTACGGAGAAGCTGGTTTTAGTAAAAAGATATTTATAAATGGGTTAAACATGAATTCGTCATAACGAGCCTGAATTGAAAAGACATTCCATGGAATAGAAACACACTGACTCAACGGTAAAGAAAAAATCCCGGGCGCAGCGGTTAGTAAAGAATGTTATACTAACAGTGTTCTGGAACATAAGAGACCCCATGTTTTAAAACTTTCTCATTTTTTTTGTTTCATTTAATAACTCACACGGCCTGATGAAGATCTAAAAACCGAAACGTTTTACATTGGCGAATAAAATCCTTCTTGAAAATAGTACTTCCTATGGCCAACTCCTTGGGCAACAATCACCCACGTGTACGAGAGTCATTCAATATATATATATTAAAACGAATAGGTCCGCAAAGGAATTTGTATGTGGTATTTTAGATTTTATTTCATATAGCAATGCTCTACGCGTGTTTTTTCTGGCTTTTATTGTGAAGATTGTTTTGATAGGGTGGTGATTCTTTTAATTTCAGGATTTGTGTCCAGTTGGAGTTAATTGTTCGTGAAAATCTTTTGCCTCAGCAGATGTTTTTTTGTATGTATTCACAAGAGTGCATTGTGTGTGAGTGTGAGTGTGTGTGTGTGTGTGTGTGTGTGCACGCGCGTTTAGATGATTCTATATTCGTTTTTCGTCGAACTAATACAGCTTCCTTCGCCCAAATGCATAAAGATCACACTGGTAATTAAGCAGCTTACACCCACTTACAGATAAATAAATAGATGTCGGTTTTCTTTCGGAGAGATGATCCAGACGGTTTTATTTTTGGCGAGGGGGCGTGGATGAGACTTCAACCAAGATTAAATACTAACACCTTTTAATGACTACAATCACTTCTTAGCCCTACCCACCCCCTGCCAACTAATTATTTGTTCCCTTCAGAATCCACAATTTTTCTTATTATCACTACGAATTTTGGGATAGAAAAAAATCTGCAATGTTTCAGATAACCGTAGATTAGAGTCGACATTGCTTTTTGTAACAAAAAACAAAACAAAAAACAAAATACACACAAAAAACAAAAACAAAAAATGTATTCTGTTTGACCGACGCCATGCACAATAGCGGGTCAATCCATTTTCTTACTTTTGGGTGCAGCTGCTTAAAATATTGAAAAGAAAGTGGGTCGGAAAAAGGGTCGGCAACTGTGTATGTTAGATATTTAACCAGTTTTAAGTCCTAAAGCAGATAATGGGCAGAATTTTTCTGGTCTATTGTTATCATTTCTTATCGTCTAACTTCCCCATCTCTCTCTCTCTCTCTCTCTCAAACGCATACACACCGTTAATCTACTTCATCTTATTTCTCCTCTTTCTTTTACCTCTCTCTCTCTCTCTCTCTTTCTTTCTTAGTTACGCCCAAATTCACAGAGACAGAGAGAGAGAGAGAGAGAGAGAGAGGTTAAAACACATTGAAAATCCAAAAAGAAAACTTGTTTTTAACTGATGATTAGCAGTGGTATTGAATTTTGAACAAAAATTGCATCATGCCATGTTGATCTCTATCTTTAGTGAACGTACAATAAAAAAAATTTTAATACAAAAATCTTTACAAATTTTGGGAAAACTTTTAGTGTAATGGCTAAAATGTTGAACTGTAGTCTCGAAGTAAATGAGTTCGAGCTCCAGTCGCGCTGTTACATTTATTTTCGGACTAATACTCTAGAAAAGGTATGAAACCTCCACCAAAATCCCCTCACGAAGGTTGATATGCCATTTAACAAAGAAAGAAAAAAATTTTACGGGGGCATTTCTAATGTTACTTTTGATTAATGGAGGTGAAGGAGCTCTACGAAATATCTCATAAAGTACCAAGCATTTCAAACCAGCAAGAACATTTACCAAAGACAATACCAAATCTGGAGACTCTCCCCCTCAAAAGATGGGGAATTTCCAGCGAAGCATGAGACAACTCTTGTCTCTCAGTTTCATGAACACTACTTTTACATATTACTCTGACACAAAAATCTCAAATGGACTGTAGTTGGTGGTTGTTGATTGTTGCATATTTGACGTTATTTTAAATAGTGAGCAAAAATTAGCTGGGTCTTAGAATTATATTATTCAGAATTGTATTGTAATCAATATTGAAAACAGGCATACAAGGTGTGTTGAATGAATATCGAGACTGAAGCTGTATTATCCAAGAAAGAAATTAACAATGAATGAAAGATTCATTTTCTTCCGATACTCCTCTTGATATTCCACACACTTACTCCAACAAATTTTCCACTGGTATAAGCACCTCTGAACTGTAAATATGATGTGAAGCTGAGCTGTCATATTTTATTCAATCTTCTTTACACCTACAAATCTAATTGAATTTTGAGTTTAGGAAACAAGAAAAAGTCCCTTGACGTAAGGAGTTCTGGTGAGTGTGAAGAGTGATGCACTTGTACAATTCTGTGTTTCGCCAAAACTTGTTTAAGAAGTACCAAGACTGACCTTTTGTTTAAAGTATCACTGACTCACATCAACAGAGGTGTTCTGGAAGCTTAACACTAAAACTTACAACCGGAAATTAGATGAAACATGAACCCATCTACATCTTCATAATGCTGTAGCATTTCTGTAGAGAAATCACATGTACTTTTATCTTGTTCACTTAGACTTTGTAATAACATCTGCTTATAAGGGACCATTTTCGACCGTTCCCGCGAAATTTTACAAACAGGGTGGTGCAGAACTTGCAACAACTAATCTGCTCTTCAATTGTTTTTCTAATACTGATGGCCACTCCAGACTTTCATCTTTACACAAACTTTTTTTTTTCAAATTTCTAGTACCAATCGTCGATTGATTGCCAAATTGGTGGTGATTTCCTGAAATATTACATACTGTAACAGAATTCATTTTGTTCAATTCAAGCACGCAAACTTGTTTCTCAACAACTATAGGTTTTGACACTGACTTACAGTAGAATACCTGGTGCTATAGAAAGCATTAATAATAAACTTCAAGTGTTGTTCTACAAAACTGTGTATCATGAGTGTCAAAAGATTTTTTCTCGTTAAAAAACAACTTTCGGATTGTCTATTTCTTTTGAAAACACCTTGTATTGATGGATTGTTTTAAGAATTGTTATTTACGCAGTTAAATATTACCATTAATCAACCTGCTCATCTCCTAGAGAGAACTATTTGCTTGGCTTTACCGTGGGAAAAAAAAAAACTTAAGGAGTTTTTGTTTTTGTTTTTTGCGTTTTATTCGCTTCAGCCAATAATTTTGCACTTACTTTTTCAACCGCATCATGTCTTTCTTGACTCATTTATATAGTTTATTCATTCTTTATTTTTTCTTTTCGTTATTTTGTTCAAATCGACTATGTTTTGTTTCGCAATTTTGTGATATTTCCTATTTCTTCTTTTTGGTTTGGTTTCTTTGTTTAATGGCATATTAACCATCACGGGTAATTTAATGCCAAGGTTATCCTTATAGAAGAGCAGCAGTGATACTATCTAACCCATAGATAGGAGTTCAAAGGAGTTTATTACTTTTACCAAAAGTATGAATCCAAAAATGAACGAAATAACACAACTGGAGTTCGAACTCGCTTTCTTTGATGCTACAGTCCCGCACTTTAGCCATTACACTACAGTGACAACCCTATTTCGTCTTTTTCTTTTATTAAATTTCTTAATTTTTTTCCCCCATCTTTTACTGCGCTGTCTGCTGATCTTCATGTGTGACTAGTGATAGTCTTGGGGTAAGGAGAAACATAGACACAGAAGTCTTCTAAGCAAATTTTCAAAACTTTCTTATTTTCAAAGGCCACTTGGGAATACAGGTTATGGGTTTTCAGGCTATTAGTCTCGACAAGAGGAAATCTTAATTAACTGTTAATTATAACACCGGGCAGAACTTCTTTTGTTTCGTATCTATGAATCGTTAATTCTTTCCCAGGTGGTACGCATTTTGCTTCTTCTACCGGTAGGTGAGTGAGTATTCCACTCCAGCACATGGAGTCAACACTTATGCTAGCTCGGTTTCTATTACGGAACACATTATTTTGCACACCAACTTTTTTTCGGATATCTTCTATAAAAGCAGCACTCCCTCAAGCTGAACCAGACGACATTGGAGTAATTTCCAGGTCACCACCTTACCCAACTATTCCCAGGTGTTCTCGATAACATTTGAGTTGGGCTACATCAAAGTTACTTCTTTCGTGTCTTTGTGTCCTCCTTTACACTTTCTTTCTTGTCTTCGTGCCTTCTTTTCTTTTTCTTTCGTATCTTTGTACCTTCCTTTCTTTCTTTTATCCTTTCTTTTTCATCGCCTTACTCTAATTCCTTGCTTTCTTTTTCTACTTTCCTTTCCTTTACCCTTCCTTTCTTGTCATCATGTCTTCCTTTTTTCTCTTTATTTCATATTCTTACGCTTTTCCTTCTTTTCTTTTGTCTTTCTCTTCATCGTTAAGCTTCTTGTCTGCTTTAAGCAATCCCTTCTTTCGACAGAATTTTCTTTTTTACTCAAATTTCCTTTCGAGAAAAAATCCCTATTCTCATACTAAATTTACTAGCATAGTTGGTATAATGTCAGATGATATTATTTACATAGCGTAAATTCTGCCTCAGATCAAAGGGTATTATCTGTGAAATTTGCATACGTTCAAAGTGTAGCTACCAATTCTTTTGCCTATGATCAAAGTATAGAATGCATGCTCGTTAAAAGAATTTAAAAAAAAATAATTGCAGTCTAAGATATAGAATTACATTGAAAAATATAAGATATATAAGTATAAATTAAGTATATAAGATATCAATTTAAAACAAAAAATATGAAATAAAATCATATATAAGATGAAATATATATGATAAAAAATTAAATAATATATAAAACTATAAGATATGAAATTTGAAAATATTTATAAATGTAAGAATATTGATGGAAATAATATAATGAACATGTGTGTATGTATATTATAGAAGTGTTACAAAAGTTTAAACACACAATAAAAATTTATAATTATTTAATATATCATTTCAAATTGGTCAGGCTTTTAATATTTTACGGAAAGTTTCGTATATATGAATGTGTTGGGAGTATGTCAATGTATACGTTATAAGAAAAAACCCTTTGAATAATTGGATAACTGTTTTGTTTTAACCTACTGTTTGTGTCTCACTCTGTCTTTCTACATATACATACATAACGTGCGTGAGTGTGTATATACGAGGGGCATACGATAAGTTTCCAGACTTTTTTCGTAAGGGCATTTAAAATTGTCGTAGACTCTTGAAAATTCACTATGTTATTTCTATACATGTTATGAGATGACTGACCAATTTTTATGATTTCAGGTTCAAATAAACAGCTACAGCAGGAATTGGAATACACCCTACTAAAGTCTGATTGTCACAGATGGTGAATTTCAAAAATCATGCAATCTGGACGCGAGGACACTTTAGAAGAACGATATGCAATAAAATTCTGTTTTAAACTTGAAAAAATGCCACAGAAACGTATGGAATGCTTCAGACTGCTTTTCGACCATCTTGCATGAATCGAGCATCAGTTTTTGAGTGGCATAAGAGATTCAAGGAAGGCACGGAGTCTGTGAGGGATGATGAAAGGTGTGGGAGGAGTAAGGAAGTTAATACACCAGAGTTGATTGGCCAAAGGGTTAGGGTAAGGGTTACTATGTTGAGGTTTTAAGGGAGTTCAGAAAGAGATTCCGTCGGAAGAGGCCAGCACTCTTCAAATTGGGTCAGTGGCATTTCCACCAAGACAATGCCCCAGTCCACAACTCCATCGTTGTCACAGACTATTTGACCAAGATGGGCATCAAGACAGTTCCTCACCCTCCCTATAGTCTAGACCTTGCTCCCTGTGACTTTTGGTTATTCCCTAAGCTTAGAGGCTGTCGTTATGAGACAATTGAGGTGATGAAAGAGCCTGTGACGAAGGTCATTGACACGCTCACATAAGAGGGCTTCCATGGGGCCTTTGGGAAGTTGTTGGAACGGTACAACAAGTGCATTACAGCCGGAGAAGATTACTTCGAAAAGGACTAGAGTTTCATGTGTGTACTATCAATAAAAGTGCCCATACGAAAGAGGTCTGAAAACTTATTATATGCTCCTCGTATATATACATATATATATATATATATATATATATATAGCTTCTGTTTATATTCCCTTGTTTATCAGAGTGAAAATTCTACATTTGTCGTCAAAACAACTACATCTTTACGCCTCAACCAAATTTCTGAGTCATCTTCTATATAACTTGACAAAAGTAGCATTTTTTTTATGTGGTTCGCTAATTTACCTTACAAATCTTGGGAAAAAAGCTGGTTATTGAAAAAAAGAAAGGAGATTGAAAATGCTTAAATAAGATTGAAAATGAATAATAATTCATTTTCAATCTTATTTTTTTAATAAGCAAATGTTTAGTTGATAGCTTTTATAATTATTCATGGAGGTAATCGTGTTGTTATCAACACTGACCTTCTCACGAACCGGCAATATTAGCCTTATTGCAAATCGAACAATCCACCTAAAAATTTAACGAAACTTTTCTCAAAAATAATATAAATATATTTTTCCTCAAAGATTACCTGTTTTCTTCACAAAACTGAATCTTAAATTTTTCAATTAAAGTTTTTATTCTTTAAAAAGTCTATGCTATGTTTCTAATTTTAAGATATTATTTTTAATTTTGAAGTTATATTTAATTTACTTTTGTTATGAATATATGGCTTTCTTAATTCACTGAATCTTAAAAGAGAAATACAAATCAACATCGATTTTCTTGTTTCTATCTTAAATTTGGGTCATTATTATGCATGGATGTATTTACACAACCCTTACGCCACAAGTAAGATGTGACACAAAATTGGTTTAAATCTAAAGTATTCGTTCCCCTAGACTGGTTGCTTAGCCAAAGTTAAAGAAATCAGCCTGCCCTACTATTTACCCATAGCTGAGGTGGAGGGAGAACAGATAGATCCATGTCTTTCCCAAGGGCTTTAGCTCGAAGCAAAACGCTAGCAACCCAATCCATGATTTGAACACGGGCTGCCGATTCTATTTCCAACAACGATAACCTTTACGCTCAGCACACCTTCATTATTAGGCATGCATTCCGTGGGATTTGTGTATGTGCACGTGTACATATATATATATATATATGAAAATGTACGGAGATAAAAAAACACAAGGTCTTCAGAGGATGATTTTATTTATTGAATTATTTGCCAACGTTAAACGTTTTGGTTTTTAGACCCTCATAGAGGCGCATGATTTATCAAATGAAACAAAAAAAGAATGAGAATGTTTTAAAACATTCTGTTTCCATTGCTAGCGTTCTGTTTCAAATTTCTGTGGTATAATTAGCATTCCAACATTTATTTAAAAAATATCCATATCACGAATATCTATGTGAATATTTATATAATTAGGTTTATAACTGCCTATTATAAACATTCCATAACATATCTATTTGTCTTTATCAATGTTGGCCTTCTTCTTTCTCCCAAAGTAAATTTCCTTTTTATCTATTTCCCTATTTTTCTACCTCTTTTCTGTTTATTTCGTTCCCTTTTTTCCTCATTTTGTAACATTTCAGTATATTTCTTTCTTTCTAGTAACTTTTCCTTTTTATTTTGATTAATTTTTTTCTTCTGGTCCTTTTCTGTTACTTTCGACTAAAACAAATAGGCCGTAAATGAAAACACTAGTAATTTTTCATGTGTAAACACATGTATGGTCTTTTGAGAATGAATTCTTGTATTCGAATTATTACATATAACCATTAGTTCCTTTATTTTTTACTTTCTAAGACTCACGGGATTTCTTCCCAGCAGCAGTTGTGTCAATACTACAGTACAGATGCACCACATCGACGCTGACAAAAAAGTATTGAGAAAAGACTAGACTGGAACTGCACTAGAATGCTACGAGCTATATTGAACAAATCCTGGAAGTAACACCCCACAAAACAACTGCTGTACGGCCACTTACCTACCATCTCTAAAACCATACAAATAAAGACACTGCTGGAGATGCAAGAACGAACTCATAGGGAACGTTCTTCTATGGACCTCTTTACATGGACATGTCAGTGTTGGCCGACCAACAAGAACTTACCTACAAAAGCTGTATGTGAACACAGGGTGTAGTTTAGAAGACCTACTGGAAGCGATGGAGGATAGGGACGGACGAAGAGAGAGAGAGAGAGAGTCAGGGAAATTCGAGCAAGTAACACTTGATTGATGATGATGATGATAATGAAGACTCATCCAGAGTAAGGTCAAATTTGGCCACTAATCAGCAAATAATTACGTGGTTGTGAGATAAAGATAAGAATATGAATGTATGGATGCAGGGAGAATAATTCGAGCAAAACGATACTTATTGACCTTAAAATGATGCCGTAGGAAAACATTCACGTGGAGTTTGTTCTACGTTTCAGCTGTTTTAGCAAAGTACTTCAATATGGCATCAAGAAGCCCCACCGGAAACCCCTGCAGGGACGAGCATCAATTTACCAAATGGTTCTGCAAATAGTCTTAGTATTATGTACCTGCTGACAGGATAACCTCCTTTAGTCGTCACCACCAAGTTTCAGATTCCTGAACTAATAGGTCGAAAATGCCAACTCAATAAGACGTTATCCTCAGCATCTTTACTGAAGAACAGATGATACCAGAAAAAAGTACACAAAAAGATAGCAGAAAATACGCAAAAAGACAACATAAATGCACAAATTTTCCCTCAAAATACATATTTCCTTGAAATAGTACGCATGTAGCATCGAAAGAAGTTCACAAAGTCTCAATCAGGGCTTCTTAAAACTTATTACTTGATCTATAGGAAGATCTTGTTGCGCCAAAAACTAGTGCTAAATACTTTTATGCATGGTGTATGTTGGTGTTTCGGAATACTGGAAATATCAAACATATCTGCATATTTCCTTTTTCAACTGATTGCTATGGGGGTTGGAAGACTGTATTGCGTCAAAATATGTCTTTGGTATTGTGAGTAAATGTGTTCATGGGAATTTTTAAGGTTTGTAGTTTTATTTCTTTTGCTGACTGCTATGGTTGTTGGAAGATTGTGTTACGCCGAAATGTATCATGTAGAATGAAATGAACAGTTGGTAATAATTTTTTTAAACTAGTCATAGCTCATTTGTTTGCTCACAGTTAAATGGTTTCGAGTACAAAAATTGATTAAATATTTATATTTGACCCATAGATGGGACCCTAACAGGAACTACTACTCTGGGTCAGAGTGATCCTAGGATTAATGGCAATGTAAGGGTACTCCACAATCCCCCAAAATGCGGGACTGGTCTCTCACAATTAGATACGGTTTAGTGTGTGTATGTGTGATTTTGAAGAAGATCTATAGCTTTTTTTATTAAGTTGACTGTTTTCATAAAATAATATATTGTTGTTATAGAGGTATAGGAAATGGGTTGGCAAGAAGACTTTATTCTAAAGGAAATAATGATATTAGAGATGATGTGTATATTTTATACAGAACACTATTGAAAAAATTTAGTACAGGGTTTCTCAAACTTTTTATTTGACGCATTCTTAATAACCAAACTTAGATTCGATTCAAGCACAAATTAATTAATAGAACATGAATGCAAACGCACCTTTCTTGAAATATTTTAAAGGGTTTGGTGAGCGTTTCGATCACAAATATTAGGTTGTATATTTGTGAGTTTGAGCACCAAATCATCAAGTTCAATGCTAAAAGTGTTTCTCTGTTTCCTTAGAAAATAATGCACTTGGCTAAATCCAGATACCACCATATACGGAGTGGAAAAAGCTAGTAAAATGGCCTCAAAAGCGTTGGATATTTTGCTGCAATCTTTTGTTTATTCATTAATATTCAATTCCTTTAAATGTGTCTATATGTTGGCAGATAGCACTGGGTTACATGGTAACGATGCTCCCTTGAATCAACAACCCTCCTCTCATTTTTTTTAAACAGAAATGTCCAATATGTATTTCTAATATTTGACAGAAGATATATGTATTTACCCGACCCCTCAACGAGCAGGATGTAACACAAGGTCAGTTTTTAGACAGAATAAAATAGGAATTAGAGTTTTCTTTTTCCTAGACTAGTTGCCATACCAAGATTAAAGCCCTACTATTTATCCATAGTTGAGGGGAGAATAGTTGGACGCATACATTTCCCAAGGGTATTAGTGCTACGAAAAATGCAAACAGGATTTGAACTTGGATCACCATTTCTTGCGACGATAACGATTAGACTATAAGTAAGTAAAACTGGCGAACCCCCAGTCGAGGGTGACCCGAAGGCTCCCTTTTCAATAGCTACCACACCGATGTGTAGGGGAGGGCGCTACTCCATTCCCTAGATTACTCCATTTTACCCTTGATCCTAACCTTATAATGCTGAGTGTTAAGCAAGACTCGACCTGGGATTGAACCCCAGTCTCCCGGACCGTTGGTCCGGTTTAAGCGCCTCCAACATGTAAGATTTTTGTTGTCATGCAAAGATAATGCGATAAAAAAAATCACTGAAATTATGATGATGATGATGATCATCATCATCATGTCGTGCCGCTAGCACGGATATCTCTGACCCTCTCTCGCCACTTTTCCCTATCGTTCATCGCCTCTGGCAGGTCTTCAGGGCTGCTGTATGTATGTTCTAGCTGGTCCTCCTGCTTTTGCTCGGCCATTAAAACCCTTTATTTATAGAGCGGTGTCCTCGTGGTGTAATGGTTAAAGCGATAGACTGCGGAATCGTAGTAAGCGAGTTCGAACCCCAGTCGCGCTATTAAGTTCACTTTCGGGCAAATACCTTTGGGAAAGGTATGAACCCCTTATCCTCCCAGCTATGGGTTAAATAGTACCACTACCATTCTTATATGAGGATGGCTTTGGCATTAAATAACCTACAAAGGTTGGTATGCCATTAAACAAAGAAACCAAACCGGAACCAAACCTGTGTTGATAACTCTTGACTGATACGTTTGTGAGTGTGTGTGCTTGTGTGTTCGTGTCAAAAATTTTACGCTTGGACATTAGTTCTTACATCTTCACCTAATTTAATTTACATACATACATACATACAAATCTGTGCGTGTCTGTTCGCTTACACAAATATATATGTAGAAACAAATATATATGTATATGTACAAACAAACATGTATTTACGTGTGCGCTGATTAGCATACAAATTCCCTAGTCTTCTACCAGAAATATACATTGTGGGGGTTTCTTTTTTTCGATTATACATTATCAAACCAATTTTTCTTCGTAATATGTCTTCATTTTTTAACTTGGAAGAAGTTCAAATTTTTTCCAATTGAACTGCTTTACAGTCAGATTCTATACCATCATACAGATCGTTCTCGAATACCAAACCTTAGACTCCTAACTCATTGCAGTTTCTTTGGAGACATTGCAGAAATTTCAAAGAGTTACACAGCGTTCTTGGATTCGCAGATTCAGCTGCAAAAGTCAGCATGCTTTCATGTCGTTATTTTGTCTGGTTACAAAAGAGTTTGGTGCTTAACATTTTTATTTTTGCAACTGAAACTGGGCCAATAACTAATTACGATTCTAGTAACAGAATAATAATTATAATAATAAAAGAAATAAATAAAAAGGTACTATATAGTGGGGAAACCTGTCGAAGTGTTAGTACTTTTGATCAGCAGACGGTCCTGGCCAAAAAGGATCAAACTTGGGCACTAACTTCACCAACCCACCAACAAGACATCTCAAGATAAATATATAGTACTTATTTCAATTTTTCTTTAATTTTTTGTCTGTTTTTGTCGACAATTTTGCGAAATTTTCTATAAATAGACACTCACCAAGCGTGTGTATATGTGTGCTTATGTATTACAAGTATATACGAGCACATAAAAAATAAAAATAAAAAAACAACCGCTTTGATGTGCTGCTGAAACACGATGCTCACCTCAACCCACCCTGCAGTTCTACAGAGACTGACAACTAAAGCTCAAGGACTTTTTTTTTCCAAATTTTGTTTTTCTCATGTTTCCTTTCATCCTCACCTTCATTCAACAATATTTCCTTCATTTTTCTTCCATTTTTTTATTCTTTTCCTTCATTCATTTCTTATTTTCTTTTAATCTCCACTTTTTTCTTTATTTTTTACAGACCACTTTTTTTTAGACATTCAACTTCTTTCTTTCTCTACATTTTTTTTTCTTTTATAGTCCACAAGGGAAGTCTACCTGGCATTGTGGCTTACTTGCTTACTATAATGTCGCAGTCCAGGAGGTGCTCGTGGTTTAATGGCTATCGTCGTAGGAAATGGACACGGCGACACGAGTTCAAATCCTGGACGAGAATGATTGCATTTTCACATAGTACTAATACCCTTGGGAAAGGTATGAATCCAATTATTCTCCTTCCAGCTATGGGTAAATAGTAGGACAGACTGGGTTCTTCAGCCTTGGTGAGGCAACTAGTCTAGGAGAAGGAAAACTCTGAATTCAAACCTGTTAAACTCCGCTTAAAAATTGACCTTGTGTCATATCCTACCCGAGCGGAGGGGTTGGGTAAATATGATAATGTCGCAGTCCAGCAAGTTCGAATTCCAGTCGTGCTATAACCTTCACTTTTGGTCTAATACTCTTGGGAAAGATATGACCCCCCCCCCTTTATCTCCCCCTAGCTATTAGTGAAATAGTACAAGTACTGTTAGTCTATAAGGATAACTTTGGCATCAAATAACTTACGAAAGTTGATATGCCATAAAAAAATAAGAAATCAAACCAATCCATACGCCACACCAGTCGTTTTCCACTTCTTTCTTTCACTATCTCTTTCTCAGTAATTCTAATTGTCTTTTTCTTTCTTCTACCTTTACTTGTCTTTTATTTTTCTATAGGATTTTTTATTATTTCAGTTTTTCATTGTCTTCTAATTTTTCTTCCCATCTCTTTTTACCCATTCGCTTTTTAAAAACCTTTTTAAATTTTTTCACCAACCCTTTCCCGTAATTCTCTCCTTCATTTATTCTTCCACCTTTCATTTTTTTTTTTTTTTGCTTTTTCTTCCTTTTTTTTTTTTTTAGAATAATATTTTCCTCCTTTTTTTCTTCTCAGCTAACATTCTTTAAAACTTTTAATTCTCCTTCTTCAATATATTCTGTTTCGTATTCGCCTTTCTTTTTTTACGAATTTCATCTATCTTTCCTCTTTTTTAAAACCACATTTCCTTACGACAGGTGTCACAATGAAGCAGTTCGTAGAAAGATTGAAGGTTCTTTCTCCACTTCCTTTATTCACAAAACATGTCATCTGTTGGGCAGATGTAACGAATTGGTGAATCTACGTTTGAAAGATCAAGCATGCGTATATATTCTCACATTAGTACATGCATCCGAATTTTTTTTCCTTTTCTTTTCATCATTACCACCATTTTCTTTTTTGTGCTAAAGCTGCCAAACTTCAGTATTTTTTTTTTTTCTTTCTTTTCGTTTGTGTTTTTAGTTCTTAAAAGAATGCAACAGGAGCATTAACTTTCTGCGCGATTTCATATCTACTTATATCGGTTGCGAGGGAAGTGTGTTACTGAGAATTCAAACCAGACGCTCATCACACACACACACACACACACACACACACACACACACACACACACAAGGAAAAAATTACTTTCATGACAAGTTGATTGCCTTACAAATAAGCAAAACTGTCTGTCTAATTTCTTCAGGTTTGCAATTTTTTTTTTATTCCTTGAAAGTTTCAATTTGGTACTAATAACTTTTGACACAAACCTGTGAATTAATTTCAAAGACAAAATGATAATTCCCCAAAGTATTATTAGTAAAGCATTCCCACCCTGTCGGGTGAGGCTTAGAATACCGTGATTGTACCACTTGCAAAGAGATGATACCCTCACAAAAAAAAGGGTTGCTCTGGGTATGACACTAAACTACGTTTTTAGTTCTGGAGATCCACTCCGACTTGGAGTGATAGTTCCTGTTTGGGTCTCATCTATGGGTCAAATTGTTCTGTTTAAAAATTATTCATATTAGATAGGAATACTTGATGCCATATAACTGTGAATTATTCGCATTAAGAATAATTATTTGAATCTATAATTGTCTAATAAAAATTATTATTTGTTACTTGAAACAGTGCAACTGTGTGCAAACAAATGACTGTTATAAAACAGAAATAATTACTTGAAATCATATAATTATTAGTATTAGATAGGAATACTTGAAAACATATAACTGTAAATTATTTGTATCAGATGGAGTATTTGATATCATATAACTGTGTGCAATAAAAACAACAAAAATGTAAATATAAATGTACAATGAATGCAATTTCCTAACCACTAGGCATAAAATAACCCTAGATGGGTTGAAATGCCGTTAGAATCAATCAATCGATTGTAGGGCCATCCTGTTTCGAGTATAGTCTGTTTCTTTATTAAACATTTGATTTTGATGTTTTTAATTTGTATAATTTATATAACTTATCACTAGAATAGATAATTTGTAGTCTAAGGTAAAGACAGTAGAAAATTTATTAAAAATTTTTAAAACAATCATTCGTGAAAAAAGCAAACATATTTACCTGAGAGATTTCTGCCAAAATATAGTTTATTAAAATTTAATCAAATTGCATCTACAATATCGCCCATAAATAAGTGACTATGTGCCAGAATAAGTTTTGTAAATTGAGTATCACCCGTAAATAAGTACACCCAAACATTCTTTTAAATAAAAAGCTAATTTTCTTCTAAACCAACAATAGTTGGCGACTATAGTCGAGGGCTCCCCGAGGGCTCCCTTTTCAATAGCTACTACACCGAAGTGTAGAGGAGGGCGCTACTCCTTTCCCTGGATTTCTCTACTTTACCCTTGATACGTACCTTATAATTCGGAGTGCTAAGCAAGGAGGTATCAAGTACCATTTTTTAAAAGTCTTTGGTATGACTCGACTTGGGATTGAAACCCCGTCTCCCAGGCCATTGGCGAACACTCTACCCACTAGGCCAATGAGCCGGTCTAAACCAACAATACTAGGATTTCATTATTTCGAATGGAACATTATGCAATGTAAACGAATGTTATTAGTTAGGCATCATTTATTAAAATCTACATCATTGAAATTATGTTGTGAAAAATAAAATTGCAACACCTCTTATTAATTGTTTTTGTGATGGCTGTATTAATTTTGGCTACTACAAAAACAAATTGCTCAGAGGGTTTTAGCAATGCGATATAGCAACAATATCACAGTGCCATTTCCCTTGTGTAAAGTATTACGGTTACATCAAGTAAGACAAGTGTTTATTCTTCAGAACATGAACAGCCCAGTTGGTTAGGACTGTAGAATACACTAACTGCATCTCTGCACGGGGGGAGGGGTAAGATCCCCACTACAACCAGTGTCCTAGAGATGACATAAAACCATATGATAGCGAGGCTATCAGATGGAGATTTGGGGAATGTGGAGTACTTCTTCATTGTCATCGCTTCAAGGTCTTCTCTGGCCCAGAGAGGAAGAACCTGGTAGAATTTTATCTATGGGTCAAATAGAACTGCTTGGTATTTAAACTGTAAGCAAAAAAATGATTGATGTTTAATTGAATTATTTGTAATACATAACAATACTTGGAACCATTTAACTGTGAATAAACGAATGAGTAATGTAGAATAGAATAATTAATGTTAAATAGCAATACTTTTAACCACTTCACAGTGTGCAAACAAATGATTAATATTGAATAGATTTATAAGTGTTACATAGCAATAATTGAAACCATTTATCTGTGTAGGAACAATAGCAGTACTAGTGTTCAAACAAATTAGTTCTAATTTATTTGAAAATGAAATTACCGACAAAAGAATCTCTTACATATCATCTATATCCATGTAAATGTATGCAAAAAACGGTTTGACCATTTAAACTGTGTGTAAACAAATGACGAGGATTAAATTGAATTGTTAGAAATTCATCTCTTTGAACATTTAATTGTGTGTAAGCAAATGGTTAAATTGAATTGTTAGTAATATATAGCAATACTTGGAGCCATTAAACTGTGTGTAAATGCATAAATAGAGTTGAATAGAATAATTAGTATTAAATAGCAATACTTGTAACCACTTCACTGTGTGCAAACAAATGATTAATATTGAATAGAATTATCAGTGCTAGATAGCAATAATTGAAACCATTCAACTGTGTACAAAGGAATCAGCTCGGGCTCGTTTAAAAATGTATCAACAAAATGAGTTTACAAGCCATATATATTTAATATACATGTAAAGACTGGATTTGGCATTAAATAACCAACAATGGTTGATTTGCCATAAAAACCAACCAAACTTAAAACGTGAAATCAAGCAGAAAAATGCCATGATGAATTATTACTCACAGATTTTATTATCTTAAAATTACCAATGAACTAGTTATGGCATTGATTAACTAGTGATTAATTTTGTTTTTGACCTTGGACAACTCCCTCAAATCGGCAATTCTTCTCTACCGAAACTTAGTTGTTGCCCAAGGTCAGAACTATGGGGTACCCTGGTACTAACCACTACACCACGTAAGATGTCTAATAAAGATCAGATTTTTTGCATTGATATCAACTTGGGCTAAAATATAAGTTATTGGTCATTTGAGGCCACTGGAAGTTTTCAAATGTAAAAATATGCCCTTTATGGCCAAACAAAGTGAGATAAAGAATTTGATATGTAGTACAAACATTATTTTTTAACTTCATAAATGGTAAGGTGAACAAGATCAGATCTACGTTTTTCACATGGCCAGCTATATGTTGGATGTACTGGATTAATTAGTGAAAAAGGATCCTATAGATTTACAAAAGATGGAAGAACAAGAAATCTTGCGTACAAAAAAGGCTCTAAGAAATTAATCAGAATTTATCTTAATATTTAAACACATTTTGTAGCGCATTTATGATGATTGAAAATTTTAAGTTGCTAAAGTAGTATTTTTTCTTTTTTGCGATGTATTGGATACTTTTTGAACTGATTGTTTATAGAATTCGATATAAGCAATATTTTTAATTTTGTTAAAAAGAAAGTTGAAATTTTTTTTATTCCTTTAAGGAGCTAATATTCTTATGTCACTCCACTCTAGTTTCCCCTTCCCAATAAAATAACGTTTTAGCCCACTTTTGCCTATCTAGATGTAAGATTTAAATTTCAGTTCTGACCTGTCCGTATCTCCGAACTTAGATAAGAAAGTACTGAATCGAAACGGAACCGCAAATAACTTGGCCGTTGTAGCGGGGTCAGAGGAAACTGGACTCGCAGTCTCCCAGGGGTTGAATATTTGTTGTGACTGTTAAAAATTGCGGCTGGCTGAGAAACCAGTAGCACTAGCGAAGGTAATACGTAGCTGCAGCATGTTCTCAGAGGGTGATAAGCTCTTATCGGGGAAATCAAGAAGTCTTTTCCTCTTAGAAATTTGCAGAACCTCAGCATATACAGTATTATAAAGATTGCACGAGGTCACAGCATGTACATTTAAACAAATGTCCGAGAAAGCACATTTGAATTCATTTCCGTGTCTCGTTTGTATATGCTTATATCTAATCTATATGTAAACATTCATTCCTTTTTACGAATAGTTTCTTTTTTTTAAATAAAACAAGTACACTTATATATGTATATTCACATACATAGTGTGATCAGAAAGAAGGAAAAATGTTTGAATTTAAAAATTTAAATAAATAGCTGAACTTATATAACAAAACAGTTTTTTGACATCTCTACAACAGTCTAGACAAGTCTATGCTACTTTTTGATCATCAGTATCAATACTTTTTTTTTTATATATTAGTCTTGATAATTAAAAAGAATCATTTTGATAAAATACAGAATTGTACAAGAGCAACACATTCCACGTTTATAGCTTCCTGCAAAGTTTAAAAGGACATTAAAAATAGTAGTATGTACCCAATCCCTTTGTAAAGAGCAGAATGTGACATAAGTTCTATCTTTAAGCGGAGTAAAGCTGGTTAAAATTCAGAGTTTTCCTTCTCGCAGATTAGTTACCTTCTTGCTTAAGAACCCAGTCTGCACTACAATTTACTCAAAGCTGGAGGAAGGACAGATGGATTCTGAATAGCTTGAAATAGATATGTTTTTGACAATTAAAGTGTGTTCTTACATTTAAACTGCGTACTAATGCTAAACTGAATTGTTTGAAATGGGACTGTTTTTGTCATTGAAACTGTACTTATGCTAAACTGAATTGTTTGATATAGAACTGTTTTAACTTTTAACTGTGTGTAAACAAAATTTATCCTAAACTGAATTGTTTGAATTAGAAGTTTTTGAGTAAACTGAATAGCTTGAAGTAGAAATGTTTGTACTCATGCAAAACTGAATTGTTTGAAATAGAACTGATTATTCGTATAAAAGTGGATTTGGCATTAAATAACCTACAAAGGTTGATATGCCATAAACTCAAACAACGTGCAAACCACACACACGCACACACACACACACACACACATATATATATATATATATATATAATTTTTAAACTTATTTCTAAAACACTGGCAGCGTGAAAATAAACAGATGATGCAATTTGTATATAAAAAATATTACACAAACTGGTATCTGGAAAAAATATTATATGGCGGCGTAAACCATAGAATTTTCCCTAACCTATTCTTTCTCCTATTATGTACATTGAATGTTTTATCTGTGGTTTTATAAAAAAAAGTTCGGTTTTATAATTGTAATATAATGGCTGAGGGATTTCGTTTTATATATCTTGCCTTTGGGTTTAGTTAGGCTAAGAACCTTTCGCCTCAGTGTATGGGTTAGTTAGGTGCAAACGTGAGCGCAGGTGTTCACGCACGCACGGGACGGACGTGTCATTCGGAGATGTCACAGTAAAAATCCCAGGTAGAGGATGTGACCAGGAATGTTAGTGACGTCATGCACCGGAAGCGTGGGCTGAGATTTGAGAAAAGTCAGTTAGTTGAGATTGAGACCTGGGCGAGGCCAGACGAATTTGTGTGCTACGGGCGCCGCACGTGATGGGGGGGGGCAGATGGAAAAGTCAGCATAGAAAGATTGTGCCTCTCTCCTTATGTCGAAAAACCTTTAAACTCAAAGGTAATAAAAAGTTTCGTACCTGAACTAAGAAGTCGTAAAGTTTTTCGTGTTTCGGGATTCCTATATGAGTTACGAACATTCTATGTACATTTCCTGTAGCCATATTATGGCTATGTAACATAATCACTATTTTCAGCACTAATTCATAATTGTGTTTGTTTTGAGTAAAGACGTTGGTGTCAGAAGAATTAGTAGATAATCTAAACATAATACCATTAGGGATATGTTTGAAAATATGATGGTAGGAACTTACATGGATATAACATGGGTATGGTTTATTTTCCCTTAATGAGAACACAGTGCCGTTGAACAAGTTAAATGTAATATTCAAATAACTTGTAATTTCTAAATTAGTTTGGATTTCTAATTTGAATCCGAACTTGTCGAATAACCAATGTAATTTTTGCCTAATTACATCACCTTTTTGCGGGGCTCAACTGTCTACAATAATCACACCATTGTCTCGATAAAGGCTATGGTTAGAGGGGTCAATAAAAAATTATAAGTTGATTTTACAAGCATCTGCTGCAATATTTATCAACAAATCACATCCCAGGCAAGACTGCGTTTCTTTGGGAAAGAACATAAATCCCTTAGTTCTCCTCACAGTAATCAATGAATTGTAAAACAGACTAAATTCTTTAGTCATGGTTAGGCAAGCAATCTGAGAGAAGGAAAACTGAATTCAAACCAGCTTTACTTCGCTTAAAGATTTTATGTCACATCCTGTCCGTAGCGTAAGGGTTGGATAAATACATAGTGTTAATTAACATTAGTATTGTTGATGATTAAATAAATGCTCATCCAATAATGATTGATTTCTGGGTACCTCACCTGGTGCAATGATTAATGAGTAAGATTCCCACCGGGTGCCTTATACTCCTGACCTTGTGCAAAACAAAGCCAAGCTTAGCAGATGAAAATTAATCATTTGTTTCAACTTTTTGGCATATCCAGTATTGAATGGGTGTAACTTTAATAAAAACGTGGCCATCTCATTGTGGGGTAATTGTTAGCGAGCTTTTCTCGTAGATCAATAACTACTTAGTTTAATCCTCAATAAATTAGCCGTACGTGCAGTCTTATGTCAAACCTCTGCCTCGATTAGTATTTTAGAGCACCTCACGTTGTCCAATGGTTAGCGAGTGAATCTCGCAAACCAGTGTTTGTGAGTTCCATTTTAACTAGGTAATGCATATTTCTGGCTTTGTGGCAGACAAAGCTAAACTGATAAATGATAGCTTTAACACTGAACACTGGGTTTAATTAGTATTTACAAACAACGCAACCTTAAATGATATATACATATATATATATATATATATATAAATTGGCTGACTGTTGTCGAAGGTGACCCAAAGGCTCCCTTTTCAATAGCTACTAAACCGAGGTGTAGGAGAAGGTACTAGTTCTTTCCCTGGATTACTCCACTTACCCTTGATGCTGAGCCTTAAGCAATGGGATATCAAGTACCATTTTTGAGTCTTTGGTATGTCTTGACCTGAGATTGAATCCCGGTCTCCCGAACCATTGGTAAACATTCAAACCACTATGCCATTGGGCTGGTATATATATATATATATATATATATATATATATATACTGTTGACATGGCATATCCATTTGTTGAATTAAAAACCATCTTTTGGCTCTAATTTCTTCCGCTGATCTTTTATATGTGAATTTCTGTAGTGAAGGAACATAGCTAATGACTCTTTTTATTAGGTTTGGACGGAGTGTCTTTCAAATTTGTAGTGGCTGATCGGCTGGTTTATTTGTTCATTTAGATGTTTGAGAAAGCCACTCTTCCTTGAAATAAAAGTTGGCAAAGTTTCATATTGAATCTAAATGACACATATGGATACAGATCTTTTTTATCTACTTTTTCTTTTTTCCATTATGATTTTATGTTTATATCTTTTACAATTCTTCCTAAAATGGTGAATTTTGAAAATCTTTAAAAATCTCAAATGTGCTTTGCTTCCAATTTTTCGAAGAATATTTTTGTTTCAACGAAACAGTTAAATTTTGATAAAACAATTTTTTCTGGTTATCGTAGTCATATGCTAGTTACGCTACTTAATTGTGGCACGAGTTTCGTGACTATCACATGCGTTTCCGGCTAGTTGATTTATCAATTCCCTCCGAGCCCACGCTGTGTTTGAAAGATCCACAATTAACAACTATTCATTGAAACACAGTGGTGTAACAATCATATATACAATATATATAGAGAGAAATTGTCGCTATTTGTTGTATTTGAGAGACAGTCTTGGTAAAGTCTTTCTCTCTCACTCAATTTTTCAGAGAATGAGGTTTTTGCTGGATTGGCTTTAGTTCTTGGAGAGATTTCTTTTCTTATTCTCTTGTCTTCGGTATGGACATCGGATCTCTTCTCTCCTCTAACCCTAAAAACATCTACTTATATTGAGAATTCCCCTAGGAACAAACATTCCCGAATGGCTAACTAATCACAGATCATTTCATATTTTTCTACTACTTTTTGACTGTTCAACCAAGCAAATGCACTGATCTACATCTGTAGGAAGAGTGTCCCTTGTATGTATCAGATTTTAATTGGTCATCCATTCAAATCACAATATAGGAGATTGGTTAATTAAGTGTCCCAGCCCAAGCATTGTGGGGTGTATTTCATTTTGCATTAACCAAAACAAAAATAAAACGATCTGATTAATCTATCCAAAGATTTGACTTTTTAACCCAAACAGGTGGGCAAGAGATGTCATGATTTATTTATTAAATTATTTATTTATTCATTCTGTCTTTTAGGTTATTTAATGCTAAATCCTCTTAATACATACATATTGAATATATGTAATTTGTAAAGACATTTTATTGATAACATTTTAAACGAAAGTAAGCTCATTCTTTAACACACTGTTAAATGGTTCCAAGTATTGCTATGTATCACTAACAATCCATTTAAGCATAAGTCATTTGTTTACACACAATTAAATGATCAAACAGTTCTATTTCAAATAATTCAATTTAGCATAAGTCATTTGTTTGCACTCAGTTTAAATGTCAAACAGTTCTATTTGACCCCTTGATAGGACCCTATCAGGTGCTACCATACTGGAGTGGACCTGGGAGCGAAGGCAAAGAAGGTATACTCCGCATTACCCAAAGCTCTATCATTACTGGAGCCTAGCCATCAGAATTTTTAATGTTGCATCCAGGACACACGTTGAGGGGATATTACCTCACTGCTAAGATGCAGTCGGTGTATTCTATATTGTTATGATATCATATGAAGGAATTTTTATAATTCGTCATCGAGACCAAAAGATTCAAACCCCATCTAATACCTATGTGTGTGTGTGGGTGTGTCTGTCTGTCTGTCTGTATGTGTCTTTTTGTTTCTTAGTTTGATTGCGTATCAACCATCTTGAGTTATTTAATGCCAAAAGCTATCCTTGTAGAAGAACAATAGTGGTACTCTATAACTGTGGAGATGAGGGAGTTCATACCTTTCCCGAGGGTATAAATCCGAAAGTAAATGTAAAAGTGCGACTGGGGTTTGAACTCGTTTGCAGCGATATCATAATCCAGCACATTAGCCACTACGTCACAGGAACCAACCCCACGTGTGAATGTGTTTGCGCGAGCGTATACTGGTCAGTGATCTGTTCCGCTGACACAGACATTGAGCTGATATTTATCCGTACCTTTCACCAGGTAGGGTTTGATACAAGTTCATTTTAATGTGGGGAGTCATACACAGATCAAAACCTCTACGCAGCAGGTGCAAAAAATACTTGTTCCCGGCGCCATTCCTCTTTTGGGGCGCCTTAGGAGCCAAGTGATAAACTTAGCCCAGCAAGATGGTATTGCCAGGAAAGACGATCCTTGCGACCAAGTGGTAAATTTCGCACCCCCTTAACTGAAAGACTGAGAAGCGGTATTTATCTGTGCCTCCCACTTGGTAGGATTTGACACAACGTCTTTAAGGAAGGGGTAGGTCAAGCACGAGTTTCATTGGATCACAAGGTGCAATGTGAACTATGCTAGCCTGTGCCAAGTGCTATGCTTGTCATTGATCCTTCGTCCACCCTCAGACAACTTAGCCGGAACCGGGAGCCAAAAAGCCGAGAAGCGATTGAGCGGTTAACATCAAAGATTCTAGTAGTGACTGAGTTGGCGCTCAACTTCAGTCGAAGACAATTTTTAAAATATAACATTGATGATCTAGATTCACAACAGTTTTTATTTTATATATTAGTGACAGGGGAGTTCTCATGGTGTAATGGCTAAGTGCTGAACTGCAACCTCGCAGTAAGCAAGTTCGAACTCCAGTCATGCTTTCGTTCGCCTTTGGACCAATACTATTGGGAAACGTATGAAACCTCTTATACCCTTCATCTATGAGTTAAATTTTATCATTGCTGTTCTTTTACTAGGATAGATTTGGCATTGAATTACCGATAAAGGTTGACATTCCATTAAACAAAAACAAAAAAAAACAACAACAACAAAGCAACAAAAATATTTTACTCGTTTAAAAAGTTCATGATAAATGATATTTTCGTAAAGAAACTCCATTGTTAGTGCCCTGAATTTTTTCAATATTGGCTTGCCCAACTGATGGTATTCTTGAGTTATGGGAAACCTAATATAAAGTTTTTTCATGAATTTAATGTATGAATGTAGGCATTTTAAATATTCTTTAGGGCATGAGGCAGAGCGGTTGATTGGGACTCCTGTCACAACGAAGTCGTCATAGGCAGAGCCGATGTGTTAAGAATTAGTTCTGTGACCCGTTATGATTTTACAGAAAGGCTCTTTCCCCCTAAAAAAATGACGCAATACAATCTCCCGTTCCTTATTTTATCTTTTCATGATTTATCTAATCGAGTATCAAACTTTGGGATCTTATATATCAATTAGTTTTAGTGTGACAGTACACAGAGAAACACAGGGACACAGATAAAAAGAACTCATTATTAATACGGGATTCAACAGAAAGTAAATAAAAAAGGCAACATGGATCTTATTCAAGATCTAATTTTTCAATAAGAAAAAAAAACAATACTTTTCCATTTAGTTTTGTATTGTCATCACTTTTTTTTAAAAAGATTATATCATTCAAATACAAGAGGGAGTTCTCTTGGGGTCGTGGCTAACATCCTGGACTTCGACATCGTATTTAGCTAATTCTAACTCCAGTGGCGTTATTACTTTCACTTTTGTACTAATATTCTTGGGAAAGGTACAAACTAAGTTTAAAGTTTTGATAAATAAATTTGATCGATCCACAATTTCTCAGATTCTTACGATTCGACGACTCATCGAAAGGGTTGCGGCAAATAATCTCGAAGCAACATTACAGTTCATAGATTTCACAGAGGTATTCGATTCCATCCACACAGAAAAGATGGAACACGTACTTCTAGCATATGGTTTTCAAAAAGAAACTCTTACCACTTTAATGATGCTATACAAAGAAGAAAGTTATGATTCGCTCATTCGATAATGACACTGATTTCTTTGTCATTGTCACTGGAGTCTTGCAAAGAGATACATAGACAAAATTTCTATTCCTCATCTGTCTAGATGATACACTACAAATGCCACTTGATCTAATAAAGGAAAATGATTTGATACTATAAAAGGCAAGAAGCTGACGATGTCTTGCAGAAATTATTATAATGATCTAACGTTTCCGTAAATTCACCGGTCCAAGCCGAATCTGCTGTATAGCATGGAGCAGGCAGCAAGAGGCATCGTTTTCAATGTGAATGCAGATAGAACAGAGTTCATTTTCTTTAATCAAAATGGTGCCATCTTCTCCATAAATGGCAAGCCTCAGAAGTTAGTAGACCCCAGAAGCAATATCTCATCTACTTAATGCAATGTCAACATAAGCATAGGTAAAGTGTGGATTGCTACTGATCATATAGAGATGAAATTAAAAGGGAATCCTTCAAACCTGTAAACGTGTCATTACTAATACATACTTGCACCATTTGGACTTTTGGGTAAAAACAATGTACCGCTACTGTTCTTCTACAAGGATAGATTTGACATTAAATAACCCACGAAAGTTGATATGCCATTAAACAAAGAAACTAAACCCATGATTTAAGCCTCACACTGAAGTTTTGCAGAACCTACCTAGGCATTACCTATGATATTGCCGCGATTTCATGAATAAGATATTTCAGTTAGTCAGTTTTCTGCTGTCTACGTTTAAAGACTAGAGCGCTCAAGTATTCTCAGAAAAAGAAACCACAAGAGAGTAGATCTGGTGAGCGAATCGGTTACGGGATGCTAGCACATAGTGAGATGAGGCATCTTGCAAATTTTTCACCCAGAACTTTTGTATATGCCCTTGATACGATGATGGCAACAAAAATGGCATGATTGCTGCTGTTTAGAGACATGCCTCACACTATAACATAATTGAACGGTTCATAAAAAATTGAAATTGAATAAATAAATAAATAAATAAATAAATCAGACAGTCTCCGAATAGCCAAGCCAAAACACTCGTGGTAATTAAAAATGACTTGGGAAAACTGGAGAGCCGAAGAGCGTGTATGCATGTGCGGAACAAGCGGAAGCAGATGTTCCAACCGCCGACACCAAGCGGAGAGAGAAGATGGCTCATTTTTTAGGGCAGTTGCCGCTGAGACGTGATAAGGTAAAGACCTGAAGTTGAACATCAGCTACGAAGATGTAAGGAGATGAAAGTTTACGAGCCCCAATTTTGGGGGTGTACTTCAAAGGGAGCCTCAGCCTAGACATGACCTAGCAGACAAGCATGTTAGAACCAGGAAAAAATCCGAGGTCTGTGTCTGCTCGCTTCTTTCTCAACATGATATGTTGCTGCTTTTTGTTTGCTGACGCAGTCGTCTTAGTTTCCATTCTCTCTTTCTTTCTACGAGCAGCTACCTACAAATAATAGTAGTGAATAAACCTTCGGGTAGTTAAACAGAGTTTTTTGCGTTCGTCAACTTTTACCACGGTGGGGTCTAAATTCTCTTTAGTGCCGCAACATCACATCACCACTACTAAAGCCTGTGTAGTGTCAATTTTAAATCGAGGAGATCATTCTGTCTGACCCCGTATATGATATTCTTAGAACTTTTTTACATCATTATATATATTCTCTGATATTCATTGAAGTTAGCCTTGTAGAATCGTGAAATGAACGCTTTTATTTTAACTGATTCAAAAAAAAAAAAAAAGACAAAATGTTATTGTTAAAATTTCGAATTAACTAAAAAAATTTTTTTTTATTTTTCAGCCTTAACAGTGAAATATATAACAAAACGATTTATAATGGAGTATGATCCAGATATAGGTAAGTAAATCACACAGGTCATCATAAATATAAATATTTTTATGGATGTTCAACAAATTTATCTATGCTAATGTTTGGCGTAGAGAATCTCTCAAACAAGGTCCGACTCGTACACGAGAATACGGCACAGTGCTCCAGCCGAAAACTTTTTGATCTTCAGCAAGATGAACATTGCTAATAATTATTTCTTATAAAAATGTTAATTTTATTCTTAATCAAAGATAAAAGTATTTTACCATTGGTAGTGGAAAGTAAAAAATCAAAACGAATATTATTTGGCATTGTTTATTACCACACTCTAAACAACTGAAACACTGTAACCAAAAATAAGTACTTTCCTTATATACATATATACTATTTTATTTTTAGTGATAGAGGTATTGCAATTAATATCTGTTTTGATTGTATAATGTTCCACTAGAAATAATTAAATGCTAGTATCTAGTTTAGAAGAAAATGAATACTTATTCATCAGCGATAATAGAAATTGTAATCGACATAATATACTAGATGAATAAATAAAACATACTGATATATATATACACACAGAGAGAAATATATATATATATATATATATATATATATATATATATATATATATAAAGAACAGACTAAGATAGATGGGGAAATAGATGTGCATGCGAACAACACATTTTTGTTAATCAGGATAGATTTTGATTATTAATAATAATATAAAATTTGAATTTTTGAGGATGGTAAACTCATTTTCGGCACTTTTCTCGTGCGCGTACCCGCGCGCGCGCAAACAAACACACACACAACTATTGGTTTCTATGTTATACATATTTTCAACACCAGATGGTGGTTTTATTCTTAGCCATAGTATTTTCGAAGCTTTCCCCAACTTTCCAGACTTTTCAACACTTGGAATGCTGATCGGCCAGTCAATAATTTACCCTATAGTAAGCCTTCATTTAAGAACATCATCTGCGTACCACAAAACTGTTTTGAATCCGCCTCATTGCGTGGATTATAGTCCGAACTGACAGAGTACACTACACATGCCATCTCAGAGGCCATTGAGAGGCCTTGATAGTGCACATGAATATAATGGAGCCTGGTCTAGTAGCCACGCCAAGCTATATTCGGCTTATGGCGTTCCATCGACATCCGGGAAGGAAGCCATTACATAAAACATCTTTCATCGGTGCCGGATTTTGTTAGTACATAAACACTTGCATTGATGTTAAGTTTTATGTTAAAGATTGTCTCTGTTCGAGCACAGTGGTCTCAGATAAATGGATTTTTATTTTAAACTGTAAGATAACGTGACGGTTATTGGCATGAATATTCGAATCGTTTTGACCATTTAAATTCTGACAAAAACTATATTCACTCCGCGCTAATACTTTTAATTCCATGGATTTATCTTTTGAGTCGGACAAGTAAGACGACCAGTTTAAGATAAGGAAATCTCTGAAATAAAAAGCAGGAGCTGGAGTCCTTCAGGCAATCCAAAGTTGTCTTTGGTCCTCTTCTGGTAATTCCTTCGATGGCAATGGTGCCAAGCTATATCAGTTCTTGTTTTTCCTTTCATTGGAAAGCTTGGTTGTAGGGATTGTATCAAATCGTGTCACAATTCGACACGGGTCACAATTAGCATTAGTATATCTGTGATATACCAGCACTGAACAACACGAAAAGGAAAGACAAAATAAACTAAATTACACGTACAAGACGGTGGAATTACAAGGAAAGAATACACAAAGGTTTTCTATGGAAGAATTATATACATATCGTTCCATGAACAAGCAATATACTGAAGAGATACAAAATGAAAAAAGCTTACTTGATGAGTGTAGATAATATGACCGTGTGACTCCACTGCTCTCCGGGTGGGTCAGAGACAAAGTCTCAAGGTCTGAATGTGTCAAAGGCAAATTGAAGTTGAGGTGTTTCCGGGACTATCACGTGACACTTTACAGCTTCCAACTTGACATGCAAATTATTTATTGGTTTGTTGGGTTTTGTGGTATATCAACCATTGTAGATCACTTAATGTCAAATCATCTTTATACATATATATCAAATATATATGATTTGTTTGCACATTTTGTAGATAACGTTTTTAAACGAACCTGAGCTCCTTTGTTCTGCACACAGTTAACTGGTTTCAAGTTTTTCTATCTCATATGAATAATTCTATTAACTATTAATCATTTGTTTGCACAAAGGCTTCCGGCGGGGCTATGTGATAGTAACAATCATCAGTCATTTGTTTGCACAAATTGGAATGGACATACGTATGATTTGTAAATGAATAGTTTGCAGGTACTTGTTTATGGTTTCCTACACCTTAAACAATATTGGCTGGCGTCGAGAAGGGGTCGACTTGATGCTTTGGCAAGTATGTTGAGTAATATGTTGAACTTTCAAAAATCAAGCTTGTTTCCATCGACATTGGTGTAATGTTCAACAGAACCAGGAGATTGAAGATGTTCGGAGAATAGCAATACATTTCCCATTACACTGCCATTCTCCAAAAGTCAGCAATATTTACTTGTAAGTACAGTGTATGCAAAGGAAGACTGAATTCAGACCAGCTCTAATCCATTTAAAAATTCACCTGTTTTCCATTCAGCTCTTGGCGGAGGAATTTGGTAATTACATAAATGGAGTCACGCTTAGCACAACGTTTATCGTCATACGAAGTGGAATCGGCGACTCGAGTTCTAATACTGGACAAGGCTATTTGAGTTTCACTTCGTCCTAATGGTTGGATAATAGAGCGGACTGGAGTCTTTAGCTTTGGGAAGGTAACCAGTCAAGGAAAATGATTTGGTCATGTTTTATAGCACATCAACCCTTGTGGGTTATTCAGTGCCAAATCCAATATATATATATATATATATATATATATGTGTGTGTGTGTGTGTGTGTGTGTGTGTGTTTAAGCGAATAGTTTGTAGGTAACATTGTTTTTAAACGAACCAGAGCTCATTTGTTGTTTACAGTGTTAAATGATTTCAATACTAATAATACTAATGCTATTCAATACTAATAATTCTATCAAATAATAATTATTCATTTGAACACAGTTAAATGGTTTCATGTAAAATGAATGATTAAATGGTTCTATTTGTGCCATAGATGGATCACTAACAGGTACTACCACTCCGAGACTGAGTGGGCCTGAGATCAACGGCAATAAAGGAGTACTCCACATTCTCTAAACTAATCTAAGAGTAGGAAAACTCTGAAATCAAACAAACAGTATTCCGCTTAAAGATTAACTATGTTTCACATCCTGCCCGTGGAAGAGATTTTGAGTAAATACATAAATGGAAGCGCACTTAGTGTAACGTTTATCATCAGACGGAATTGGGGACCGGAGTTCTAATCCTGGACGAGTCAGTTTGCATTTCAATTCGCGCTAATCCACTGGGGATCGGCATGAAGGTATCTGTTTTAAATCCCTCACCCAGCTATGGATAAATAGTAGAGTGAACTAGGTTCTTAAGGCTTTGTTAGGCAACCAGTCTAGGAAAAGGAAACCTCTGAATATAAACCAGGATAACTCAGTTCAAAAAATAATCATGTTTCACATCCTGCTTGTGGCGGAAGAGTAAGGAATATACATAGATGGAGACGCGATTAGCGTAATAGTTATCAACGTTGGAAATGGAATCAGCGACAGGTTCAAATGCTGTAAAAAACTGTTTGCGTTTCACTTGGCTCTGGAGAAAGTCATGAATCCATTTGTTCTCCCCACCTCCACCAGCTATGAATAAACAGTAGGGCGAACTGGGTTCTTTAGCCCTGGTTAGGCGACTTGTCTAGAAGGAAAGCTGAAAACTTTACTCCTCTTAAAAATTGACTGTGTCATATCCCTTCTGTGGCGTTGGGTTTGAATAATTACATAAACAAAAGTGCAGATATTTTGATAGTTTTTTAGGGTGTTGTTTAATGACACATCAACTTTTGTGGGTTATTTAATGCCAAAGCTATGTTTGCAGAATAACAGTAGTGTTTCAATTTAACCTATTAGTCCGAAAGTGAACTTAACAGTGCCAAAGTGGACCTGGGAGCGATAGTAATAAAGGAGTGCTCCGTATTCCCCAAAGCTCCAGCATTACTGGAGCCTCACTATCAGATTGTTTAGTGCCATATTAAGGACACTTTGAGGAGGAGTCTTACCCCTCTACTGAGATGAAGTCTGTGTATTCTCTCGCACCAGCCGGCTGAGCCCACAGTGAAATGATAATAAGTAACAAGCACTTCTGTAGTCTAATGACATTACTGTACTTTTTGAAACTTAATCGCATTTTTAAGCGGATTTATTATAGAGATCCTAATAATCCTAAATCGAACGAGTAGAGACTTTGCGGTGTCGTGGCTAACGTGCTGGGTGGCAACACAGTCGTAAGCGAGTTCCAACTCCTGTCACGTTATTACATTTAGTTTATGACTAATACCCTTGGAAAAGGTATGAATTCCTTAATCTTCCCAGCTATAGGTTTATTAGTACGACTACTGTTCTTCAACAGAGACAGCTTAAGCATTAAATTACGCTCCAAAGTAGATATAATATTCAATAAAGAAACTAAACTCAATAAAACATTATGACAAAATATGAATTTGTAACTTTTGGGGCGTTTTTATAAAGGATGTAATTATCAAATTTTCTTAAAACGGGAAGGTACAACGGTGGCAAAAGCTTGGGGAAACCGGAAAAAGGCTTTATGATAAAAATAAAATCTGCTCTTTCGTTTATATAAAGCTGGATAACATAAACACTGTGATATATGTTCATCTCTTATCCAGTAGTGATTCAATTGGTTCTACTTCATTCACTGCGTTTCTTTGACAAACTCTAACTGAGGATTTGCTGAGAGGATATTTTCTTACGTCGGCATAAATAAACGTCTAAACTAAGTTGAAACAATGGATTCCAATCGATTACAAAAATCCTGAAATCTTTCGCTTTATTAGTTATCCATGTGTGACTATATAATCTTCGAAGCCAGAAGTTGTAGCAAAAAAAGGAACGTGAGAGAACATGTCTAAAATTAGCCAAGAAGTAAAAGAACTTTTTTTTTAAAAACTGTAAGGCAATTCATTATTTTGTTACTAATAAAGGTCTTGCTATAAACGGCAGGATAATTTACGTCGGGGTTCTCTCTCTCTCTCTCTCTATATATATATATATATATATATGAGTGTGCGTGGTTTCTTTTCAATTGTGCACCTGAAAATCCAATGTATTAAACGCAAGAAACAACAAAAAAGCATTTTCATTCTACTAATGCCCTTATTTGATGTACGATTTTTTAAAAAAAGTTCGTAGGGTGGAGATATAATTGAAGGTGCTAATAAAAGTCTATAATATTTAAGGGTGTGGTTGATGATGGAAGAAAGCACGTAGTTTATTTATACCCGTTTTCCAGTTGTGGTTCACATGGGGTATTTTGGCTACGAACGTCTGTTGGGTAAAACACCAAGACAGCAGTTATTGTTTGTGCTTATGTATTCAGACAAAATTATCTGTTCTCAGCTCAGTTGTGTATACTTTGAACGAAAGACAGGAAGCGAGATTTCGGCGCTGGTTTTCTGTGAAGACCTGCTTACCGTTTATACTGCATCTTCAGTAGTGTTGGTAAATACTACTATATGTTCGACTGATAGGGATAATAAATATGGTGAAAAGGGATTTTAGGTTTATCTTGACAAATTTACTCATTTGTTTTATTTCTATTCCTTTTCTGAGCATAATTTTTTTTTAATTAGGATAATATTTTAACGCTGAAAACATACTAAATCTATTCATACGTATCAACCTATGTGTTTTTCAGTCACTTCATATCTATAACAGGATATTTTTATCAACCTATTTGTCTATTTCAGTCAGTTAATATCTATCTATCTCAAGTAGCAATACTTGAAACCACTTAACTGTGTGTAAACAAATGAGCTCTAACTCGTTTAAAAATAAAGTTACCTACAAACAATTCACTTAAAATCATCATATATAAACATATATGTTCAAGCAGGATTTGGCATTAAATAACTGTCAAGAGTTTATATGACATGAAAGTAAATAACATATCTATTTAACTGTGTGCAAACAAATGAGCTCTAACTCATTTAAAAATGAAGTTACCGACTAACTATTCACTTAAAAATCATGTGTATATATATATATATATATATATATATATATATACGAGGATCATTAAATAAGTTTCCAGACTTTTTTCGTATGGGCACTTTTATTGATAGTACACACTTGAAACTCTAGTCCTCTTCGAAATAATCTCCGGCTGCAATGCACTTGTACAATTACAACAACTTTTGGAAGGCCCCATGGAAGTCCTCTTATGTGAGCATGTCAATGACCTTCGTCACAGCCCCTTTCATCACCTCAATTGTCTCATAAAGACAGCCTCTGAGCTTAGGGAATAACCAAAAGTCACAGGGACCAAGCTCTGGACTATAGAGAGGCTGAGGAACTGTCTTGATGCCTATCTTGGTTAAATAGTCTGTGACAACGATGGAGTTGTGGACTGGGGCATTGTCCTGCTGGAAATGCCACTGACCCGATTTGAAGAGTGCTAGTCTCTTCCGATGGAATCTCTTGCTGAACTCCCTTAAAACCTCAACATAGTAACCCTAACCCTAACCCTTTGGCCAATCAACTCTGGTGTATTGACTTCTTTACTCCTCCCACACCTCTCATCATCCCTCACAGACTCCCTGGTTTGCTTGAATCTCTTATGCCACTCAAAAACTGATGCTCGATTCATGCAAGATGGTCGAAAAGCAATCTGAAGCATTCCATACGTTTCTGTGGCATTTTTTTCCAAGTTTAAAACAGAATTTTATCGCATATCGTTCTTCTAAAGTGTCCTCGCGCCCAGATTGCATGATTTTTAAATTCACCAGCTGTGACAAAGGGTGTATTCCAATTCCTGCTGTAGCAGTTAATTTGAAGCTGAAATCATAGAAATTGGTCAGTCATCTCATAAGATGTATAGCAATAACATACTGAGTTTTCAAGAGTCTACGACAATTTTAAATGTATGTACATTAAAGTCTGGAAACCTATTGAAGGCACCACGTATATATATATATATATATATATATATACGTGGTGCATTCAATAAGTTTCCAGACTTTTTTGTACAGGCATATATATATATACATACCCACACACAAACCAGATTTGACATTAAAGAACCGTCAAGGGTTGATATGCTATTAAACCAAATTTTCTATCTATCAATTAATTCACATCTATCTTAGGATATTTTTATCTATCACATTCGATTTCTATCTATCTGTTGGCTGGGACAGTAGAATACGCAGACTACAACCCTGTAGAGGGGTAAGACCACCTCCTCCAACAAGTGCCCTATATATGACACTAAACTGCTTCTAATGGTGAAGTTACAGCCCTGGAGCTTTGTTCGAATACAGAGCACACTGTTATTGTAATTACAGTCAGGTCAACTCTGACTGAGTTGCAGTACCTATTAGGTTCCTATTTATGAGCCAAATAGAACTATTTAACCATTTATTGGATGCAAACTAATGATTGATTTTGAATTGAATTGTTGGTGTTATATTGCAATACTTGAAACTATTTAACTGTGTGCAAAGTAATGAAATCTGGCTAGTTTAAAATATTACCTACAAATTATATATATATATATATATATATATTACACAAAAAGAATGTGGTATTAAATTAAACCTAACCAACTAAATTAAAATTAACCAGCCAACTATCTGTCTGTGACTTCACATCTATCGTAGGATATTTTTTATTCATCACGTTCGGTTTCTATCTATCATGCTTGTATGTCTTTCTTAATGAATTTACTTTCACATTCATTTTCTGAGCATTATTTTTAAAAATTAGTCAACAGTATTTTAACGTTGGAAATATACTTTTGTCATTGTCGGTAATACCAAGTTTTATATGTTCATCATCCATACTTCAACTGCCCCACGAATAGATTTAAGCAAGTTTTCATCCCCTGTGGGGAATATATGTTTCTCATAACATGTTAGGCCCTTGAGGTACCATGCCAAGAAAATCATCTTCAGGGTTTCCTCTCAAGGCAATGGTGATTGCTTCGCAGAGCTCATCTCCTCTCCAAGTAACGTGATAAATTGTACTGTATTACATGGTATCAGCAGCAAAGAACGATCCCTGACTTGCCCTATTACTGAATGTTCAAGATGGCTAGGTTAGCGAATTTATACCTTTTCCAAAGGCAAATAGAACGTAAACAACCTCTGCCAGAGTTCCAACTCAGTTCGCTGATTTCTATTCCCACTTCATTAACAGCCTTGCCAACCGCACCTCTACATATGGGAAAAAATCTTTAAAAAAAGTTAGCGTGATATGTTTTGTGTGTTACAAAGCAACGGCCTTCTTGTGAGTGTGATGGGTAAATTACGTAAAAATTTATTAAAAATTGACATTTCAGATTATCAAAATATTTGTCAAAATTACGCGAAAATATTTTGAAATGCTATAGATTAAATTTATGCCAAGAAATCGCTTTTGGCTTCAACCACGATCTCCACACGATTTCGGAATCTCATGCAAGCATTTCCTATGGTCTTGCTTAAATTCATAAATGCAGCTTTCAGTTCATTTTTGGAGTTTTGTTGGTCTCTCGCTCAACCGCACCCCAGATATAACCAGGAGGATTTTAATCTGAAAAGTTAGGTGGGCAGATGTTAGGGGTGATAGTCGTAGAAATTTTCTGACAGCCAACATTGGGTTCTCCTTATGTGGAATGGTGCAGGCCTGCTACGAGATTTAGGGTCTTTCTGCAGCTACTGTCTTGATCCTAGTCAGCACTACCTCCTTCAGACACTTCATATAGGCTTTAGTATTGAATCTAGGCCTTGCAGGAAGATGAATAGAGGTATAAAGTCACCATCGTTAGTGACCATCTCAAACACCACAATGTGGACTGGGGTTCTAGTTTTTATCCCCATCAGTATATTTTGTGGATACAGAGCAAGCCAACGGTTGTTCTGTGAGTTTACCATCTGATCCTGGTAGAAATGTTTATCTGAGAAAAATCAAAGCAGGTTCTTTCCTCTCGTTCTTCGTGGCCTGTGATAGAAATTCGCCCTTTCTCGTCTCGTATGAGAAATACTGAATGTCTTCATTCACTACCTTCCTGATTAGAAATTCAGACAGTCTTGTCTCTGGTTACTGACCAGATTGACTTCCTAGGGTCGTTGTCAATCATGACCTCGATCTCACCAATACATTCGGGAGTTCTTTTCTTATCAGAAAGATTAGAATAAGGCTTCCGAGCTGCCGTACCTTCGTAATCACCATTGGAATCATCCAACTTTTTTCTAATTCTCTGCACTGTCCTTAGATGGACATCGATACACTTTGAAGTTTTCGTATTGGATCTTAGTCAGTGAATGCCACGCAGTACAGCATGACATTTCTAAATTTCTGAAGAAGTGAATTGTGTCATAGCACAACTTTTGTCACAATGCCCAGTTGACTAATTGACTGCACAGTAGACAAAACTTGAAACGAAGAAAGCACATACACGAAATTAATAATTTGGAATGGTGACATTTTACCCATCACAACCTCTGTGTGTGTATATATATATATATATATATATATATGTGTGTGTGTGTGTGTGTGTGTGCCTGAGAGAGAGAAAAAAAATAAGTGGAATCCATTGTCTGTGTTTCGGTTTATCGACTTTTCCACTTATTTTTTAACATCTTGTAGGATTTACGAAATCTACCCATTTCCCCATATATATAAGAAAGCGCCTATTGTGTAATGGTTTCCATCGTAGGAAATGGACACTGCGAACCAAGATCAAATTCAGGACGAGGCTGCTTGCATTTCACATAGCTCTAATACCCTTAGAAAATATATGCATCCAACTATTCTTCTCCAGTTAATAAATAGTGGGCAAACTGGGCTCTTCACCCTTGTTAAAGCAACCTGTCTAGGAAAAGGAAAACTCTAAATTCAAACCTGTTCAACTCCGCTTAAAAATTGACCTTGTTTTGTTTTGTTGGGTGAATATATATATATATATATATATATATATATATATATATATAGAGAGAGAGAGAGAGAGAGAGAGAGTTATTCAATAAATAAATTGAATTTTGCCTAATAAATTAGAAAAAGAAGCACCTTTTCCAAGGAAATCAATAGTAATGGGTCCTGTCATGTCCCAGAATGTCAGCCTGACCTTCTTCACTGTCCGCTGTGCCTGAAACGTTTTCTTTACAGATTATCTTTTCGACTCAGCTTTTTAGCGACAACCCCATATTTAGCCCATTTGTAAACATATCTTTTTACTAAAACATGCTTCTCCATAGATATCACACATTCTTTGGTAAATTTCACATAGTTTGCACTTATCAGCCAATACAAATTTGATAACAGACCTCTGTTCAAGCATGGAGCACTCAGTTTGATTTACCGCCATTTTGAATAACCTCAGAACAAATACTTTTCCGAGATTAAAATAAATTTTGCTGTAAAACAATTTAAGAAATTGCATTTAAGAAAATAAAATATTTTGCTTAAAAAACCTATTTTAATGAACCTCGTACATTCATATGAGAGAGAGAGAGACAGAGAGACAGAGAGAGAGAGAGAGAGAGAGAGACAGAGAGAGAGAGAGATCTAAGTTTGAATAGAACAGGCACAAAATTTACGGTGGTTAGTCACAATCAGTTACTTACATATCCGATCTTCTGACCTAGAGCTGATACATATGTTTTCGTTATGTGAGTATATTTATATATAGGAAATATATAATAATTCTGCATCAAGATCTTTTGAATTTCACTGAGAATCAAGAGACAACACAGTTATTCAATACTTCAACACTCCTGTCTATTTCAATAATGCTGTGGTTCTTTGCTTATTTGTTTTATTTTGTATTTTTTAACTTCTTCAATTACGGTTCTTCCTCACTCTTAGCCAGGGTCATCAAGACCGTTCAAAGAATTCCAGTAATGATTAGTACAATTATAACTGTAATATTATTGCATTTTTAAACCAGAAAGAAGAAAGGGAAAAAAGAAAGGAAAAAATAGATAAAGAAGAAAGGAAAAACAGTAAGAGTTTTTAAAAAACAGAAGAGAAGAAAGAAATGAAAATCAAAGAAGGAATTTTAAAAAAAGCAATAAAAAAAGAGAAAAGAAAATATGAAAAATCGCATAAAGCAAATGACAAAAGATACAAGGAAACGAAAAGAAAGAAAGATATCAAATAAAGAGAGAAAGAAAACGAAGAAAAAAGATTATAGGAGAGACAAAAGCGAAAGAGAACAGGAAGAGTGAAAAAAAAGAAATAAGGGTAAAATTCTATATGAGCACCTGTTTAAATTCATCGGGAAAAAAACTTTCTAGATATTTGTGCGTGTGTGTGTGTGTGTGTGTGTGTGTGTGTGTGTGTGTGTGTGTGTGTGTGTGTGTGTGTGATATCAACAAATTAGATCCTTAAACTCACAGCAATCTTTTTCGAAGACAAGCCCCCCCCCCAAAAAAAACAAACAATTATTACAAAATTTATAAAGGGAGTTCCCTTTCATATTTTAACTTAATTTAGAATGATCACCCATTTCCGGAACAGTTATCGTTGGAAAAGAAAAATAACCAGACAGGTCGATTTATTTTTTTTTCTTTTCTTTTTTTACTTTTGGGGTGGGAAGGTCCTTTTTCTAATACTTGTTTCAGAAATTAATGATCATTCTACATTGGATTAGAATGTGAATTAAAAATCCTTATAAAATGTAAGTTTTTTTCGAAAAATATAAAATTTGCTGTGAGTTTTGAGGTCTAATTCATTCAAATAACGAAAAGAAAATTACAAGAATTCCCCGCCCCCGGTGAACTTGAACGGGTGTTCGTACAGAATTATAGCGAAATAGATGTTAAAAGAAAGAAAGAAAGAAAGGGATTTGAAATAAAGAGAGAACGAAAAAGATGATGAATAAGAAACAAAGAAAAAGAGAGATGGAAAACGGAAGCGAGAAAGAAAGGTTTGGTTTGGTTTGTTTGGTTTTATGGCATATCAACCTTTGTAGGTTATTTAACGCCAAATCCATTTTTATGTAAATAATCTGTTCTATTGAAAACAGTTCCGTTTAGCAAAAGTACACAGTTTAATTGTCAAAAACATTTCCATTTCAAACTATTTAAGCAGTTATATGTAATAATTCAGTTAAGTGTAAATACAGTTTTAATGTCGAAAAACAGTTCTATTTGAAATAATTCAGTTAAACATAAGCACGCAGTTTAAATGTAAGTACGGTTTAATTGTCAAAAACGTTTCTATTTTAAGCTATTCAGTTTACTCAATTCATTGTAGCATAAGTATGCTGTTAGTTCTATTTAACCCATAGATAGGGCCCTATCAGGTACTACCACTCCGGGTCAGAGTGGACCTGGGAGTGATGGCAATGAAGGGGTACCCCGCATTCCCCAAAGCTCCAGCACTGCTGGAACCTCACCATCAGATTGTTTAGTGTCATATCTAGGACACTCGTTGGGAGGGGGGTCTTACCCCTCTGCAGAGGTGCACTCAGTGTATTCTACAGCCGCAGCTGACTGGACAATACACAGATTTAAATGTCAGACAGTTTTATTTCAGATAATTCAGTTCAGCATAAGTACACAGTTTAGATGTCAAAAACAGTTCTATTTCGTGCAATTCAGTTCAGCACTAGTATGCAGTTCTAATGTCAAAACAGTTCTATTTTAAACAATTCAGTTTAGCATAAATACGCAGTTTAAATGCAAAAATCAGTATAGTGAAAGAAGCACGGTTTTGTTCTATTTAACCCATAGATAAGAACCTTATCAGGTGCTATCACTCCGGGCCAGAGTGGACCTGGGAGCGATGGCAATGAAGGGGTACTCTGCATTCCCCAAAGCTCCAGCATTGCTGGAACCTCACCATCAGATTGTTTAGTGTCATATCCAGGACACTCGTGGGGGGGGTCTTACCCCTCTGCAGAGAAGCAGTCGGTGTATTCTACAGCCCCAGCCGACTGGGCAAGAGAAAGAAAGAAATGGATTTTAATTAAATAGAGAGAGAAAGAAAAAATGACATAATAGATGAGAAAGGAAAAGCGAGAAAGAAAAAAGAAAAGAAAAAGAAAGAATGAGATGTTAAAGCATCGAAAGAAGATAACAAGAAAGAAAAAGAAAAAATACAGAGAACTGCAGTAAATCAGACAGTGAGAAGAAAAAAGGCAATAAAGGAAAGTGAAAGAAAAAAATGTGAAAGAATAGAAAAAAAAAGAAAAATAATCACCACAGGAACCATCCACAAAAAAAAAAACCCAAACAAACAAACAAACTGCGTGTCCTTCACAAATGTCTGGGCGTGGGTGAAAGATTTATGAAGTATAGCAAGAGAATGGCGGCTGTAATAAGTGGCTTAAAATAAACTCTTAAAGACAAGACGAGTTGAATTACTCATCTGTCTTTAAACTTAGCGAACTCAAAATGCAATCTCACACAATTAATTGAAACCTTGCGACTGGGAATCCGTCCACCAAGCAATACCTCTTATTTAATGCCAAAACTTGATTCATTTCTAAAGGCTTGATTACAATCATAAATATATGTTCCATTGCATTTATTTTGAAATTTCACTTTTTATTTCTCCATGATCATTTACTTGCACAGAGTTATATGATATCAAGCATTCCTGTTTAATACATGTAATTTGCACGCGGTTGTTTGATTTCAAGTATTTCTATCTAGTAACTAAAACTAATAATTTATACACAATTATATGGGTTTTAGTAACTATTTCTATTTAATGATAATCATTTGTTTGCATACAGTCATTTGGTTTCAAATAACTTATAATGATATCTAAGTAAGTAAAATTGGCGACCGTAGTCGAGGGCGACCAGAAGGCTCCCTTTTCGATAGCTACTTCACCGAGGTGTAGGGGAGGGTGCGACTCCTTGCCCCGGATTGCTCCACTTAACCCTTGATACACAGCTTATATTGCTGAGTATTAAGCAAGGAGGTATCAAGTACCATTTTAAAAGTTTTTGGTATGGCGCGACCTGGGATTGAACCCAGGTTTCCCAGACCATTGGCGAACACTCTACCCACTCGGCCAATGAGCCGGTTAATAATGATATCTAATTAACAATTATAACTTCGAGTAACTCTTCTTAATACAGATAATTTGTTCATGTAGTATCAAGTTGTTACATTTTTACGAACAAAAAAAATATGTAAAAAACACTGGAGAGAAAAACTCGTGGTGTACAACTGTAGTGATTAGAAAAAGAAAATGAATAAAATAAAATAAATTCAAAAAGTGCAGAAATTCCCTGAAGCTCCTGACAGGAAATAGGGGCAACGCATGCGCGGATAAGGAACCACTCCGGCGAGAGGGAGAAATTCGACCTCACTTCAGCGCTACCCTTCAGACAGAAAGGACATTTTTCCATTCGGCTGCTAGCAAAATAGCACGCCTGTTTGCCCAGTCCCCGGGGGCTTCGCATACGGGTTGTGTCTGTTGCTAGCGAGCCGACACGCCGAAACAAGTATCATAAAAAGACGACTAGTATATTTTAACTCCTTTTCTGGAAAACGTGACCTCTTCTTTTGGATTCAAGAAGAATTTACACACCAACAAAATGGTTGTTGAACCCATAAATAAGGTTAAAATTCAAAAAATCTCTTGTTCTCTTTTCTTCCTTTCTTCTGTCCTTAGAAAAAAGACTAAACCATTCCATAACCCCTACACAACATAGCAATTATGTTTATTTAACCACAGGCAGACATGCGTCTATTGACCAGGAAAAGAAGCTGTTTTAACTTTGTGTGCACCAGTCAAATGTACGTTTACCATGTGTGTCATGGTCGATTTCAAGTCTGTCCTTATTTTCACTCATGTGTATCTGTTCTTCCGATCCCTACAATCCCACAATGCACTGTCCACAGGAGGCAACTCCCTTTATTTCCCTCTGCGGGGAATAACTTTGATTTATTTTTTCGTTTGGTCTGATCCCTAACAGAAGTATTCCTATCTAATATGAATAATTCTCAAGAAGATCATAGATAGTACTCTAAAATATACTACCACACCGGATCAGAGTGACGAAATATTTTTCATTCAATAGCTGACCATTATGGCTTCATAAAATATACCTTAAATAAACTAGATTAAATGAAGGTAATTTTTCCAAGCCACACATAGAAGAATATCATGGAATATCCCAATATCAAAGAAGAAATGATTGTATGTCTTCTTATTTGCATCCCTAAAACAAACATTGTCTTTGACGGTTTGTTTTACTTTTTTAATGGCACATCAGCCTTCGTGGGTTATTTAATGTCAAAGCCATAGTTCTAGAACAGTAGTGGTACTATTTAACCCATAGCTGAGAGGATATAAGGGGATTCATACCTTTTTAAAGAGTATAAGTACAAAAGTAAACGCAACGCTTGCTACGATGTTGCAGTCTAGCATGTTAGCCTCTACGCCACAGGGACTCTTCCCTTTACTGTTCTTGAGTTTTGTGATGACAGACATATGAACAAAGAAAAAATTCATTTGGTGAATAATAGTCAAACTGAACAAAAAAATTTTGCCAATGATATCGTTATTTCATGAAAAGGATAACATCTAAACCGGATTTGTTTAAAATTAAAAGGTATTACAACTTAAGAACGTGTACATCTATAAACAGACAATGTGTGCAAGTGCGTTGTGTAAAAACCGCTAATTGTTTAGTCCTTGTAAGGCAGGAACCACACCAGAGATTTAAGAATTTAGTCTTAGGTCAACTTTGGTTCAAAAAACAAGACCTTCCATGTCAAAACCCGTACGATGAAATTAACTGTGTCTCCGTTTGTATTTTTGAAATGACGTCTAGGCATTTATTGGATAATCTTAATGGCATCGATAAAGAAGAGGCACGTATTACGGTGAAATTGGAAATGAGGGAAAATAGACGAACTGGTAAAGGAAGGGATGAATGCAGAAAGAACTCAGTTTAAAGGAGAGAAAAATCTTGTTTTTACAGAGGGACAAAATGATTTAGCAACCACAGATGGAAGTATGATATGAAGTTACGCGCGTGCGCGTACATATATGTGTGTGTGTAACAGTTTATTTTGCTCACCTCTATTTCTACGCGCGTGTAATGCCGAAATTTAGATCTCACATCATTAACTATTGACAATTATATACTTCTAATCTCGAAAATGGCTGGTCTATTTGATAAAAGTACTTGATAAATGATTTATTAATTTGTTTCATTGCCCAATCGGCTGGGGCTGTAGAATACACCGACTGCTTCTCTGCAGAGTGGTAAGACCCCTCCCCCAACGAGTGTCCGAGATATAACACTAAACAATCTGATGGTGAGGTTCCAGTAATGATGGAGCTTTGGAGAATTCCGAGTACCCCTTCATTGTAATCGCTCCCAGGTCCACTCTGGCCCAGAGTGGTAGCACCTGATAAGGATCCTATCTATGGGCTAAATAGAACTAAACTGTAGTTTTTTGGCTTTACTCTTTTTTGCATTTAAACTGCGTATTTAGGCTAAACTAAATCGTTTAAAATAGAACTGTTTTGACATTTAAACTGCGTACGTATGCTAAACTGAATTGCTTGAAATAGAACTGTTTTGACCTCTAAACTGTGAACATGCTGAACTGAATTATCAGAAATAAAACTGTTTTGACATTTAACTCTGTGTATTGCCCAGTCGACTGGGGCTGTAGAATACACCGACTGCACCTCTGCAGAGGGGTAAGGCACCCCCCCAATGAATGTCCTGATATGACACTAAACAATCTGATGGTGATGTTCCTGTAATGCTGGAGTTTTGGGGAACTGCATACTTATGTCAAACTGAATTGTTTTAATTAGAACTGTTTGACTAAACTGAATAGCTTGAAATTGAAATTGTTTTGACATTTAAACTGTACTTACATTTAAACTGCATGCTTATACAAAACTGAATTGTTTGAAATGGAACTGTTTTTGACATTAAAAGTGTACTTACACTAAACTGAATTGTTATTTACATAGAACTGTTTTGACATTTAACTGTGTGTAAACAAAATTAGCTGAATTAAAATTGTTTGAATAAACTGAATAGTTTGAAATAGAAATATTTTTGACAATTAAACTGTGTACTCATGCTAAACTGAATAGTTTGAAATTGAACTGACTATTTGCATAAAAATGGATTTGGTGTTAAATAACCTACAAAGGTTGATATGCCATAAAATCTAACCAACCATTTGTTTCACAGTAAGCGAACAGTATTATTTTTAAAAGGCAGAAATCTCCGTAGTGTAGTTGCTATCGTGCTGGACTGCAACATCGTAGTGACCAAGTTCAAACTCCAGCCTTGGGAAAGGTATTAATACTCTTATCTCCCGCAGCTATGGGTTAAATAGTACCACTACTGTTATCATACATGAATGGATGTTGCATTAAATAACCCACGAGAGTCGATATGCCATTAAACAAAGAAACAGAACCAAACTTTAAAGTTTTTAGTAAAAGAATAAGGATTCGTCTATTGGGTTGATTCCTGGTTACTTAAATTTTTTACAGTGTAGTATAAACCTATTTTCATATCTTAAAAATATAGCGATTATCAATGATTTGGCCTCTATCAAAGTGGACAAGAGTTGTAACTATCTTTTTTGCAGAAATTAACTTTTAAGACTATAACAGAATAGAAACTCAATAAAATCTGGATGAGATTCTGAGACGAGAATTTATCAATAGTACACAGAATAATTGAAAAGATGTTAACATCCTAATGGGAATATCTTTATCATAAAATTTCAGTCTCCATACTTTACTATTAGATAATGATATTTACATTTTTGGTGTAGCTGTTTCTTAATAATATAATCATAAGTATATTTTCAATGTTCCTTTTCATTCTTATTCGTCAATATTCATTTGTTTGCACACAGTTATTGGCTATCAAGTATTCCAAACTAATACCAATAATTTATACGCTGCGGTATAGTTTCAAGTATTCTTATCTAATACTAAAAAATTATATATAATTATCTGGTTTTAAGTAACTTAATTTCTATTAGATAAAAATAATTTGTTTGCACACAGTAATATGCCTGTGGGTTAATAGTTACTGTCTGAGGAAATGGACATGAAGACATGAGTTCAAATCCTGGTAGAGGATCTTTGCATTTCATTTAGCTCTCATACTCTTGGGAAAGTTATAAATCCAACTATTCTCCCTCCAGCTATGGATAAATAGAAAGGCAGACTGGACTCTTTAACCTTGGTATGGCAACCAGTCTAGGAGAAGGAAAACTCTAAATTCAAACCTATTAAACTTTAAAATTGACCTTGTGTTATATCCTGTTCGTGTGAAGGGATATATATATATATAATTCTGTTGAATACTGATAATTTATAAATAGATTTATTTTACCCATAGATAGGGCTTTAACAAGTACTATCACTTCATCTAGGGTTATCTTATGCCAAGACTGTTAAAGGAATTGCATTTTTACCTTATATTACCTCTTTGTCTCGTTTGTTTTAGGGTTTTTTCCTCACGTTTATATGGTATCAAGTATTCCTATCGAATACGGATAAATTTTAAACCGGTCTTTTGGGAATACTAACAGGTACTACCACTCTGGGTCAGAGTAATGGCAATGAAAGGATACTCCACACTCCCTAGATCTCCAGAACTGGAGCCTCACCATCAGATGCAATTTAGTGTCATACCATGGAAACCTCACTAATTGAAACATGTGCATTATTCTAAGTTAATATTTAGAATTTTTTTGAGTGTGGGTTTACATGTCGCATGATTTGCAATCTGGATTAGCAGACCATTGATAGTGAGTTCAATTCTCATGTCCTACATTTAAGCTAAGTTTAGTTAATGTCTTTTGATGTAAATTTAACCTGCAAATAAAGTCTTATTATTATAAGTAACAAATGTACAACTTCTTGAGTAAAGAATTTACACGAATACTTTCAATTCTGATATAGCCGTACATATTCTCGAGAAATGCATAATTAAAAGAAAGGATAATAATGCCTTGTATGAGATGTGGAAATATTAAAGAAGAAAAGTTGACGGTGGGATAATTGTGTAATACCTAAGAAATTGAAAATTATATCTGTTAAGTGAGACAGCGTTACGTGGTCGTGATAGGTGCTGAGTGCAAACCTCGTTGCCAGCTGACTAATGTAAGTTTCTTTTCTTTTTTTAAAAACATTTTTTTAGTGGGAAGGGGAGAGTTAATAAGAAAGCATTTCCTTCCTTTTAGTAATGTCTGGCTTTACCAATATTTTGAGGAGATTTGATGATATATGTGAGGTGTGACCTTTATGATAGACGAAAATTACTTAGAACACACACACACACACACACACACACACACACACACACACACACACACACACACACACACACACACACATTCGAATATATATTAAAAGCATAGTTTGTCTTTTCTTCGGTTTTTATTAGAACATTGCTTTTATCAAGAATTGATCAATAAAGGCACGCGCGTGCACTCACACACGTACATATGTATATAAAACGAAAAACAAACTCAATACTGCATTCTCTTCACGGTAACTCAAGTTTCATGTGGCTACACAATCATTGGACAGTGAAAAAACTAATTGTTTTTAGTTTTTATACAGCTCTGGCGACTTTTAAAATGTCCAACAGTCTATATATATATATATATATATATATATATTACATGGTAGTATCCATGACCCAGGTTTTCATGCATTTTGCAATCGTCGGACATATATTTCTATATTTATTAGATACTTTATCATTGATATTGAATACTATTTAACAATACTGCAACATTTGGTCCTCTATTAACTCACCAAGTAAGCTAGTAAGAACCATAAACCTCTTTTTACACACGTACACATACACACTGACAAGGATTGTGTAAGAAGTCTTAAGCCTTGCCCAGAAAGAAAAGCTATAGCAGAACATTTTTTCATGTGACAATACACTATCACTTCTTGTAAAATTAGAAAAAAAATTATTCAGATTTCTATCTTACTTTCAAATGAGGCCCATACAAAGGTGTGCAACAAATCTAAAATTTGGGTGAGGCTTGGCACTTTTTGAACCACCCTTGTATATAAGATGAAAGCAATCCAAAGAATGAAAGTAGAATTTACGAGCACACTAAGGGGTTAAATAGAGATGTTTGAAGATTGTTTGAATTTGACTGGAATACCCGATATCCTATAATTATGTGCAAATAAATTATTATAAAATAAGAATAATTACTTGAAAGCATATAACTTTGTATAAATTATTCATATAAAGATAGATACACTTAAAACCATACAGCTGAGTACAGTTTATTTGTATTAGACAGTTATAGGATATATCAAGTATTCCTATGTACAGGCAAATGATCATAGATAAAGAAAAAAATGCAATAGAACTTTAAAAATGTAAGAGGCACTCGTGGTGTAATGGTTATCGTGGTTAGAAATGGACACGGCGACAAGAGTTCAAATCCTAGACGAAGCTGTTCGCATTTCACATCGTGCTAATACTCTTATTCTCTCTCCAACTATGGGCAATTAGTAGAGAAGACTGGGCTCTTTAACCTCGGTATGGCAACAGGTCTAGGAGAAGGGAAACTCTGAATTTCAAACCTGTTAAAATCCGCTTAAAAATGACATTGTGTCGCATCTTACTCGCGCGAAGAGGGTGGTATATACATTGAAAATATAGTTTTGATTACGATCAAACATTTACAAATGAATCAAATTTCAACATCAAATGACCCACAAAGGGTTGATATGCCGTTAAACAAATAAACCATCCAATCCAGGAACATACTTATGATGCTCTCAATTTCTGTGTCTGGTATGTTAGTTCTAAGATGTGAAACTAGAATAAATATGAGTCGACTCGCTATAAAGAGTAAATATCCGCTATAATATTCTATTAGCGTGTAACGTAAACAAAACTGTCGGACACCGAGTGGGAACTAATGCATTCAGTTCCACAATGAACGCATATTGGTGTTTTCTAAACGAATACACACACGACGTAAATCTAAACTGCTACAGAGACAGAAGGTCAAAACAATAAAGATGTAAAGATTACTTGTATAACATTACTCTTGTACATGAGAAAGAAGTGCAGCCTTGGTTTAACGGTTCACTTGTACGTAAAATGAAATCGACAAACTGGGTTCGAATTCCGGCTGTGGCAGCTTGTGTTTCTTTTACACTAATTTCTTTGAGAAAGACACAGATTCTTTTCTCCGCAATACATTAGGTCATATAACAATTTCTAGTGTTGCGAAACGGTTATTGTCAGAGAAGAGGAAATCGGCAACCCGAGTTCAAATCCTGGACCTGGTTGTTTGTGTTTCACTTCGCACTCATGATCTTAAGAAAGACATGAATACATCTCTTCTCTCTTCAGCTATTAATAAATAATGGGGCAGATTGGGTTTTTAAGTCTTGTTAAAGCAACCAGTCTGACTTTACTCCGTTTAAAAATTTACCTTGTGTCCCCACGTGTATATAACTGTAGGCAAAAAAATTTATTTTTATCAAATAGAAATAGTTACTTAAAACCAGATAATTATATATAAATTTTATAGTATTAGATAAGAATACTTAAAACCATACAACTCCGTGACGGAGAGTTTGGATAAATATAAGCGACCAACAACCTCATTGGATACATCATGCAGAATATCATTTGAAAAAAAAAATTATAATAAAGATAATGACCTGAAGATCAGTGACCTTTAATCACTGCCGAAGATAATTTTCAAGTTTCCTTTACATGAAAGTAGATATGTAGCGACAATTTTCATAAGTTAAAAGAATAGATATTTCTAAAAATGCTTGCGATTCAGTGTTACTCACTATAAAAATATAAGGAGGTGCAGTGGCTAACGTGTTGGACGGTGACATTGTAGTAACCAAGTTCGAACTCTAGTCGCACAATTACCTTCACTTTCGGACTAATACTCTTGAAAAAAGGTGTTAATTCTCTTGTCTCCCCTAGCTATATAGTAAATAGTATCACTACTTTTTTTTAATAATAGAATAGATTTTGCATTAAATAACCCACGAATGTTCATATGCCATTAAACAAAGTAATCAAACCAATAAAAGATACTCTGGTTCTCTACTAGATGTACACTTCGGTTACTGACTAAACCAGAATCTATGAGCGAAACTTTCAATCAGAACAGAGTGAAAGTTAAAATCCAAGAAAAATAAAAGTAGAGTTATACAATTTTTCAAGAAAGTCTTAAAGAATGTATTTTTTGACAGACGTCGATCATTTAATTTTGGTAAATATCTCGTGACATATAGAACAGATTAGTTTAGCTTCTTTGTTTAAAGGCATATCAACCTTCATGAGTAAATTTAAAGCATAAAACCATTCAGAAAGAAAAATAGCAATGATACGACTTGCAGAGATAAGAGGTGGGGTCATACCTTTCTCAAATGTATAAATGAAGTTAGGGACCGTAGTCGAAGGCGACCTGAAGGCTTCCTTTTCATTAGCAACTACACCGAGGTGTAAGGGGAAGCGCTACTCCATTCTCTGGAGTACTCCACTTTACCCTTGATCCGTACCTTATAATGCTGTTAAGCAAGACGGCATTAAGTTCCATTTTTGAAGTTTTGGTAAGACACGACCTGGGATTGAACCCCGATCTCCCGGACCATAGGTGAACACTCTACCCATTAATAATTGAGCCAGTTAATGAAAGTCATAGCGCGATTGGAGTTTGAACTCGTTTACTTCGAGCCTTCAGTCCAGAACTTCAGCCATTACGCCAGGTTTACTTCCCCACCCGCTGCATAGAGCAGAGAGATAGAAAGCAATCTCGTGGCAAGTTATTGCTCGTGAACACGATCCTCACAAGGTACAACTAGACGATGTTCTACACAACCCTTCGAGGAAGTTAACCCTTAAAAAGGAAACTAACATTGATACTTCATTTCCACAATCTTCTTCGACGTCGTCTCATTAGACATGTTTATTGCAATATCCAAAAAGGTATTTTCGTAAGTCCGTTCTACATTTAGATTCACTTAACTTGTATTACAGAGCGTAATTTGATATAAGTACCTGAGAATTTTTTCCCATTATAACAGAATGAAGGTACAGAAATCTACGGCTGAATACTTCGAACGTGTTGTCTATCTCATTTTGAATGGGATTGTCAGTGTGATGTCGCTTTAGACAAATAAGTTTGGCGATTAGTTTGAGATTAGGACAAACAATTCACGATGCAATCGGAGAAAGAGTTATGATCAACTTGGAGACTTCTAAGGATAATGTGGGGGGTCTAACGATTAGTTGCACGGATAATAGAATCAGTGAGCCGAGTACAAAATCCTGTTGTTCATTTTGCATTTGCATCCTTGATAAAAGGCATGAATTCACTTCTCCATTTAGGTAATTAGCAGAATAGTTGGACCTCTCTAGCCATGCAAAAGGCAACGCGTATTAGATATCCAATGATGGGTAATGTTTTTTGCTGACAGTACCATGCAACCTCACTCAACCTGTCACGAGTTATTTAGGGAGAAGAGAGATACCGCGAAATAACCCCCATTGCTCCGGGAGATGCTATGAAAAGGAATTACTCGGCATAGCATCCTATCAATCTAATTAGTTATGGGAGACATTCATCTATCCAACTCTGTCTTAGACTTCAGTATTATTTTACAAAGCTTAACTAAGTCTACTACAAGGCAAGAATGATGCACCTATCGAGGATTAAACTCACCACCCTAACAATCTTAGATAAAATTGCTAACTATTTCCTTAAAACAGGCTACATCTGAAATTCTCTTTTACTGAAAAATTTGATTAACTTTATTCCTATAAATTAGATGAAAATAGATTGATTGATTTAAATGGCATGTGAACTCGTCTGGGATTATTGTATACCAAAAGGTAAGGGAATTATATTGTTCGCTAATATTAAGTTTGTCTTGTTTCTTCAGAGTTTTTTCCACACAGTTATATGGTATCAGGTATTCCTATCTAGTACAAATAATTTGCCAACAAATCTATTTGACCCAAAGATGAGACCCAAACGTGTACTATCACTCCGAGTCACAGTGGACTTGGGAGTAATGGCAATGAAGGGGGAGACCTAACTGTCCAGATCTTCAGAACTAGAGGCGCATCATCAGGTGTAGTTTAGTGCCATACACAGAACATTCCTTTTGTGGGGTGGCTTATCCCTCTACACGGTGATACAGCCAACATATTCTAAGCCCCACCTAGAGGGCTGGAGATAAATTAGAAAACAAAATTACGTTGACTGATAGCCTTATTCGGATTTTATCATCAAATTAAAAAAAAAGGATTCATTTAGTGATTTTCTCTGTTGTTTTTCCCAATCCAACTGGTTTATTTTCCATTCTTCTGTCAAATAAATGTGACATTTAGTAGATAGACAGTCTTGTTTGTTTATCTTAACAACGTAACTGATGTTTATATTGACACTACAACACGCTCTTATATTTCTCTAACCTTTTTATATTATCTCAGAATATATTGACGCTCAGTATTATTAAGGGAAGTCCCGTAGCTTAGCGGCTTAAGTGCAGGATTATGACATCGTAGTTAGCGAGCTCGAACTCCAGTCGCGTTGTTACCTTCCCTTTTGAACTAATACCCTTGAGAAAGGGATGAATTTTTTTATCCCCACAGCTATTGATTAACTACTACTACTACTACTACTACTACTGTCCTTTTATAAAGATGGTTTTGACATTAAATAACCGATGAAGGTTGATATGCCATTAAACAAAGAAACCAAACCAAAATTTGATATCATTAACATTAACAAAATTATTTGCTTAAAACTAATACAGAATATTAATCGCCCAGTCGGTCGTGCTTCGAATATGCTGGTTGTAACTTTGCAATGTTTTCTTTTCGTTATGACATTAAACTGCATGGTGAGTCTCCTGTTCTGGAGCTCTGGGGAATATAGAGTACACCTTCATTATCATTACATCTAGGTCCACTCTGACCAAGATTAGTAGTACTAGTTAGGGTTCCACCTATAGGTCAAATAGATCTGTTTACATATTATTTGCATCTGGTTGGTTAGTTGGTTGGGTTTTATGGCATATCAGCATTTGTAAGCTATTTAATGCCAAAACCATTTTTATACAAATAATCAGTTCTATTTCAAACAATTCAGTTTAACATGTGTACACAGTTTAATTGTTAAAAAAGTTTCTATTTCAAGCTATTCAGTTTTGTCAAACAGTTCTAATTCAAACAATTCTGTTTCGTATAAGAATAGTTTTTGTCCACACACAGTTAAATGCTGAGTAACAGTCGGTATGTTCTACTGTCCCAGCCGACTGGGTAAATTTGCATTTGGAATACTGGGTATCATATAACAGAAAAGTGTAATGTTAAAGTAGAATTCAGGGTTGTTAAACGTTGTGAATATAACAATAAAGATGAAGACAAATGTCCGAAAATCCGGAACGATAAAAAAAAAAATCAAGTTTCTTCTAAAAAAATTCAGACAACAAATTAAAGTAGAATATGCACCGTTCCCTTATCTCTAGGTATGAAATATCCCAAGGCAGATTGAGATGCTGTTAAAATCAATCAATCAACAGAATATCAAAAAAAAAAAATAATTAACATTCAATTTATATTTTCTGTTATCCTATATTTATATCTATCAGGTGAGCTATAACAAATCTTTATCTTCTTGTTTAACAATATAGCCGAACATTTACTTCTCAAAAACCAAAATCATGACATTTTTTCTGACTTTCCTCGGTCACTGGAAAAAATCAAGACTTTAAAATTTTATGTTCAGTCTACATTTTTATTATAAGCAATAGTCATCAAGAGTTTATATGTATTATCCTTTTGACGATGTTTTTTTAACCTTATTAGTCTTTAAGGTTGGTTAGATTTAATGGCATATCATCTTTGTAGGTTATTTATTACCAAATACTATTTATAGGTACATATATTAAAAATATGTGATTTGTAAACGATTAGTTTGTTGGAAACATTTTAAACAAGCCAGAACTAATTTGTTTGCTCACAGTTAAATAGTTTCATGTATTGCGAGAAATATTAACAATTTAATTTAACATCAGTCATTTGTTTGCACGCAGTTAAATGATTAAACAGTTCTATTTGATCCATAGATAGGATCCTAACAAGTACTACCATTCCGGGTCAGAGTGGACATAGAAGTAATGGTAATGAAGGGGTAATCTACATTCTTCAAAGCTCCAAGAATGAAGGCTCACTATTAGATTGTTTAGTGTCATATCCAGGACACTAGTTGCGGGGGAGGGGTTTTACTCCTCTGCAGAGATGGGCGTATTCTACAAACCCAATCGACTGGGCATTAATCCTAAAAAAAAACGAAGTACGATTTTGCTAGCTGAATATAATTCAGATCTAGCTCCACATTCTCTAGTCAGAAACTAAAGTTATGATTTCTACGAGTTTCTACAATGACTTTTTACCTTTACCAAAAAATCAAGACTTTAAAAGCATACTGTTGTTTTTACATATGTATTATGAGCAATGACTGCTTGAGGGTATAAAAGTTAACCTCTCGAAGACGTTTATTATGCTAGAGGTCCTCAGAAAATTATAGATTTGTGTTACTAGCTTAAAACCTCACCCGTAGAGCATGTTTTCTGAAAACAATTGTAAATTCACCAGCAAAGAAAGTGTACCCTCTAGATTAAAACTTACGTTGCCACAGACAAATTATCAGAAATACCACGCCCTTAACTTCCCTATATCTCACTCTGAATATACTCAACACCTCCGCCTTGGACAAGATATGACATAAGATCAATTCTATTGTATGGCTAAGGGAAGGGCCAAAATATTTTGGCTCAGTCGGCATTCACTCTTCATGCGGGAGGGGGGGCTAGGTAAGCTATAATCCTAATCTAACTCTTTTCAGAAGGCGCAGATGCTAGAAGTGGGAGGCCTTCCTAACGCCAACCTAAACTATTATGTAGGAGAACACGCCTAGTCAGCGCTATTTCATGGAGTCGGTCAACACTAAATGGGTAGATTCTCTCCTCATTCCATGTATATATATATATATATAATGTACTTTACAGTATTTATAAGTAAAGAGGGCTAATTTTCGGTGACAGATCAGTGAAGACACAGAGTCAACAGGAGCTGTTATAGATAAATTCTAGCTGGTCGTCCAACACCTGCTCGTCCGTGTGAAGGGGTCCTCAGGACAATGTCACTTATAAGTTCATCCTTATTTCTCCAGCAGTGTCCTGCATGACTTGTTCGTTTGATTTGAATGGTTTTAGAGATGGGAGGTAGGTGGCTATTTTGTGGGATGTTGCTTCCAGGATATATATATGTATGTGTGGGGTTTGGTTTCACGGCATATCAACCATTGTAGGTTATTTAAAGCCAAATTCATTTTTATGCATAAAAAAAGTTCTATTTCAAAGGATTCAGTTTAGCCTAAGTGCGCAGTTTAAATGGCGAAAAAGTTCTTTTTCAAACAATTCAGTTTAACATAATTACAGTTTTTTTTTATTTACACACATTTAAATGTAAATCAGTTCTATTTCAAGCAATTCAGTTTAACATAAGTACACCTTTGTTCTATTTGACCTATAGATAGGATCCTATCAGGTACTACCACTTCGGGCCAGAGTGGACCTGGGAGCGATGGCAACAAAGGAGTGCTCCATATTCTCCAAAACTCCATTATTATTGGAGACTCACCATCTGATTGTTTAGTGTCATAACAGGACACTCGTTGTGGGAAGTCTTACCCCTCTGCAGAGATGCAGTCGGTATATTCTGCAACACCTGCCGACTGGGCTAGTGTGTGTGTGTGTGTGTGTGTGTGTGAATATACAAATATGAACAAATAAGGCATTCGGAGGATAATTTTGAGATCAATAGATCATAGGATAGATAGATACCAGAAGGGGGAGTTCATGTGTAGAAAAGTTCCTATAATACATGGTATAGATGTTTTCGAAGGCCTATTGACTTTTCAGTCGACTCTCATAGATAGATAGATATCCTTTATCCTCACTCAATTCTTTTTTCCTCTTCCTCTCCACTATATAGGCTCGTTTCCCTTCAAGTCTATTCTCAACTCTTTTCTTTAGCTTACATTTTGTCATTTTTCTCTTTCTCTTACTTTAGTCCTTTCTCTTTTTCTTTCACTTCCGTCACTATTTCCCCTTCTATCTTTCTATTACTCTTCTTTTATGTCTTCTTCATCTTTAGTTCTTCTCTTCATTAACATTTATTTTACCCTCCACAGAAGAACAAAATTTTGTACTTTGTTTAGGTTTATTTATTTGCACTATACTAACACTGATGTCTATATTAACACCATTTTCTTTGAAATGTAGTCTTGTATGTCCCCATTTTCTTTTAAATGTAGTTTTGTATGTCCCCATTTTCTTTTAAATATAGTCTTGTATGTCCCCATTTTCGCATCGAGATTGACAACTCTTTTTCTTTTGTAAGTTTAGCGACTGTTAACGTTTTTTCTATTATCCTTTCTGGTAAGTTAAACTAGAATGTGAATGAGAAGGAGGTTGGTTTTACTGCAAGACTTACATCTTACCTTGAAAGACAAACGCTCTGCACAACATCTCAAATCTGTTTACATTCCTAAATCAAAAGTCAGCACCTTATTAGTTCCTTTTTCTTTTCTTTTGTACTCAACGAAGTTTTGAATACGCTTTCGATCCTTCATTCTTTCATTTCAGTTTTTTTGATTTGTAAAAAGGTTTTTCGTAATTTTCTATTCCTTTTCTTCCCCCAAATCGTTCTTTTTTTTTATTCCTTCATTTTTCTTTCTCCTTTTCATTCATTTTTTCTTCTTTTTTTTATTACGGGTATTTTTGTCTGTCTTTTTACCACTTTTAAAAATGTACATCCTTTCATCTTTTCTTTTCTCCTTTTTTGCACTTGTCAAACACTTTCCGTTAATGCATTACCCAGTCGGCTGGGGCTGTAGAATACGCTTACTGCACCTCTGCAGAGGGGTAAAACCCCACCACCAACGAGTGTTGGCAAACAATCTGATGGCGAGGTTTCAGTGATGCTGGAACTTTGAGGAATACGGAGTACCCCTTCATTGCTATCGCTCCCAGGCCCAGTCTGATCCGGAGTGGTAACACCTGATAGGGCCCTATCTATGGGTCAAATAGAACTAAGCGGTGTACTCATGCTAAACTGAATTGTTTGAATTAAAACTGTTTGACTAAACTGAATAGCTTGAAATTGTAATGTTTTTGACATTTAAACTGTGTACTCATGCTAAACTGAATCGTTTGAAATAGAATGTTTGTATTAAAATGGATTTGACGTTAAATAACCCACAAAGGTTGATTTGCCATAAAACCCAACCAAACAACCAATCCATTGATGTAAGTTATATATTCCTTCCATTTTCACCTGGCCTTTAGGCAGGGCTAAGAATCCATTGTATTTCCGGCAGAGGGGTAAACCCTCTTCCCCAAAAGAGGTCTCTTTGGTATGACAGTAAAATGCATCCAGGGTGTGTGGAGTACCCCTTCATTGCCATTACGCTGATTGTAGCACAGCAAAGGTGTATCCTGGGTATGACGCTAAACGGAATCAGGTTGTGAGATTCCAGTTCTGGAGTTCTTGGAGTGTTGAATACCTCTTCATTGCCATTGCTCCAAGCTCCACGATAATTCGAAGAGGTAATACCTTTTAGGCTCCTATATACGAGACGAATAGTTTGGTTTGGTTTTATGGCATATCAACCATTGTAAATTATTTAATGCCAAATCCTCTTTATACATATATGTTAAATATATATGATTTGTAAACACATGTTTTTGGTGATATTTTTAAACAAGCATAAACAAATGGTTCCAAGTATTGCTATATTTCACTAACAATTCAATTAAACATCATTCATTTGTTTACACACAGTTGAATGGTCAAACTGTTCTGTTTCTAACTATTTGATTTAACTTAAGTCATTTATTTGCACGAAGTTTAAATTTCAAACAGTTCTATTTGACCCATTGATAGGACACTATTAGGTCCTACCACTCATGGCCAGAGCTGACCGGGAAACGATGGCAACGAAAGGGTACTCCACATTTCCCAAAGCTCCAGCATTACTGGAGCCTCGCCATCAGATGGCTTAATGCCATATGCGGGACACTCGTTGCAGGGTCTTACTCCTTTGCAGAGATGCAGTAAGTGTATTCTACAGCTCCAGCCGATTAAGCGATGAGCTAAATAGATCTGCTTGCAAATTATTTGTATTAGATAACAATACTTGATATCATATAACCGTGTGCAAAAAAATACGTAAGAAACAACACAAAATATGTAAATATAAAACATACGACGAACGTAATAGCCTAACCTCTAGGTGTAAAATAACCTCACACAAGTTATCCTCGGTTGAATGACAATAATAATCATTGCATTTTGCTTATTTTTCCGATAGAAAACTTCAAACCTCAATTTATGATTACCTAAAATATTTCCAGCGAAAGGAACCGACATCAACTAAGGTAATACCTAAAATGCTTCCTCTAGTAAAATAAAACGAGAATTCTTCCATACTGTCGCCGTGTTAGAACTACCGTATGGTTGCATAACCTGAACTTAAAACGTCTAGAGAAAAAGTTCGATGGGAACTAGACTAGGATGCGAGATGTAGTTTTGAAAAAATCCTGGAAGCAGCACTCAACAAAACAGCAACTGCACGGCCACTTTTCTTCTCACAAAACACCCAACTAAGACGGCCAAGATATGCTGGGTACTGCAAGTAAAAGTAAGGACGAAATTATAAGCGACGTTCCCTATGGGCTTCGATATAAGGCAACACCAGTGTTGACTGACCAGCAGACATATTCATTAGCCCTGAGGACTTACCAAGAGCGATGGCCAATAGGGACAGATGGCGAGAAAGAGTTTTGGGAATATGTGTTGTCAGCACGCCTTAATGGTGATGATGATTGTTCTCCTAAAAAATCTTCTTCCATTTTAGATCTATTTTTGTTTTAAATGCATTTTTAATTACCACTTTTGTGACGCTTCTTCCAAGACTTTCCATATTTGTATCTTGTTTATGATTAAATCAGATGGATTAGACATAAATTAATTTGTTGTGAATAAAACCAGTTTAACGATGGGTTAAATAGTATCTCTGCTGTTATTTTAGAAAGATGATTTCGGCATTAAATAACCCATGAAGGTTAGTACGCCATTAAACATAGAAACCACACCATCTTTGTTGTTATTCTTATTGCGTATGCTCTAAATTATCGAATACCACTTGAATAATGAACTCAAAAAGAATTTTGAAGTAACAAATCTGAAAAGAACACTTTTATATTCACTAACAATAACATATTACCTCCAGGGAAAGTCCCAGTGGTGTGATGGATAACATACTGGATTGCGACCGCGTAGTAAACGAGTTCAAACTCCAGTCACGCTACTACGTCCACTTTCGGACTAATAACCTTGGGAAAGTATAAATCCCCTTATCCTTCACCGGTGATGAGTTGAATAGTATCACTACAGTTTTTCTACAAGGATATGACTTTGGCATCAAATAACCCATGAAGGTTGATATGCTATTAAAACAATGTAATCTAACCTAACTATATTTCTACTGCAGCTACTACTATAAGTAACAATACAAATGGATTAGTTCTTTGAAAAATATTCTTGGTTCATTGTTGACCATTAGGAGCAAAAATATGCGCACTCCGGGCCCAAGTATTTAAGTTTTAAGGTAATAAAATATATTAGATTATAAAGACGGACAAAACTAAATAAGAACCTATATAAAAAGATTACATTTACTTTCTATTTTATCTTAATTGATTTCTGTATAAAACTATATATAGGATTGCTTTTAATACGTTTGAGAAGAAAACAATAATATTAGAAATCAATAACAACTAGAATTTATTTATCAAACCTTGCTTTTTCTTTCAAACCAGTATGCAGATTATCCACAACATACACTATGTAAACCTCTGTTTTTTAATATGTAACACACATTGCAGGATATTAAACGCATTAATAATATGAGCCATTCTGAGGCAAATCTATCTCAAATAGACTTTGATAGAGACATCGTTAATAAATAAGATGCTGATTAAGATTGCATAATGATTACTTAATAATCATTGAGAATATAACGTAAATAACTGAAGGAATTTTGACATCGATGATGCTGTTATTTTGGTAACTGACTGACTGACCCATAATCACCATTATAATTAAATTGTAACATTCCTTAAAAGTATATAAAAATCAGCATATAGATTCGATCATGAGATAAGAAATTCGACATTTTTTTAAATCATGTTTTATAGCAAAGAAAAAAAACGAAACGGCAAAAAAAAAAAAAAAGAAAAAAATGCTTGATAAATTTTGGCAACGCCATTATGAATCCATCTCCGATCGGCATATGTCAATAGACAAACAGCAACCTGTACGAAATTAAAATGAAAATTTGATAATCTTATTCCAGCATTCTCTTACGCACGCGTGAACAAGACAAATTTGAGTGACGTAAACAGCTGCATTTAGTTATGCGGACAATGTTCTATTGTACAACGTTGGTGGTCAGAAACCGACGATGAAAAAATTTAGCAATTCGACATGATGAACAAAACATTCCAATTCATTATGAAAGATCAAACTTTACATAGGTCAGCCCCGGTAAGCGATTTAACAACAAATTTCATTTAGTTTCGGTAAGTAAAAAGAATGAAGTGTGAATAAGTAAGAAACATTTAAATACCAGATTATATTCCGGAAATTGTATAATTATAATAATGCATATTTTTCTAAACCCAAAATTACACATTTGTTAGATAATTCCCAGTCCAATTCGCATCCTGCAGTTTTTAAGTGATCATATTTCTTAACAGGCAATTTGATCATTTTTCTCCTCAGTACTCTCTTGATTAAGAAAGGGTATTGAGCCCGCTAAGTGGCATAGTTCTAGCTCGAATAGTGAAATATAAATGTCATTCTTTCTTTCTTTCGGTCTTCATTACATAAAATATACAAGATAGGTTTATGTAAAAAATTTGCAGGAATTATCATGTCAATTAATAATTATAGTCCAAGTGCTGATTTATATAATATTATAACAGTTGGTGGCTGATGAGGACAGGGTATCGCACGTGTTTTTACACGTTATATGATAAGATATTAAAATTACAAATATTATAACAGAGACTGAATTTCATGTTATTTTTTTCATACTGATTATCATCATACATAAAAAAATCATATAATTGTATATTTTTCAAATTGATGTGATGTGAATATATATAATTCATTTTATTGTATTATATTAGATGAGTAACAACCAGCTACCATACAATCTGTTCATTAGTGACAGCAGAGATATGGTAAAACAGCAGAATGAGTATATTTTACATAATAGTAACATTGTGTGCATTTTTGCATTAGAGTGTGTAAACATCCCACCAGACTAACCATATTTGAATGACACAACAATCCAACGCAGGGTTAATAATCTAGGATCATCATTCACGCTCAACCTGATCATTATAATTTCTCAAGGATATAATTCTTAAATGCTAATCAAATTATTGAGTACTTCCCCCGATCCATTCGCAATTAATTACAATGTATGCTTTTTTTCTCAAACCAGTTATATCGGAATGTTGCGCGTGGGGAGATGAGGTTTTCCCCTCCGTTTGTTTTCTTGACAAATGGTGTACGTAGGTTTTTATGGGAGAAAGAATCAACAACCGTGCCTCCATTTTATTTTTTCTTCTTCTATACTAGTTGACCTAACAAGGCAAAAGAGTCCAGTCTGTCCAACTATTTACCCATAACTGGGACGAGAATGATTCATGCCTTTTCAAAGGGCATTAGCATGAAGTGAAACGCAAACAACCTCATCTAGGACTTGAATTTTGTTGAATTGAATTGTGAGTGATACATAGCAATACGTGGCGTCATGGTTAAAATGTTGGTCGGCAGAATTGTAGTAACTAGGCATTTGGAAAATCGAAGTGTCTGCTCGTTTATCTGCATTACTGAAAATGTAGATATCAGTAGATATTCGTAAATAATGGAGAACGCAGGAGTGTTAAAGAATTGTCAGAGAATCTTGTGTCGATGCCTCTTTAGACTGACACCTGTACCAACCTGTGGCATAAGGGTGATGGATGGAGAGATCAACGGTAAAATAGGATGGGTGAAAACTTTTTGGCGTAATGCCCATTATCAGGTAAGCTTCTCTGGAGTTGGATTACAATTTCTATTATTATTATCTTGTCTCTCCTCGTCTCGTCTCATACATGTGTGTGCGCATATATATATATATATATATATATATATATATATCCTCTTATGGATGGTATTTTTCTCAACACCGATTTCTTTTTTTTTTTTTCTCTTCTTTCGTTACAAACTCAAATAAAATTTTGATCTTCTCTATATCCTTGTACCCACCTTCCTTTCTCTACTCCGTCATTTTTCTTTTTAGCAATGAATGTTACTTTCCTCATCTTCCCTATGAGGGGGCTATGTCAGTATGTTTATCTATCAGTCTATCTAACTCAGTTATCTATATACAAAATCTTGTTAATATTTCAAATATTTCTCACTCTCTCTCTCTCTATATATATATATATATATATGCGTGTCTAGCCACATTGAAGAGATGTAATACAATGAAACAGTCTGTCTGTGGATGATTTTATATATATATATATATACACACACACACAGGACTAACTATTTCTATCTATATAAGTATATCAGTCTAAGTTGTCAATATTATCTATTTACAAAATCCTGTTAATGATTCTCTCTCTCTCTCTCTCTCATATATATATATATATATATATATACACACACACATATATATATGTTTATAGGTGTCTATTCTGTTTGGAAAAATTCAAATTAATTTTCTTAATCTCTCATATTTACATTTTTCGATTATTTTCTCCTACTCTAAATACTTTCTAGTTCTTTTCATCTAATTTGTTCCTCAGTCGCTCTGTTTTATCTTTTATGCGCTTTTTCTCTCTCTTTGAGTCGTCATGTGAGTGCTTACAAGCCTGTGACTATCTTAATACTATTTTTGTTTTTCTTTTGACTGGTTTATTCTAACAAATCTGAAGGATTATAGTCTGAAATAATGATAAGTTTCGTTCTTTTTTTCCCAAGCATGCATATACAAAAACCATATGAATAATATTTACACACACACATATATATGTGTGTGTGTGTGTGTGTGAATATTATACTTATATCCTTAATCAGGTTTTCTGTGACTAAATTGACTAACTCATTTGTATTAGACAACAAATATTTATTTTTCAACATAATCTCATTCTTTGTCAGTGCACGTCTTCATTAATCACAGAGATTAAACATAAAACCGTGAAAACTTCAGGTAAATTTTCAAACTGTGTTTATGTGTGTAAAAAAAGTCCCTGTAGTCTTATGGCTAAAGTGCTGGACTGCAACAACTTAGTAAGCAAGTTCAAACTCCAGTCGTGCTATTACGTTCCCTTTCGGGGTAATACTTTTGGGAAAGGTATGAACCCCTGTACTACCCACCTCCAAGTTTGCGATTAAATTTCTGTTTTTCTACAAGGATGGCTTTAACATTAAATAACCCATAAAAGTTGTTACACTATTCAACAAAACAAAACACACACACATATATACATAAGCGTCTGAAGATGGAATTGTTATACAAGAGTTTGTATGAAACAACTGATTTTAAATACAATTTTCATTGCGATCATTTAGGTTCAATGGGTTATCAACTATTTTGGTTTATTTAATGCCAAATCCATTTATATATATATATATATATATATATATATATATATATATATATATATATATATATATATAAAGCGAATACTTTGTTGGTAACTTTATTTGAAACGAGGAAGAGCTCATTTGTTAAATGGTTTAAAGTATTTCTATTTAACACTAATAACTTTTTTTTAATATTACTCATTTCAAGAACTGCTATTCAAACCCATCTGACCCTCAGCCACCGCCTTCTAGCACCTTTATGATAAAAAAAAGGTTGGGTGTCTGTTTGCCACGACAGCAATTTGAAGAATACGTTCGGGACAATCGTATAGTTGCAAGAGCTTGTCATGACAAGCTGATTGATTGAATCGGACATCTCCTACTGTCCGTCTAACCTAGTAAGGACCAAATGTTGCAAGCCACGTGACCACTTTGGTTGCCATGTCCTGAAGCATTACGGGTCGCCACCAACGACCAAAATGTTGCCGCGTTTTGTGGAGGAGAGGTCTTACCACTTTGCAGAGGTGCAGTCTACCACTCAAGCCGACCGAGCAGGATTTTCATCATAGTTTGAAAAACATTTTATCATATATATAACAAAATATAAAAATAGCAGCTCTTAATTAAAATCATAAAATTGTTAGAATGTTTTCTGAGGGGAAGTGATTAAATCACTTTAAAAAAATCTAAATAACAATCAGAGGTTTTTTTTTACCTTCTAAATTTCACATTTTCACGAGAGTGATCCATATAGTCCACCACTTTTTATTGACTGAAATTTCAGTAAAAAATATTCTCTTTACTGTTTAATGTGCGTATTGTATATGAGAAATAAATATTAATTTTTTCAGTCACACGTGTGTACATATTCGGGACAGCATGACCGAAAGTCAAGTTATATCTATGATCCAAGACATGTTGGATATAATCTGGCCTCGTGCCATTACTTAGCAAAGATTATTAAATACACACACACATATATATATATATATATATATATATATATATATATATATATATATATATATATATATATATATATATATATATATATATATATATATATAGTGGGTGCCTCTGGTGGTGTAATGGTTAGCAAGCTAGACGAGCAAACCTACACAAATAAGTTCGAATCTTATCGTTTGTTCCATTCATACGGCATTGTGTCACATCTAAGCAAAAAGCTTAGTAAACTACTAAATTAGTGTGTATATATATATATATATATATATATACACTAATGTGTGACATACTCTTCTGTTTTTATGCCGCAATAGAAAAATAGCAATTGGAATATCTTGTTTTTCATTTTATTTCTCCATGTATGAGCTTATATCATTGCATTTGTGTTGTGTGAACATGTCCGTGTATTTGCCCTAAAGACTGAGTAAATTCTGTGGATAAAAAAAAATGGAAACTATTAAAATTCATATTTTAGTCAATACGTACCAAGTAAAACGTTGCTACAAATTCTAAAATTTCAGTTTGTATTATACGCTCGATATTTCTTTTTTTCGTAGCTCAGTTAGAAGTGAGTAATTCGTTTCGTTTTTTTGTTTAATGGCATATCAACCTTCGTTGGTTATTTAATGCTAAAGCCATCTTAATAAAAGAATATTAGTGGCACTATTTAACCCATAGCTAGTGGGGATAAGAGGTTTTATAACTTTACCATTGGTATTAGTCTGAAAGTGAACTCAATAACACAACTGGAGTTCGAACTCGGTTACTACAATATCGCAGTCCAGCACGTTAGCAACTTACTTCGCGAGAACTCTCTTAAATACACATTATACACTAGTGCATGTTATACACGAATAAATGTGCGACAAACATATATTTTAACTGGCGCCAACTCTCTTTTCAACGGAGCTTAGAATATACAATATGTATATACTGACTGTATCTTCTGCAGAGGGACAAGTCTAGAGAATGACACTAAAGAGCATTTGATGGAGAGTCTCCAGTTTTGGAGATCTGGGGAGTGTGTTTACCCCTTCATTTTCATTACACACAGGTTCAGTCGGACCCAGAGTAATAGTAACTTTTGGAGTCTCATCTATGGTCAAATAAACCTGTTTCAAAATCATTCGTATTCGATAGGAATATTTGATGCCACATTGTAATGGATATGGAGAGTCAAAGTTAGAAAACCAGAGGCAAATTCTGGGGAAGGAGAGAGAAAGAGAGAGAAGAAAAGAAAAGAAGAAGTAAAAACAGACAGAGATTCTAGGAATTGGCAGCTGACCTGAGTGAGTCAGGTCAAAGAAATAGTTGTAGGTTAGCCAATCACAAAAATGAGAAAAAAAACGGGAGGTCCTAAACCTTTTGCGCAGGTGTGGAACCATCGGAAACGGATATATTCCTTCCTCCGATACCATGCGGAAGTAAGAGGACAACTCAGGTTTGATAGTTGGCTCGGAGATGTGACGAGATAAAGACCCAAGTGAACACTCAGGACAATGTGGAGATAGTCAAAAGTTGCGGCTCCCATTTTCGGTGAGCTCCGAAAAGAAGTCTCACCCCAGATGCGCAGCCGTGGAGACGAAACCAAAGAATGTTATAACTCCAACAGAAAACCAGAAAGAAAATCCAAGGTCTGTTTCTGCTCTCTCTCTCTCTCTCCTCCTCCTGACAAGTTTCTCTTTGTACAGCTAACGCGGGTGACTAAGTTTTTTTTTCTTTCTCACGACGACTACCTTAAAAGTGTAGGAGCAAATAAACTTTAGTGTTAGTGAACTAAAACAGAGTTTTGTGTTTTCGTCATCATTTCCCATAGCGAGGTTACAACAAGGTCCAGCTACGACTTAAGACATAGCGATACACCCATTAACTCGTTTGCACAGGGTGGTACAAATGTCTATCTAATACCGTTATGGTACAACATAACTGTTAATTATTTATATTACGACGTCACAGTCCAGCTTGTTAGCAGCTACGTCACAGAGACTCCAAAAATTATTTGTATTAAGAATATTCATTTGAAGCTAAATTCTTAACTAAATATTATTAATAGATACTTGAAACCAAATAACTGCGTGTAAACAAATAACTGTTATCAAATAGAAATAACCACTTGAAACCATTTAATTATTAGTATTAATTTTTAATAATTACTTTAAATATATAACAGTGTGCAAATTATTTGCATTGGACAAAAATACTTGATATCATATTAAAAAAACTCTTAAGACACAACTACATAAAAATGTTAATATAAATTTACAATAAACACGATTCCCTAAACTCATGGCATTAAATGATCTGAGACGGGTTGATATGCCGTTAAAACTAATTTGTCTGTGTTGAGTTGTTTCCTATATTTTTTTACGTCTAATTTTACACGCTTAAACATCTTACTTCATAATTTCTTCCCCTATATTTTCTAATATCGAATGCTTGTGAAAAAAGTAACTTTAAAATTTATTTAGCTTTATTTTTACGGCTTTCCCTTTTCTCCTATTTGCTTTTTCTTTCATCTCTCTCTCTCTCTCTCTCCTATTGTTCTTTTCCATTTTTTATCTGCTATTTCTATTTTCCTTCAAGAACAGATAAAAAGAGTGAGAAAAAAAAGTTATTATCGCCAGTGAATCTACATGTTCCAATGGCCGCAACCTGCAAGGAATTACCCGCGGAGGAGTCAATTAGTCTTTGTTGAAACATATGTGCCTTTCTTAACAACTTCATTCAACGCTTTGCCTCAATGAAATCCTTTAAGACTCACAGCAAGGAAAGTAATTCGTTGTTATAACAACGTCAAAATCATAGCAATTGGTCTAATTGATAATTTTCGAAAGATATCTGATACATTATTTCAGTCAAGCGTTCATCTTTATTATTTCATTTATCCTCATTATCTTGAGGATCCTAGTAGGTTGGTTAAAAAAAGTATCGAGATTATAGCTATATTCACCAAGACAAATGAACAACGAATGAAACGTTAATTTTGTTCAATTTTATTCTCCTTAATGTTAAACACTTATTCCAGCAATTTTTTTATTGGTTCAAGCACCACTGAAACTGCTCTTTCGATATGGTGTGAAATTGCAGAATCGTCGTTTTTTTTCCTCAAATTTTAACATTGCGCAGTCGGCTGGGGCTGCAGAATACACCGACTGCACCTCTGCAGTGGGGTAAGGCCCCCCACCCCACCCAACGAGTGTCCTGGATATGACACTAAACAATCTGATGCTGGGGCTTTGGGGAATGCGGAGCACACCTTCATTGCCATTGCTTTCAGGTCCACCCTAGCCTGAAATGGTAGCACCTGATAGGGTCCCTATCTGTGGGTTAAATAGAACTAAACTGCATACTTATGCTACACTGAATTGTTTGTATTAGAACTGTTTGACTAAACTGAATAACCTGAAATAAAAATATTTTGGACAATTAAACTATGTACTCATGCTAAACTGAATTGTTTGAAATAAAACTGACTATTTGTATAAAAAGGATTTGGCGTTAAATTACATACAAAGGTTGATATGCCATAAAACCCAACCAATATCAAATTTTAACATTTCATTTTTGAAAATTAGAATAAGTCGAAAATATTATAGGTGATGGACGTACGCAGTCTTATGTTTTGCAAAAGAAATTTCTTTGAAAAATATCTGGATTAATTTTTCTAAATTTTTTTTTTTTTTGCTTGGAAATATGAAATATGCAATTTTATATTTTTATGATGGCCTTGTTAAACACTTCTATTAAGTGATTTTGGTGTACATAAATTTGTAATATTAAATAGAAACTAATTATAATTATGACGGGTTTTCAATATGTCGTGACGATAACAACGACCAAAATGAGGACACTAGTCTAATGATAGGGGATTTGGTTTTATGGCATATCAACCCTTGATGGTTATTTAATGCTAAATCCTGTTTAAACATATATATGATTTTTAAATGAATAGTTTATCGATAAAATCTTTTGAATGAGCATTTGTTTGCACACAGTTAAATGGTTTCAAGTATGGCTATCTAACACTAATAGTTCTTGTTGCTAGATTACTACCAAATACTAATAATTCAATTTAATATTAATCATTTGTTTGCACAGTTATTTCAAACGTAATTAATGATTACATAGTTCTACTTTACTCATAGATGGGTTGATTGATTGGGTTCTATGGCATATCAACTCCTGTAGGTAATTTAATGCCAAATCCTTTTTATACATACACATTAAAAATACGATTTGTAAACACATTTTAAACAAACCAGAGTTCTTTCGTTTGTATACAGTTAAATGATTGCAAGTATTCCAATCTAACCCGAATAATTCTATTTACTAAATTTCATTTGTTTGCACACAGTAAAATGGTTTCAACAATTGCTTGGTAACACTATCAATTTAACATCAGTCATTTATTTGCACATAGTTAAATGGATATACATATGATTTGTAAGCGATAATTAGTAGGTAATTTTATTTACAAAAAAAAGGTAAACCTCATTTGTTTCCACATAATTAAGTACTGCTATTGTTTGCGCACAGTTAAATGGTTTCAAGTATTGCTCTCTCACACTAATAAGTAAAGTTGTTGGCGATCGTAGTCGAGGGGGACCCGAAGACTCCCTTTTCAAAAGCTACAACACCGAGAAGTTAGGGAGGGTGTTACTCCATTCCATAGATTGCTCCTCTTTACTCTTGATCCATACCTTATAATGCTGAGTGTTAAGCAAGGTGGCATCAAGTACCATTTCTTTTAGTCTTTGGTATGATTCGACCTGGGATTGAACCCCAGGTCTCCCAGACCATTGGCGAACACTCTACCCGTTAGGCCAATTGTCTAACACTAATAACACTATTTAATATTAATCATGTTTGCACATAATGGTTACAAGTACAACAATATTCCTTTACACACAGTTAAATGATTCCAAGTATTGCTATGTAATACAATAATTCAATTTTTGCATAAGGTTAAACGGTTTCAAGAATTCCACACTAATAGTTTTATTTGAACTCAGTTAAATAGTTCCAAGTATTGCTAACAATTCAATTTAACATCGGTCATTTGTTTGCCAACAGTAAAATGGTCTAACTTCTATTTGATTTACAGATGGGGCTCTAACTAGTATTGCCACCCAGAGTCAGAGTGGACCTGGGAGTAATGGCAATGAAGGATACTCCCTATTCTTCAAAGCTCCAGGATTGGAGCCTCACCATCAGATGGTTTAGTGTCATATACAGGACACTCGTTGGGGGTGTCTTACTCCTCTGCAGAGATTCAGTCAGCGTATTCTAGAGTCCCAGCCGAGTGGACTGGCATAGATGAGACCCTAACACGTAATACCAATCCGGGGTCAGAGTAGACCTGAGTGTAATGCAATGAAGGAGTATTTCACAATCCCTAGAATTTCAAGACTGGAGCCTCACCATCAGATAGTTTAGTATCATATTCAGAACACTCGTTGGAGATGCCTTATCTCTCAGTAGAAATGCAGTCGGTGTATTCTATAGCTCCAGCTGACTAGGCTAACACTTAGTTATATAATTGAAAAAAAAATAGTTGACATGGATTCATGTCTAGAATTTGTATATTAAAGTGTGGACAACTGCTTAGCTATTTTCTATATAATATATTCCTCTGGTGAAATTACCAGCATATCCAAGTCATAAAAATGTCAGAAAAAATTATGGAACAATAAAAACTAAGATAGAATATTTCCCATGCAAATGCAATGCATTTTTTTATGTAATGTTCTTCAAAGATGTATGAACGAGTTTGTTTTTATTGTATCTTATTTATTCGCTCAAATTAGATCTAAGCGCCGTGAAAAGGGCGGGAAGCTTGTGGCATCCCAATCTTCCATTATTACTGACGGAGGTGGCGCCATCTTATACCGGAGAAGACAAAAATATGGAGGTAATTATTAAAAGAAAGAAAATGCGAGAAATTAGCAATGCCTGTCATGAGGAAAAGAAAGCTTAAGATTTAGTACTTGCTTTGCCCATTTTTACTAGTTGCATATTTCGTTTTTTCTTACACCTTGACACCGAGAGAATGTTGTTACTTTCCATATTTAAAACCGAGATAGAAAAGAATATTTGAATTATTTTTTCTTTGAATGCGGAGCCGGTGGGGGGATTTACATAATATACGAAGAAAGAATTGGTGGAAAGGTTGATGAGAGGATGATTTTTTTCCAACGATTTCTTTTGCGCAATATACAGAGCAGACAGGTGGCTAATTTAATCATTTTTTTTTTCATTTCTTTCTAAACATAATGACTTAGCATTAATATTAGAACACTATTCGGAAATTGTTTTATTGATGTTCTTTACATTTGAAGCACTCAAGATGTTTACTTCAGTCCGTGGATTACTTGCATAGTCTCTACGTGTCTTAAAAATGTAAACAGCTTTTCTTGCTGGAATACTGTCGTTGTGAGAAGAATTTCTTTTTTTTAAACCAGTGGAATGGCTCCTGATCTACGATTTAATATCAAGAATTTTGTTGTTCAAGTTATTAGACAGAAAATTCAAAAATGGACCTCACTCACTCTCTCTGTGTATTTGTCTCACATACACAAACACAATATATATATTTTTATTTTTCAACCTCAAATTAAACGCGTGGAGTCATCTGATGAGGCGATGAGTATAATGATATTCTTCGCCGAAATAAATTTATGATGACAATTTAACCAGGTTTGCGTTTTCTTCTGTTTGGATTGTATACGTTCTGTATGAGAGTTTTGTTATATAAACCTAGATAGAGAATTTATAACAATATCTATACATCAAGCACTCCCATAGATTTATATGAAATTCCTCATATATTCTATACGCCAATAATCCACAACCATTGTCTTCGGACACTAACTGAATATATATATATATATATATTGGAGGGAGGGAGAGTTTAGTTTTATGGAACATCAACCACAGTGGGTCATTCAATGCCAAACACAGTTTGAACATGTATATATGTATAATTTGAAAACAAATAGTTTATAGGTAGCAAGGTTTAGATCAGCAGTCAAGATGATTTTAAGCTGTGTTTCTTCTCTAGGAGTTGGAAGTAGTCTATTTTTTTAGATACTCTGTTATTTATATACTGGAGGGAGAGAGAGAAAATAAGAGAGGTTATGATATAAAAAAGACTGTGAACAGGTATAAATAAATAAATTGATAATTACGAATAGAGATATTAAAAAACTGGTTGTGATATATTTATAAAACTTTGGTTGTGTTTTATGCTACTTAAAACCAAATCCTGTTTATATATGGTGTGTAAGCGAATAAATTAGTAATATAATTTTGAAACGAGCAAGAGCTCATTTGTTTGGACACGGATGATTTCAAGTACTGTCATCCAACATTGATAATTCAGTTTAAGCGCCTTCAGGCCAGCCATGTGGCATTCGTACCAAGTGGTTGTTCTCGCTAAACTATGACATCTTGGTTTCAGTGGACCGTCCTCTCAGGTCTTTGCCTGCTGGCAGGACTAAGTGTATTGCTTGGTGTCTGAAGCGCCTAAAAGAGGAATGCCTACAGGATTAAAAAATTTCGTACCTGCCGCGTGTGAGTCACGATTCGTATGCAGCCCTCACCATAAAACGACCTTGTGCCATATTCTAATACGGTGGTATGTCAGATAAATCGCAGTTTAATGTTAATCATCCGTTTGCACGCAGTTAAATTGTTACAGCAAATGATTAAATATTTATATTTGACTCACAGATGAGACCCTAACAGACACTGCCACTCCGGATCAGAGTGGATCTAAGAGTAATGGCACATTCCCAAGAGCTCCAGGACTGGATAGTTTAGTATCATACCCAGGACACTCATTGTGGGGATGGTCTTACTCCTCTGCAGTGGTGCAGTCGGCGTATTCTACAGCCCCAGTCGAGAGAGCGATATATATATATATATATATATATAGAGAGAGAGAGAGAGAGAAAGAGAGATGGCGAAAGAGACAGAGAGAGATGGACTAGAATTACTAAGTTATGAACAGACCGACATGCGTATATAAATAGGCTTGGTTTGGTTTCTTAGTTTAATGGCATAACAACCTTCGTGGTTTATTAAATGCTAAACCTAGCTTCGTAGAAGAAGAGTAGTAATACTATTCAACCTATTGTTGGGAGCATAAGGAATGTCATGCAGATAGATGTGAATAGATTAAGATTGACTGACTGTGAACAGACTAGGAAGTAGACGTTGACAGGATTTTGCTAGGAAATATGAAATACGCAGTTTTATATTTTTATGGTAGCTCTGTTAAACACTATTAGTTGATTTCGGACGTTTAAGAGTCGGTAATATCATCAAACAGAACCTGATTACTATGATAACAGATTTCAAAATATCGGTGGAGTTTTTTGTCTTAAATACTGATATAATGAACGGTACACAAACCCATGCATTGTAACTCTTATCTTTCATTTAGTATTAATACTGTTATGTACACTAAACTGAATCCCCCACCAAAAAAGAAAAACAGAATATGTTTGGGCGGTGTGTTAAGAAGGTTATGACTTTGGTAACTGACTCCTTCACGTCTTATCTTCTTTTTGTATCATGAAGCTACAAAGGAATGAATTCCGAAAAGAAAAGAAACTTGGATACTTTTAAACTCAACATTTATTTCCAGGTTTACGGGCATTTTGTAAAGAAAAATGTTTCCTGAACCAGGAAAAAATAGCTGACCTTGCCAGTCGAGGCGTTAGAGGAATATCAACAGTCCTTTTAGTATATTGTGAATCGTTGTATGGATATAAGGGGGTTGAGGGTACCCCATGTGTCTCTGTGATCTGACGCAGCTACGAGAAGGAGACATCACGCGCTGCTAGGCCAGAGGCCCTGTCAGTAGAAATGTGTGCTTCAACTGGCTGCCGAGAGAAAAAGGAGCCGTCCACCTCAGTCGAGGCAGTAAAAGATTCTCAGATGGGGTTTCTTTTTGGTGCGAGGAAGCCCGACTTTTCAGGCATGCATGGATAGCGCTTCCTGTCAGAGGCCTCTGGGGAGATTGTTATTTTGGTATTTATTTTATTTCGTATTTGTTTTATCTTTATATGTTGTTGTTGTTGTTTAATTTCTTATTCAATCTCCTCATATAATCTATTCATCATAAATACCGTTCCGGGCAATTTCTTAAATGCTAAAACATTTGGAAAAAATTTTTTTTAAATTTCACTATTGTATGCAGAACAATTTTTATCAAAAAAGGTATGGACCAGCAATTGTTGAAATAGATAAAGTGATACATTAGGAATGCGATTCTTATTATTGCTTGTATCTTAATAAATATATATTCCGCCCTTTTTTCCTCTAACTCTGTCCGTTCCTTAAATTTCAAATTAGTTAAAGTTAAAACTTGAATGTGCAGGGTTGGAGGAGGGAAATGGGGAAAAAGGGGGAAGAGGGGGAGTGGACGTAGCAGAAAGGAGAGAGAGGGAGAAAGTTTCTTATATACCCACAAGTTAAACATTTGAAGCCATGGGAAGCAGCATGGTGGATGTGAAACACGGTGGATGAACCCAGTGTCGGGTCATGGCGCACTTCAGAAGATGTTGGGCGGACGAAGTCTACTAGTCAACGACCAGGATCACATAGTTCAGTCAGAAAACTATTGCTGCTCATCTTTAAGGGTGGCAACTACTCATCATCATGTAGTGCTGGTAGCACGAATCTCCCTGACCCTCTGTAGCCACCCGTATCGTCCATCGCTTCCAGCAGGTCTTCCAGGCTACATTCTGTATCGTCACAGAGCTGTTGTATATCGGTTCTAGCTGGTCGTCTTACCTTTGCTTGTCCATGTGAAAGGGTCCACAGGTGACCGACGCTTATGAGTTCGCCTTTATTTCTCCAGCAATGTCCTGCATGTCTGGTTCGTCTAACTTGGAAAGTTTTCGTCATGTGTGGTAGGTGGCCGTACAGCTGCTGTTTTGAGGGGTGTTGCCTCTAGGATTTATTCAATATACCTCGCAGCATTCTTGTGTAATTGCCGTCAAGTTTTTCTCCATACGCTTAGTTAGAGTCCATGTGGTGCATCCATATAGCAGTATCAATATGACCGCTGTTTGGAAAAAAAACTGCCTTTTATTTCATTGGTCTGGTCGGACTTCCATATGACCGATATCTTATTGATAGCTGTCATGCCTTTACTAGTCTAAGGTTAAAATACGGCCATCGAAAGATTACTATGACTCTTACTAAAACTGTATATCCAAACTGTATCACCCTTCGCGCGGGTAAAAAAAGAGACACGTTTTGCTGAGGTTAGAGATCTGGCCACAGTGTTCGAAAAATCAGTATCAGAACACATACACAAACAAAAATTACTTAGATGTAAAAGCACAATACAAATAGTGACATTTATATAGAATAAGCCAACAACCGAAGCTGACAGCGTCTGCGGTAGAGCATAACACAGACATGGTATCCATGTTCTTGTATGCATACTATCACAGTGAAGAAGAAATAAAATGTCATGTTACAGGCAATGGGTGGACGTTTGTATCAGCATCTGCATGGAAAAACTCTATCAATGCAGTTATAGTCGAGAAAATACAACCTGGAATAATGGTAGCTATGTTTAACGGCAAACCCGGCACAACGATCATTTCCAGCTACAGTCCTTCCAACGCTAGTGATGAAACAGACCTCGACACCTTCTATTATGAACTATCCTCCCTTGTTCATAGCGTCTTTAAACACAACGTTCTCATCATCGGAGGAGACATAAATGCCAAAATCGGTAAAAACGTAAAAACAAATTCAGATTACACAACTCGTCAAACAGAAATGGAAAACACCTAAGGGATTTCATACTAGAAAATAGACTAACGTGCCTTAATACTAAATTTCAGATAAGGAAGGGAAAACTATGGCCTTTCACTTTCGCAAATAATGCTAAAACACAGACTATATCCTCATGAATAAGAAATGGATTAACAGCGCTTTGAATTATGATACATATTCCTCTTTTGAAAGAGTGTCTTCTGACCATTGAATTTTCACGGCAAAGATACGTCTGCGTCAACGCAGGAATGATTCGCAAACAACCAAAACCGCATATTATGTCTGGACCATACTTAACAATAGAGATATTAGCGATAAATATATGATAACACAAACAAATTCGATGCACTTGAGTAGATATCAGAAACACCGATTCCAAATGACGAATATGAGAACTCCGTCAATGCCCACATAGAAGCGGCAGCAGGATGCGTACCAACCAGACTAAGAGCAAAATAGAGTTCCTTGGCACACATTAGCAGTTAAGAAAAACGTGACGACGTGAAAATCGCATCCCTACGCAATAAAAGGAACCCAACTAATTCCAACACTCAGAGACTTAAGAAGGTACAAAGTGAACTAACTAATGCATACCTAAAAGAACAAATAGAATACATCCAAGACTAGATCAATAAGATTTGACACTCGGTTGAAGATAGAAAATCTTGGATAGCGTGGCAGACAGTAAATGAAGTGAGTAAAATAAAAAGCTCCGCGAGAGCGAAACTAAAAGCAGCCAACCAAGAAAAACGGATACACTTGCGGAAAGAACACATCAAGAATCTGCTTGGAAAGTCCCCTAAAGTTACCGATGAACCTATCACAAAAATTAAAAATCAACTAGACATCAAACTAGGACAGTTTACACAAGAAGAACTCGACGTAGTACTAACAAATACTAAAAACAGGAAAGCTGCCGGTCTTGATAAAATACCACCAGAAGTATGAAAAACAAGCAAATTCGACGACATACAGCTCCGATACTGCAACGCCGCATATAATCAGAGCACAACAGATGTTGCATAGTCATCTTCTGATTCATGCAGAAATATACATATATATGCTGGATACATACCGACGCAAAGATAACAGACGCAAGAATAAAGGACGCATGAAGACTTCTTTACAAATATATTTACCTCTCACTTTATTGCAAGGGTTCGAAAGGGCTGTTCAAGGTTTGCATGTGAGAGGGTGCTGGAGACCGAACATAAACTTCATATTTTGACCTCCACTACTTATGACCGTCACGATGTGTCTTTCTTGTTCTCTTAGATGAAGAGGTCTTGGGGTCCACTGCTGGATGCTGGCTTCCTTTATTGCATCTTATCAGCACCTTCTCTGGACCCCAAACTCCATCGGGGGTTTCCGAGGGCCCCCTCGGTCGGGTGTGGCTTTCCCTACCACATCTGGTCTCTAGCTGTCTGGAATTCTACTGGCAACTGCTTTGGCACCCAACTCAACTCAATTATATAATAATTCAACGCCCACACGATCGCCCACTGGATCTTTGAAATCGAATGTTTAATCGTCATCAAGCGGAAATAACTGTCATGCAGTTCAGAGGTTACTCTCTTCCGGTGCATCACTGTAGTGGCACAATGGGACCTTCACCTTGTCCCATATCATAAGCCTTAATCCGCCCACGCGATCTCTTTCGATTACTGGCCATTGGAATATGTCACTTCCTTCCGGTGTATCACCTTGGAATAGTATTTTTGGGCTGGGTTGAAGGTCAAAATATAACACAGAGAGGTGGAGAAAGAGCTGTATCCTCCTTTTCCCCAAGAAAGGTGTCCTCGGTATCGCCAAGATCTACCGGAGTATAACCCTTATTTCAATAGCGGCTATGATTTACAATGCTCTGACACTCAACCGCGTTGAACCTGAAATTGAGAAAATTCTTAGGAAAAACCAAAATTGCTGACGTAGAAATCTGTCCACAACATTACAAATTCTGACAATCCGTCGAATTTTTTAAAGTGTTCGTGAAAAAAACTCTTATTTGTAGACTTCTCCAAGGCATTTGACTCCATATACAGAGGGAAGACGAAGCAAATACTTCTAGCCAACGGTCTACACTATCGATAGGCTATTGGTCATACGGAAGTCAGACCTATCCGATAAAATAAAACGCAATTTTTTCCAAACACTTTTCGTGTCCATACTACTATATAGATGTACCACTCGGACGTTGACTAAGCGTATGGAGAAAAAGCTTGACGACAATTGCACAAGGATGGTACTAGCTATATTAAATTAATCCTGGAAGCAACATCACATAAATTAGCAGCTGTACAGCCGCCTTCCTCCCATCTCAAAGTCCATCCAAATTAGACGAACAAGACATGCAGGACACTGCTCGAGGAGCAAGGAAGAACTTATAAGTGACGTTCTTCGATGAACCCGTTCGCACGGATACGCAAGTGTAGGACAACTAGCGCGAACTTATCAACTGGAGCCCTGTACGGATACAGGATATAGCCTGAAAGACCAGCTGGAAGCGATGATGATAGAGACAGATGGCAAGAGAAAGGAAAATCCGTGTGAGTATCACGATATGATGATGATATCTACAACATGATCTCTTAATAATCATACAATGTCAGCAAGAAAAAAAACATTATATAAATGACAATTAGGCCAGTAGAGTTGAGCGAAAGCGTTCTGGGCTGGCGGCAACACCCCACAAGACACCAACTATACGTCCACCTGCCTCCCATCACGAAAACTATCCAAGTTAGACGAACCAGACATGCAGGACACTGCTGGAGAAGCAGGGACGAGCTCATAAGTGGTGTACTCCTACGGACCCCCACATATGGCCGGGCAAAAGCAGGACGACCAGCTAGAACATATATACAGCAGCTCTGTGAGGATACGGGATGTAGCCCTGAAGACCTGCCAGAGGCGATGAACGATAGGGAAAAGTGGCGAGAGAGGGTCAGGGATATCTGTGCTAGTGGCATGACATGATGATGATGATGATGATGATGATATAAATAAATTTTTGTTACTACTAGTGGTAAAAAAAAAACAAAAAAAAAAACACAGCCATACCTCCAGTAAAGTCTTCATCAGATCATGATCCTAAGGTCAAGCATAGTTTTGAAGCTTAAACATCATTACCACTCACCTGCTACTTCCTAACAATACCTTAACATACAATTATACTTTGTTAATTTTACCGTTAGGGATGCTAGACAAATGTAGATACAAGTTCTGATCTTGAAAAAAATTTATATATTCCCTCTTTTCTTACGTAAGCTCTATAAGTCACACATATACACACACATGCACATACACACATAAATACAGGCACACACGTATTAGGAGGAGCATTTAGTGTAACTGTTATCAAGGTAGGAAATGAAATCGTCGAACAGAGTCCAAATCCTGGCCGAGGCTGTTTGCATTTTCCTTCACGCTAAAACCATAGGGAAAGGGATGAATCCATCTGTCCTGCTCCATCAATGGGTTAATAGTTAGACAAACTGGGTTATTCAGCTTTGGTTTGGCAACCAGTCTAGGAGAAAGAAAAACAAAGTTACTCTGCTTAAAATTGGCATTGCGTCACAACGGGGATCATTATATATTATCTAATCTACAGATTTCAAAATTTGAAATGAAAATTTGAGTACATTGTAGAGTTTAATAACAAATAATTCCTATTAATATATTTTTTAGTCATACGTTTCACAATATATAATAAAATCCTAGAATCTTTGGTTTAATAGAAATTATCTTTATAAAAAATTGTTAGTGGGTGTTCTTATTTGTGACTGATATTACATGTGTATGGGTGTGAGTGTGTGTAAAGTGAAAAACGACATTATTTCCAAAGAGTAAAAACGTCTTCTTTACTGCATCAACAGACCAAGAAACCGGAAGTGTTGGCTTCTTTTCAGTTATCAAAAGTGCCGAACTCTTCACTTTGGTTTCTGCTGTTAGCGGAATAAAAACAGTTTCGAATAGTTGACTGACAGATGTCGGTTGAGGCCTATCTTGAGCATCGTTGTCACCACTCTCATTGGCAAATAGTTGTTATGTGGAACAATAACAAAGAGGAAATAATACTAAAATCTCTTAAGTGTATGATTCGAAAAAAAAAAAAAACAAACAAACAATGCAAATAGTCTAAAATGGGAAAGCGTGCGTGGGGTGTTGAAGTCAGTGAGAAATTTAGGAATAATGCTTTACGAGAATCTATTACTTTGGGCGCTTCACGTGGTGTAATGCTTATCAAGCTAGATTTGCAGACCATTGTTAGTGAATTTGATTCACACTAGGTGACTCACACTTCTGTCATTGTGTCACAATTGAGCTATGCTTAGTAAATAACAATTAAATTGGTCAGCGTGTAGGGTGAAGGAAGCTTGTTGGTATAAACTGCCCGTAAAAATAGTCTCATTTCTTTGCTTTACACTACTGAAAAAATGTTTGATTTCAGCGTTTGATTTCAGCGTTATAAGTATATATTTTTTTATTACAGAATCATATGTATATCTCTACATATTTTGACCACGAAGCCAAAATGTGACACCAAGTTGGTTTAGTGTTGTGCAAACGAGCAGTAATAAAAACTCATGCGGATTTGGGTGCAAAAAGTTGTTAGTTTCTTCATCATTCCTCTTCAGGGATGCATCAGGCGCCTAGCAATAAACTTTGCCTTTTCTCCTTGATTACAGCATTATAGAACATAAAAATACTCTTGTGGGATCAGTGTGTGTGAGAGTGAGTTAGGATTACATGCACGTGTGACTATTTTCACCTCAACTTTCAAAAGGTCAGATCAAATTTCGGTTTTAACTGTTCTGATCTCAAAATGCGAATAGATTAAATTGGGAGGGGAAGGAGATGATGAGATCTATCAAGATGTCGTGAACCATAAACTGAAAAAAAAAAAAAAAAACAAGCGAGCGAAATAAAAAAATTGTTAAATTCGTTCTTAGAGACTTAATTATTCGGGTAGAGACCAATTTTGTTCAGTTAAGCAGCGGCAGCACCAAATATCAGATATTAATTCACCATCTCACGAGGGTAAATTTGACATAAATTCAGGTCAACAGGTAACCCTAATTAGAAGAATGATATACACATTATATATATATATATATAGTAAGCTATATTTATAAATAATGTTCAGTATTACTGATAAAACTTATAAGTACAATGATCGCACTGTTAGCAAGCGCTGTTGACAGTATACCCACAATATTTTGATACATACACACGCATATATATATATGTGTGTGTGTGTGTGTGTGTGTGTGCGTTTGTTTGTGTCTGAGCTTTCTAGATATACGTATATATGCATGCGCTTCTGATTAATTGGGTCACCGACATACTCACGCTTATATATATAGCAGAAACATCTGCAACAATTCATGGATTGTTTGATGATAATCATCTGACGATTGTGTGATACACGGGAAACTTTAAGTAAGGTTTAAAATTGCTCTGCTTCTTGCATTTCATCTTTATCAACAAAGGACAAAATCATCAGATGAAACAAAGATAAGTTTCAGCAAATGATTTTGTCCTTTTGTTCATAGTTGATACATGAAACTTCCATTAATGAAATTATAATAAAAACTGTTCGCCAATGGTTCGGAAGACCAGGGTTCAATCCTAGGTCGAGTCATACCAAAGACTTAAAAAAAATGATACTTGATAACTCTTTGCTTAACACTCAGCATTATAAGGTACAGATCAAGGGTAAGTGGATCAATCCAGGGAAAGAAGTAGCACCCTCTCAGACACCTTGGTGTAGTAGCTATTGAAAAGGAAGCCTTCGGGTCACAATCAACAACGGTAGACTTACATGTGATTATATATATATATATATATATATATATATATATATATATATATATATTCTGCGTCAGTTGATTGGTTTGTTTTACGGCGTATCAAATCTTTTCGGGTCATTTAACGCCGAATGAAATCATTTTTATAAAAGTTTCCAACAATTCTGTTTAGCATAAGTACAGTTTTTTATTTACACACTGTTAAATGTGAAAACAGTTTGGTTTGGTTTTATGGCACATTAACCATTGTAGGTTATTTAATGCCAAATCCATTTTTATACATAAAACAATTCTATTTCAAACAATTTCGCGTAAGTACCCAGTTTAAATGTCAAAAAATTCCTATCTTAAACAATTCAGTTAAGCATAAAAACACAGTTTAGTTCTATTTGACCCATAGATAGGACAATTATCAGGTGCTACCACTCCAGGCCTGAGTGGACCTGAGAGCGATGCCAATGAAGAGGTACTCCGCATTCCCCAAAGCTCCAGCATTACTGAAGGCTCACCATCAGATTGTTTAGCGTCATATCCAGAACTCTCGTTGTGGTTGTTGGGGGGGGGTACCCCTCTGCAGAGATTTAGTCGGTGTATTCTACAGCCCCAGCCAACTGGGCCATTGTTTCAGTTGAATTCATTACATATTATCATACCTCTTGAATGATAACATTAAAATGAATAATTAATGACACAAAAGAAAATTATTATAATTAAAATAGTAAAAAATTTTAGGATTAAATTTTGTTTTGAAATTTAATCGTAAACTCTCGAATAAATTCAGTTGACATTTCCAAGGTCATGTAATGCATTTAATTTAATCTTTAATTCTTGTTTATTACCTTTAATTTCACCTGGCAGATAATATCAATGTCTTTTGTTTACCCCAGCCTTTTTTTTTAGTTCATGCCACCGATATGTGTTTGCCCAGTCGTGTGGGGCTGTAGAATAGAAATCAACAAGTAAACGAAGTTAAAAACTGATCTTAGAGTTGGTTAATAAGGGTTATATGATCCTTTTATTGAAATGACTTGTTTAAGGAGTTGATCCATGGAACATGTCAATTTCTGGATCTCCTCTGATTATTACACGTGATACATTCACTACTGCCAGCTGCAAGTCCTCCTTGCTTCTAAATTGGCGTCCATTCTCGTAAACTCTAGGTAATACTAATAATTCAATTTCACACTGTTAACTGGTTTCAATTATAATAAATTGTCACGTGATAGCCCACGGAGACGATAGAGGTAAGATTAATACTATCCTCCTGTTGAATTAACAGTATCTAGCCGTCAAAAAAAAAAAGTGACCGTTAAGGAAGAATGTAGGTCACAGAGGGGTATCAACAGGTGTTGGTACTTAGTAACCTCAGGTCGCCGGACATCAAGGGGGAGAAGAGAGAAGCCAAATGATTGGCTGGGACCTCAAAACGGAAGTGGGGACCCCTTCCCCTCAGCGGAAGTAAATAATAAGAAAGCCAGTTTTTGAGCAGGGTTCGTAGCGGGCAGACGAACCATAGCCAGTATTCCGGGTTGAAGACAAAAGAATTACTGAGACACGAGGGACCTCAGGTTCTTCAAGCCAGAGTAAAAAAATAGAACAAAGTCTATTAGCCCGTGAAAGAAGAAAGATTCTCCAGTGGAACCCCGTCGTAAAATAAGATAAGTAACTTTGGGGACATTTCTCCTTTATACCCAAATTTTGTATACCACTCTCTCTCTCTCTCTCTCTCTCTCTCTCTCTCTCTCTCTCTCTCTCTCTCTCTCTCAATTTGAAGAAAAACAAAAGTCAAGAGAAGACATTTATATTCGTGGACTGTCCAATTATTATATGTTTTGACACTTTGAAAGTGTATATAACTGTAGTAAAGGAATCATATATTTTTATGTTACCACGTGGTCTATGTGTTACTTCTTGCTTTCTTTTCAGCTTCTATTCGCCTTATGTTATCTTGCTTAGAATTGTCCTATTAATTTCTTTAGAATATCACACGGGAAACCGGAGTTGCCGACTACTACAATATAATATTATTACGACTAAAACCTATAGGTCCATATTCTTCCATTATCTTGGGGAAGGAAGTGAAAGCGGCCTGGTGGGTGTGTGGATAGTGTGAAATTTGGAACCCCTTGCCAGCGGCGGTCAGTCTGGCCCTAAATTAATCTCTCACGTAATATGCCAGTTCTTATATGCCTGAGAGAAAAACTCTGAACGAGGACTTATTATATTGGGGATCAAGTGCCAACCTGCCCCGTCTTCACACGTGCGAAAATAAAAGTCCCGTTTTGGGATTTTAGTCAATTTCGCGTCACAAAATGAATAAATAGTTCAATTTGACCCATAGATAGGACCTTGACAGGTACGACCACTTCAGGTCAGAGTGAACCTGAGAGTAATGACAATGAAGGAGTATTCCACTCTCCCCAAAGTTTCAGGATTGTAGTCTATCACATAGTTTTGTGTTATATCCAGGACACTCGTTGAGTAGGGGTCTTACCCCTCTGCAGAGATGCAGTCGGTATATTCTATAGCCTTAGCCGTCTGAGCTGTAAGCAAACTAGCTGCTCATTCCAGTTCAAGAGTTGGTGGGTTGGTTGTTTGGGAGTTATGGCATATCAACCTTTGTAGGTATTTAATGCCAAATCCATTTTTATACACATAATCACTTCAATTTCAAACAATTCAGTTTAGCATGCGTACACAGTTTAATTGTCAAAAACATTTCTACTTAAAGCTATTCAGTTTGGTCAAACCGTTCTAATTCAAACAATTCAGTTTAGTATAAGTATAGTTTTTGTCCCCAAACAGTTAAATGTCAAATCCAGTTTTATTTCAAACAATTCAGTTTAGCATGAGTAGGCATTTTAGTTCTATTTGACTCATAAATATCAGGTGCTACTGCTCCGGGCCAAAGTGGACCTGGGAGCGATGGCAATGAAGGGCAAGCACATTTGAAGAGAGTTGATGGAATTGATAAAGATGTGGTTCAAAAATGCTTACTTGAGCAAAGTATAAATATTTTTCAAAAGTATTAATGTAAGGAGCAATATCATCAGTATCAACCATAATATTAAACAAACTGGTCTCGCCAACCAAGAGCGGAGAGTAACAACCCATTCTGAAAAATATCTTTTGTAAAATGCTCAACTATATTAATGTAGGAATATATATATATTTGAGAGGGGTGGATGTGCAAGAGAAAATTACGACACTGATTTGAATCATTATAAGTAGCTAGGTTTTTATCTTTATTTTTAGTTAATGTTGAGAACGTCACAAGAAAACAAACACGAAAATATCTCCGAATTGTAAGAAATATGAAAAAGCTAGTTTAATCCAACTTAGTATTGAAAGGGGACGATAAAGAAAATATTTATTTGCCTCTCAACAATGGCAAAATAATAAGGAAACGTTCTTTAATTGCGATAAGAAAGCTGACAACAGAAACGAAAACAAACCAGTAAAATCAAGAACGTCTTTATCTGACCGATTCGTCTTGTGTTTACCGACATCGTAAAGAAACCCAAGAAGCCTTAGAAAATCATTGAAAGAAACAAAAATAAATAACAAAAATATCGTTCCAAAGGCAAACAGAATTCAGCGAAGCATTGATAATGTGGGGTCGGAATAGTTCCACGTGACTGAGAAACGGCGGCAAAATATACTCTTTCATCTGTCTGCTATTAAGAATGACTAAGACTTTGCTTCATAAAAAAAAAAGGTTTTAACAGGCAGCCTACTTTTCTCACTATCGACCGAGATCATGCAATAACCTTTTTTCATTTTTGCCTCACTTCCTACACGTACGTATAAATACCTCTGAGCATATATGCGTAAATGAAAACATTTTTAGAAATATGTACACGAGTACTTGCTTTTGATGACCTATCACTTTTTGCATCAATTTATTAAAGTAATTAATGTATCGATGAAACTTAAAATGTTTCTTTAATTTACTTAAACATCTTATTCTCTCCTTCTTTTTCACTCATTCTATACATCTCTCTCTTTCTCTCTCTCTCTCTCTATATATATATATATATAATTTAGTTTGCAATATCTATAAATAAATTGTACTCAATATCAGTGATAGTGCATATGTAGATATAAGTTAGGATATCGTTGACACAGAGGCAACGACGCTTGGTGGCCGTCAGTTCCTTGGCTATGCGATCAACAGACTTGATCCGATAATCGCGTAGGCGAGAAAATAGAGACATGGTCAGATGATCACTTAGGATTCTGTCAATTTCTCGCCTATATATATATATATATATATATATATATATATATATATATATATATAAGTAATAGAACTGAAACTAAAGGTTTCAGACATGATTGAGATCACCATACTAGATTGCAATTGTATTCGTTAGTATTTTTATACGAGCTCTATTACTCTAATGCTTATCAACAGTATTACTGTAAATTATAATTATATTATTTTACGCCTTTGAGAGTTTTTCACTCTAGCGTTAGCTGATGGTTTTCCACGGGAGTTTGAGTGACAAAGTCTCAGGTCTCCCGGGCTCTTCTTATTATTCGGGCCGATCTTAATTATGCAGTAGTCTGGATAGTCCCCACTTATCCGGCTATATATAAGCACAGAAATATAAACATCTATGCACATACAATATAAAAATATATATGAATTCAATTGTTACTCTCTCTCTCTCACTCACACACACACACACACACACACACACACACACACACACTGTCCTCTCCCACACACGTATATGTAAGATGAACAAATTGCTTAAAAACGCTTTATATATTTTTTTAAAATCCTTAAATGCTGTCCAGCAAAATAGGAAAAAACCTGAAATAAATGAATATCTCATCTCTTGTAATTTACTAAGCTTTTTGCTTAGATGTGGCACAAGGCCATATGAAAGGGGCACCCAATGAGACTCGAACTCATTCGTGTAGGTTTGCTAGTCGAGCTTGCTAACCATTACACCACCAAAGGCGCCCTAAATATCTCATCTCTTTCTGTATTTGTTTTATAACAAAATTTTCATGCATCAACTAAGATCATCAAATGAAACTTAAGAGTAAATGAACGAAGAAAAGAATTATCAATTACTAAATATTACCAGTATAACGCAATCAATGATTGTATGGCACAAAAGCGGAAGTAGAAAGAAGAGAAAAAAAACCTTCCCCAAATACCGAGGGAGAATAAATTTTGAAGTGCTTGCGGTATGTTTATTTAATCTACTTACGATGCTTTCATTTACACAGGTGAGATGCGTGTCTGTGTATGTGTGTGATTAAATGGGACAGACACTTCCTGTCTGATAATTCTGTCCTAGATCAGTGTAAGTCACCGAATGAGTCCTTTGACTTTGGCATGGCATGTAGTTAAGAAGGCACAGTACGTTTCACAAATATTTTCGGCCCCATCTAGAGTCATCTTCGAAAGAGCGAATGATCAAATGAATTACACAATGAGGAGCCATTATATATATATATATATATAAGGAGATTAGATCACGGGAGGAATAAGGACTGAGAGTAGAAGATTTGACGGAAAATGTGTTATAGGCATTTTAGAATGTGGCTGCTATATTCGAAGTTGATCCTTAAATTATTAGTCAAATACACACGCGCGTGTGTGGAATTAAGGATTACAGCTGTAATATCTAAAGCATAACAAAATTAACCGTGGGAAAAAGGATTCGGTAACTATTTAAAAAAAAAAAATCATAAAAGTATAATTCAGATCAAGATCTTCCTGCATCAGCATAGAAACATCTGGAATGCTGCTGCAATACTTCACTGGTACATAATGACATTACAATTGTCATTTACGACTTCAGCTTCTCATAAGGAGGCTGAAATGGTTTGATGACTGGAACATAGATGCTAAATATCCCACTTACTATAACTGGATGAACTATTCGCAAGTGGAGGAAGTTTAGCAACATCGAAAATCTGTAGACTGATTGATTTTAATGGCATGTAAATCCATCTGGGACTATTTTATGCTGAGAGGTTCGGAAATCACGTATATTGTTCCTTTATATTTGCATTTTTTGTGTAGTTTCTTGAGACTCTTTTTAATTATCACACGATTAAATGATATCAAGTATTCCATTCTAATACAAATAATTTGCTGGATGAGTCTCTCTGGCGTAATGGACAAGGCGGTGGACTTTGACATCTTAGTGAGTGAGTTCGAACTCCAGTCGTACTATAATGTTTACTTTCGGAAAAAATATCGTTGGGAAAGATATAAACTCCCTTGTTCTCCACTCCACTCTGGCTTAAATAGTACCACTACTGTCCCTCTATAAGGATGGCTTTGGAGGTGCCCGTGGTGTAATGGTTATCGTCGTAGGAAATGGACACGGCGACACGAGTTCAAATCCTGGACGAGACTGATTGCATTTCACATATCATTAATACCTTTGGGAAAGGTATGAATCCAAATATTCTCCCTCCAGCTATGGGTAAATAGTAGGGCAGACTGATTTCTTCAGCCTTGGTGAGGCAACTAGTCTAGGAGAAGGGAAACTGAATTCAAACCTGTTAAACTCCGTTTAAAAATTGACTTTGTGTCATATCCTGCCCGAGCGAAGGGGTTGGAAAATATGATAAGGATGGCTTTGGAATTGAATATCTCACGAAGGTTGATATGCCATTAAGCAAAGAAATCAAAGCCGTAATAATTTGTAAGCAGGTCTGTTTGACACATAGTTGAGATCCTAACAGGTACTATTACTACAACTCCGAGTCAGAATGACCTAAGAGTAATGGTAATGAAGAAGTACCCCACACTCTCCAACGTTCTAGAACTGAAGCTTCACTACTAGATGCTGTTTAGTTTCATACATAGGGCACTTCTTTTCGTGGAAGAGAACGGGTCTTACCCTTCAACAGGGAATACAGTCAGCGTATTCCAAGCCCAGCAGATAGGGCGAATGAAAGTTTGAGCTACATAGTCATATTACCATTGGATCGTACTAAAGTGAAAGAGGCTTAGAAACATCAGAAAAATGAAGTCAAAAGAATACAGCAAGGGTTGAAAAAGAGATTCAAGATGATTTCAGAGCAGCTGTAACATCTTTTACTGAAACAGCTATTAGCAAAAAAATATAGAGAAAATAGTTTAAAATCACCTATCACTCAAGAAAACACTTTTGTAAAAAAAAAAGTGGGGGTCGTATGTTTAGTTGAAGTTTTTAGTGAACATTTGCAAACGTCTAATTATTTTTCGAAGAATGTTCTTTGGTCAGACAAAACAAAAATTGAACTGATTTCCAGGACCCATATCTTCAAGCACGGAGAAAAAAATGGATACGCTAATGATTTTTTAAAACGTAAGAATTAAGAATAGAAATAAAATAAAAATTAAATGTACCATTCTCACATTAAAACACGGAGGCGGAAGTATGTTGCCTTGTGGGGGTCAACAAAAAAAGATTTATCCCTTAATCTGGTTTAGTCGTGGGGTAACTACTTATGTAGCCTGTCTTGAGCAGGAATAACCCGGCGGAACTCGTCTTTCTGCAGGTCTGGTTTGAATTTAGAATTTATCCTGTCCAAGACTGATATCCATACCAAAGTTAAAGTCCAGTTTGCCCTACTATTTACCCATAGCTGAGGGGAAATAGTTGGATTCATTCCTTTCCCATAGGTATCAGCGCTATGTGAAATGCAGTCTCATTCAGGGCTTGAACTCAGGTATCAGAATCTATTTCCAATTTCCTCCACTTGAGAATAGTTGAGAGTCTATTTCCAACGACAGTAACAATCACTCAGCTCTTCCGTCGATGAAGAGCGCAACAAACCGGGAGAACTGGTGCGAATTGCAGGACTTAGAGTGGGGAGCTTTATCTAATTAAAAGAATAAATAGAGCTGTATATTGTAGTATTTTAGAAGCAAATTTGTTCTGTTCCCTGCAACAATTGATTGAATCTTAACAAAATAATGACGAGAAATTTACTGTTAACGTAAGTATTTATGCAACTCCTTCGCCATAAGTTCAATTTTCAAGAGGAGCAAAGCTGGTTTGAACTTAGAGTTATCCTTTTCCAAGACTAATTGCTTAATCAAGGTTATAGAACTCAGGCTGTCCAACTATTTACCCATGATTGGCGGGATAACAAACGGATTCATGCCTTTCCCAAGAGAATTAACGTGAAGTGAAACACAAACTGTCTCTGCTAGGATTTGAACTCGGATTTCATTTTCTACAACGATAACCGTTACGCTAATCCCACATACCATTAAAGTAACTCGTAAATGGGTTGTACAAAATAATGAGGAAGTGCTCTAGCAGCCTAATCAATTTCCTCGCTTGATTCCAAATAAAAATTTATCTCGAAATTTGAAAGATTGATTTCATTAAGATCACTGAGACATGAATGACTAAACGATAGTTTGTAAGAAAACAGGCCAAGATCTCAAATTAACGTTACGTAGGAGTTATGAAAAGTTTACGAAAAATGTCTTGCTGTTAATACAAACGAGGGCTCCGTAGCTAAGTATTGAAATATGAAATCATTATATACAAACATTTTTTCCACCGTTACTTTTAAAAATTTATTTTGCGTTGTTTAGTCGGAAATGTTTTGTTTTCTATTGTTTGTCTTTTTTATCGTACTTGTTAATTTAAAAAAAGCCCACCAGTGTAAATTTAAATGCAAGCATTGGAAGTATATCAAATGAATATTTTTAAAATGTCCAAATGTTTCTTCAATCAATTATATAATTTTATTTTTCATTTTTTTTTTTTTTGTGCGTGTGTGTATTTTTAGAGCGCTTTGGACAGTAATGTTTGCTTATCTGAAAATCGTGATGACGTGAAATAGTTTGTGTGATAAGCTGGCAAATAGAGAAATGATTGATTATATATAACTGTGGTATGAGTTTTAGATGTCGAAGAATAATTCAGCTATTCTTACCGTCTATTTACAGATATTGCACAATATATATATATATATATATATATATATATATATATATATATATATATATATATATATATATGCACTGTGGGGGTGTTTTCTAAAAATAAATAAGATAAGAAAAGAAAAGAAAAAGTGATGCCGGAAAGAAATATAAAACGTTAGCCCGTTCGTCTTAAAATAAAAAGTCTGAACTTTGTTATAAAATAAACAGTTTATACTCAAGAGAACACAAAGCAACAGACCAGAAAGCTGTTGAACGCTAAGAGCATGATTACTGAAACTTGTTGAAATAAGGAAAGATAACTAATTTTGAACTGAATTAATTTTTTTTTTCTTCTTTAACTAATAATCTCTTTGTTGCTTGTCGAATTTGAAGTTAATACATATTTACTTAATAAAGTTTTTGGTATACAATAAATGCCTTAGCTGATTTTCTTAATGGTAAGACCCAGGAGAAACTAACAGAATATTTTTCTGATACGAAACATGACACAACTTTATCTCGGTACCTCAAACAACAGAGAATACCATGTTTATTTTGGTAGAAAAGGTAAATACTGTCTTGGGAATCACTCCATGTCTGTAACTTTATGGACTACATCTCATCATACGTTAACATAAGCTTATCTCTTTTTAATTGTGTGTGTGTGTGTGTGTGTGTGTGTGTGTGTGTGTGTGTGTGTGTGTGTGTTCTTGGATACATAATTTGGCACAATGTGCACCTATTGTTACGATCTTTGTAAGCAAATGCTTTTTTCACAACATCCCATTTTATTATAGGAGATTTGCTTGTTTCATCTTTTATTAGACATACATATTTTGTACTGTTGGCATTTTTTTGTTGTTATTGAAGCTAAGTTTATGGTTATACCATCAATTTTTCCAACACAGTTCAGTGGTAATGATGTATGACTAATAATCATCATCATTATTATTATTTTCTTCCTTTTTATCAGTGGCCGTTAGTTCTCAACTTATCAGTTAAGAAAATGAATTTTAAAAAAAGTACAAGTTTACAAAAGAGGTAACGACAACTGAAAATTGTGTCTAGAGGAAAAAAATTAAGCTGAAAACAGATTGCTAAACAAAAAAAGCGAGTTGATATGAAAGTGTAGACATGCTAATAAATTTCTAAAGTGTCATTTATCACTTGGCTAATTCCATATTTATTCTCCTCTATTTGGACAGCAGCATTATATATATATATATATATATATATATATATGTTTTCAACGTTTGTATGTCACGTGTACTTCCATTATAACATGTGATTTTACGCCAATATATTATTACATCGGCTCATTGGCCTAGTGGGTAGAGTGTTCACCAATGGTCTGGGAGACCTGGGTTCAATCCCAGGTCGAGTCATACCAAAGACTTTAAAAATGGTACTTGATACCTCCTTGCTTAACACTCAGCAATATAAGGTACGTATTAAGGGTAAGTAGAACCATCCAGGGAAAAGAGTAGCGCTCTCCCCTACACCTCGGTGTTCTAGCAATTGAAAAGGGAGCCTTCTTTACTAACTTTTTTATATTATTACGACCGATTGACTCCCTCTTCCGTCTGAAGATTGACCACACAACATGAAAATCCAAGTAACGGACTTCATGCTCACCTGCTCCGCGTCGTGCACTTTTTCTTACAAACTTTTCTCATTCCTGTTTATATATATATATGAAATATCATGTATCATGTTCGTTTCGTATATTTGATATTACTCGAACGGCAGTAATTTTACATATTTTATCGTTTTTTTTAAGTATGTTTTTCCCTGTGTATGCACATTCATCTATTTGTTTATTTTTTGAGTCAAATATAAACTCGAGAACCCATGAATGTTTTTCGGTTTAAGTTTTCTCATGGTGTGTACTATTCCCAAGGGCATCAGCTCAAAATAAATCTTGTGGGCGTTCGTTCGAATTGAAACTTCATCGTTTTCCCCATTCGCCCGCCCAACTTGCCCTAGGTAATCTATTAAGTATTTACAAAGCTCGTAGCAACAAGGCGCTGTGGATGTATTTGTTTGCTATATACCAACATTTTAAAAATCGTACACATATATATAATTGGAGCATTTAAAGCTAGGGAACATATGGTACAGATTATCATTTCGTTGAATTCAGCTATTGCACTTGCTAAAGTCCATTTCATATCTCTCTAAAAGTATACTTCAAAATGTTCACTTCTCCATGACATTGATACATTTAGCTTTCTTCGAAACCTTGCATCATAATTTTTGGGGATCTAAGTAATTTGGGCCGTTGCCAGACGTGCTCGGAACCAAGACTAATTCCAATGTGAATTTCTGCCTATCCCAATAAAATGTGATGACTCTTTTTGAAATCAGGAAGGTGAAAGGAGCAATTATTATTACCAAAACCAAGGAAATAAAAATTTATTCCAATTTATATAGTGTCCTCTTACGGTCCATTCACACTGAAAGCACCGGTTACAGTTAGATCAGCGAGGTTAAGCAGTGATGGGCCTGTTCAAATCTTAAATGAGTGATTACTTAAGCTAACAGCAGGTACTATGAACAGTTTAGAAAATAAGTTACATGAAGCTGGTTTTGATGCACTTGGACGGTGATGCACTCGCACAATCCTGTGCTTCACAAAAAAAATTAACTGATAAAAATGTATTGAGAATTTGTTCCGACTCGAGACATCACAAATGTGTTAAGTTGCGCAGCTGTATCCACGTCCTCATTTAAATTTTATTTAAGATAAATTAAAGCAACAGTCTCAATACTTTTTAATTTGTCAGGTCAAGAAAAACAGCTCATTTAAGAGATGAAATTGTGATAAACGCATTAACTGATAGCCACCAAGAGACTCGGGCAAAGCAATTTACGATCAAAAGTTTGATAAAAGCAATGAAATATAATTTTAATACAAGATAAGCATTCCAATTTTTTTTTCTTTTTCATAATATCAGTTATTTTGATTCATTTATTTTTTATTGTGCTTGTTAGGTTGTTCAAAAACAAAATAACTGATATCATGAATATAGCTACTAAGGAGATTTAAACATTTCTATTTGCTATTCTTTTTTTTTTTTTCTTTTTGTTTTGCATGAACGGAAAAAGAAACTCTCTTTTCGATTCAGACAGTGCATATGAGGAAGGTCGTAGAATGAATTGATTGAAAAGTTTTGACAATATCAAAGACAAAAAGATGAGATTCAGTTTTCCTAAAAAAAATAAATTGGGATGTTTACGACTTCTAAAGTTATTGACAAGAATGCATTTAAGTTTAAATAACAGAAGAAACAATGGGAAATATTATTAACTGGGTATTAGCAAAATATTGAGGTATTCTAAGGAAGAATTAGACTAGATCAATAATTTATTATATATCAGACAGTGACACTTGCTTGCATTGATTTTCTCCAATGTTAATGGTTGATACCAAAAAGTATACGAGTGAATTTTGTTGGTGCTTAATGGTGGGCTACAAAGGCTGGTTTTGGGAACCATTACTTTTTGCTATATTAGTTTCTTACCTCATAGGTTCAATAAAAATGATCTCACATGTATATTGATGATATCCAATTATACTATTCTTGCAAAAAAACTGAACAACATTATTTTAAAGACAAATGATATTGACTGAATAACAATTTATTCGAAAAAAAAAAAATAGTGCTTAAACTGAACGCCGAAAAAGGCAAATTTATTGTGACATCAGAATCTTTTTTAAAATTGAAAGATATTTAGTTGGATCGAATTGTGTTTTAGATTAAAGTTATTGATAGAGTGTATGAAGCTAAAAAATATTGGTATCATTTTTGATGAAGAATCAACTTAAACAATACATGTAAATTTATCAATTGCTGAGGAATACGGAAAGTTAAAACATGCATTTAAGTTCAAGAATATCATCCAAATTAATTCAAACTGAGACATACATTCACTCCTGATTTAATTTTAGTGATGTCATTTTAATAAAATTTGACAAAACATCTACAAAAAGAAAAAATATCAAAATAGATACTAATACTAAAATCACTAAGTAGCATAGAGAAAATACAACCGAGAATGATACGTGCTTTATTCAACGGCAACCCCTGCACAACAATCATCTACTACAATCCCACCAACGTCAGTAATGAAATTTAGATTTATCATTATACCGGACCATTAGAATAGCGGTTAGAGTATTCGCCAAATGTCGAGAAACCGGGGTTCAATCCCAGGCAAAGACACACCAAAGACTCAAAAAATGGCACTTGATGCCTTCTTGCTTAACACTCAGCCTTATAAAGTTTGGATCAAGGGTAAAGTGGAGCAATCCAGGGAAAAGAGTAGCGCCCTTCCCAACTCTTCGGTGTAGTAGCTATTGAAAAGGGAGCTTTCGGGTCCATTCGACAATGGTCGCCAAATTTACTTTATTCTATATTCTCATGCTCCACGTGTTTCGGACATCTGTAACACAAGTATATGGAATAAGAATTTAAAAAAACATAACAAATACTTAATTAGAAAACATTTGCAGACCTATTCATTTTCAAATATTTAGGTCTCTCACATTGAACCATCAAATATATATATATATATATATATATATATATATATAGTGCATTTCCAAACTTTTTTTTTGTATAGGCATTTAAAATTGTCGTAGACTCTTGAAAATTCAGTATGTTATTGCTATACATCTTATGGGATGACTGACCAATTTCTCTGATTTCAGCTTCAAATGAACAGCTACAGCAGCAATTGGAATACACCATACTAAAGTCTGATTGTCACAGCTGGTGATTTTCAAAAATGCAATCTGGATGTGAGGACACTTTAAAAGAACGATATGCAATAAAATTCTGTTTTAAACTTGGGAAAAATGTCACAGAAACGTATGGAATGCTTCAGACTGCTTTTCGACCATCTTGCATCAGTTTTTGAGTGGCATAAGAGATTCAAGAAAAGCAAGGAGTCCGTGAGGGATGATGAGAGGTGTGGGAGGAGTAAGGAAGTCAATACACCAGAGTTGATTGGCCAAAGGGTTAGGGTTAGGGTTACTATGTTGAGGTTTTAAGGGAGTTCAGCAAGAGATTCCAAGGGAAGAGGCCAGCACTCTTCAAATCGGGTCAATGGCATTTCCAGCAGGACAATGCACCAGTCCACAACTCGATCCTTGTCACAGACTATGTGACCAAGATGGGCATCAAGACAGTTCCTCAGCCTCCCTTTAGTCCAGACCTTACTCCCTGTGACTTTTGGTTATTCTCCTAAGCTCAGAGGCTGTCTTTATGAGACAATTGAGGAGATGAAAGAGGCTGTGACGAAGGTCATTGAATTACTTCGAAGAGAACTAGAGTTTCATGAGTGTACTATCAATAAAAGTGCCAATACGAAAAAAATCTGGAAACTTATTTAATGATCCTCGTATATATGAACACTGGCAGAAGTCGCCGGTACTGTCTGGCATATTGTCAGCTGAGGTGGTAGAAATCGGCGACTGCACCTCTGCAGAAGAGTAAGAGCCCCACATTAAGGCTGCCTGATGGCTATGAATGGCGATTCGTTTTGCTTTAGGACAGAACATCATGGCTGAGCAGTCCGTGACCCGGAAACAGTAATGGTTACGTGATTTGCAACACTCCACGTTGGCCCTTACTGAGCTCGACGAGCGGTCGGTCATGTGAAGCCCTAATACTTATATGATTGTCTTGGCAGTATTCTTCAAATTTCTCTTGTGGAAAAGAAGGATCCAATCTTATTTTATCTAAAAGGTGTTAGAAGGCGATGGCTGAGGGTCAACAGCTCTGAGATAGCAATACTTGAAACCATTTAAACTTTTTGCATACAAATGATTAATATTAAATAGATTTTTTAGCGTTAACAATACTTGAAACCATTTAACTGTGTGCAAACAATTGATTTATATCAAATAGAATTATTAGCAAGAGATAACAGTACTTGAAACCATTTATCTTTAGACAAAAAAATTGGTTGGTTGTTTTGTTTTACGGCGTATCAACCCTTTTCGGGTCATTTAACGTCGAATTAAATTTCAAACGATTCAGTTTAATATAAGTATAGTTTTTGTTAACAAAGAGTTAAATGTCAAAACAATTCTATTTCAAACAATTCAGTTTAGCATTAGTACACAGTTTAGTTCTATTTAAAAAACAGTTCTATTTCAAACATTTCAGTTTAGTATTAGTACACAGTTTAGTTCTATTTGACCTATAGATAGGACCCTATCGGGTGCTACCACTTCGAATCAGAGTGGACTTGGGAGTGATGGCAATGAAGGGATACTCCGCATTCTTCAAAGCGCCAGCATTAGTGGAACCTCCCCATCACATTGTTTAGTGTCACATCCAGGACACTCGCTTGGAGGGGGTCTTATCCCTCTACAGAGAAGCAGTCGGTGTATTATCCAGCCCCAGCCGACTGAGCAAACAAACAAATGAGGTCTAACTCATTAAAAATAATGTTATCTACAAACTATTCGCTTACAAATCATATATATATATATATATATATATAGTTGGTCAGTAGTCCTTTATTTAAGTATGTTTGATTAAATGATAACGACACATTTTGTCTATATCATTTTATTAGGGTCCTTTCAAATTTCCTGGTAAGTGTTTTGGTTTTAGTTTGGAGTTGGTAGATGAATTTACCGAAATTGGGAGAGAATTTTTTAGTTTGTCAAGAACATTATGTGCTTTGGTGTTTAGGGTGTTTATCTTTTCTTCATTATTGTTAATTTGTCTTTTTCCAAGGATACATCGATAATTTTGGGTGTCAGTATCGTCGTGAACTGCATGATCATGTATTTGGAAATATGTATAGTTGGGCAGCAGTCATTCCTTTAAGCATGTTTGATATAAGACAGATTTTGTCTATATAATTTTATCAGGATCTTTTCAAGTTTCCTGACGAGTATTTTGGTTTTAAATTATTTAGACAAATTGTGTCTTTATTATTTAATCAAACATGCATACATATTGGCCTAGTAGGTAGAGTGTTCACCAATGGTCCGGGAGACCGGGATTCAATCCCAGGTTGCGTCATACAAAAAACTTTTAAAATGGTACTTGATACCCCCTTGCTTAACACTCAGCAATATAAAGTACGTATCAAGGTAAAGTGGAGCAATCCAGGAAAAAGATTAGCGCCCTCCCCTACACCTCGGTGTAGTAGCTATTGAAAAGGGAGCCTTCTGATCACCCTCGACTACGGTGGCTAACTTTACTTTTTTACATATATATATTTATATTGTTTGGCATTAACCAACCTTCAAAGGTTGATATGCCATAAGATACCACTAAACCAACTATATGAAAAGAAGTACTAATATTAAATAGCAATACTTGAAACTATTTAACTGTGTGCAAACAATTGATTAATATAAAATAGAATTATTAGTAAGACATAGCAATACTTTAAACTGTGCCCTGAGTATAGCACAAAACTTTATCTGATGATGAGGCTCTGGTATTGGAGTTTGGGGAATATAGAGTACCTCTTCATTACCATTTCTCTCAGGTCCATTCTGACCTGGACTGGTGGTACCTGTTAGCGTTAAATCCATGGGTCAAATACAACTGTTCAATCATTAACAAAGGGTTATTAGTAGTTTTTTTAAAACCATACAGCTCTGTGCAAATTGTATTAGATAGGAATACTTGATAATGAATTACTAATGTTAAATAACAATACTTGAAACCATTTAACTGTGCGCAAATAAATGATTAATATTGAATTATTATTGTTAGATATCAATACTTGAAACCATTTAACTGTGTCCAAAAAATTGAAAATACAAGGAATGCTTTGCTGTGCAAATAAATGAATGCAGCTGAATAGATTAAATTGTGTTAAATAAAAATTCTTGTAACCGTTTCACTGTGAGCAAACAAATTATTAATATTAAAAAAGAATTGTGTGCAAACAAATGAGCACTAACTCCTTTCAAAATAATCTTACCTAAAAAATATTTGCTTCGTGTGTGTGTGTGGCTAAAAATAACCAACAAGAGTTGATATCATATTAAACCAAACCAACCGACAATGTCTAGGTGAAAATAATACCCTAAAGTACATTTTGCTGAAAAATAATTTTTTCTCTGAGATCTTGAGGAATTATATTGAACCAGTGCGTTGAAATTGCACTTCTAAAAGTAAGTTTAATAAATTTATCACAAATTCAAGCATAAAAATATCTAAGCCCATTCGGTTGAAGTTGTTGAATATACCGACTGCATCTCTGCAGAAGAGTAAGACCTCCGCCAACAACGACGAATATCCAAGATATGACACTAAACAATCTGATGGTGAGGCTCCAGTAATGCTGGAGCTTTGGGGATGCGGAGTACCCCTTCATGGCCATCGCCCCCAGGTTCACTTTGGCTCGAAGAGGTAGTGCCTAATAGGCTCCTATCTATGGGTCAAATAGAACTATTTGATATCTAAACACAGTGGAAACATAATTTTTGCTAAATTGAATTTTTTGAAATAGAACGGTTAGATCATTTAACTGTGTGTCAACGAATGACTGATATTACTGTTACATAGCAATATTTGAAACCATTTAATTATGTGCAAACAGATGATTAATTGTAAATAGAAATAGTCTTGTTAAATAGAAATACTTGAAACCATTTAGCTGTATACAAAAAATGTGCTCAGACTCGTTTAAAAATGTATCTACAAAATGAGCTCACAAATCATATATATTTAATATATATGTAAAAACAGAATTTGGCTTTAAATAACCAACAATGGTTGATATGCCATAAGACCTAACCAAACAAACCAGAAAAATATCTAACTCGTCTAGTATTGTGTATTTCGGCAGCAGTTTTTCATTAATACAAATCTGAGTTAAGATAGATTAAAAATATATATCATATCATATCAAGTATGATGACAATGTTCTATCTGATAATGATATAAAACAGAGATTTTATCAATCTTATTTCGATCTGTATATATCTATCTTATTTCAGTTTCTCCACCTCTTTCCATCTGTATATATCTATCTTATTTCAGACAATAAATTAGTATATCTCTATTTGTTTATATCTATCTTATTGCAGTCTCTTTATCCTCTATGTGATAAAAGGTCCCCAAAACTTGATGTACACTGGAGGTTTTTTCCCCGCAGGGATTAATTTAGAGTTTCGTGCCTGTGGATACCAATTTAATTAGTTTTCAATGCATGAGATTTTATTACTTTTACGCCAAAAAATTCTTAGACACCCGCTTCACAGAGGATAGGGCGAGCTCTTGCAGATATAAATTTTATTTGCTTTTGTACAAATGAGATCTTGCTGATTAATTTTACATCAAAAAGTTCCAGGGCCCTTCATGAGAGAGGAGACAAATTAGGCCTTCCTGATCAATTTTGAGTCAAAATCTTACAAGTTCACCCTGAGACGAGGGTGACTTACACCTCCCCAAAACTAGTAAAACATTCGTTGAGGTGAAGAGAGTTCACATCCCAAGTTTAATTAAGATTAACCCATTAACGAACGAGTCCATAGGGAACAAGCAAAAAAAGCGAATTATATATGGGGAGAGGGAGAGAGAGAGAGAGAGAGAGAGAGAGTGAGTGAGTAAGTCCCTATAGTTGCACTGTTCGTCTCCTAAGATAGAAACTCCAGTTTCGCATGCTTGACAATCAAACTTACAAAGATTGTGTGCATATGTAACAGACACACGTACTGCTTTTCTTTATATATATATATATATATATATATATATATATATATATATATATATATATAATGTGCTCGTGGTCCAATGGTTATCGTCGTAAGAAAAGGACACGGCACCCAGAGTTCAAACCCTGGTCGAGGCTGTTTGCATCTCACATAGTGCTAATACCCTTGTGAAAGATATGTATCCAACTAGATAGATAGATAGATAGATAGATAGATAGATTTATGTGTGCGCTTGTGAGTTAAATTTTAAGGTAATATAAACGATGGCAACAAAAGAAGTAGAAAGTTTCAAAAATGTATTTTCTTGAAAATATTTCTAATACTGAAAGTTTATCATGAGCCTTTACGTATTTTGTCTTTTTTAATATAGAAAATTTTTGCACTTACCTTAAAAAGATACTCATCCGACCAACTCACAAAGAATTGAGAGATATAAAAACTAATAAGAACCAAGCAAAATTGTAATAAAGCAATAAAGTTTAGTATGTGACATAGCGCCACTAAATGAGAGTTTTAACATGTATAACTAAACTATTAGACTTCATCAGATTATATATATATATATACACACACACACACACACACACACATATATAGTAATTTACGAAGCTTTTTACTTAGATGTGGCACAAGGCCGTATGAAAGGGACTCTTAATGAGACACACGTGTGAGTATGTGTGTGGGTATATATATATATATATATATATATATATATATATATATATATATATACACACACACACACACGCGTTTGGTGAGAAGACCTAGCGTCCAAGCAGTTATATTCTTCGATTATACCCGACATGATGATGATTTCAAATAAGTTTAACGAAATAATTTAATTTTTAATAATATTAAATGCTATTATTATTATTATTATTATTATTATTATTATTATTATCATCCTTGGCCAAATATCAATATTTTTTAAATATTTATGCACACAAACACAACAAAGAAAGATGTTAAAATAAAGAAATAACTAATTGTTTCGTTAATCTTTCTAATTTGATGCATTTTTTTACATTAAAATTTAAATACTTTCGCTCGGAGTGAACATACTTTTTCTAGTGTATATATAATAGAATTTTTCTTTATAGAAAAAGGAATACATTATAGAAAATACTATGTAGAAAAAGAATACATCTAAATAATATTTTATAGAGGTTTCATAAATTAATAAAAAGGATGAGGGATATTTTATTGATTACAAAATTATTTATTCAATGAATTTACGCATACAACTTCTCACCAATCCTGTCAAATGAGGTTGTAGAATATGCCGCGTGCACTAAACTACATTTGATGGTCAGGCTCCAGTCCTGGATCTTTGAGGAACATAAAATATCGCTTCATTGCCATTCCTCCCAGGTCCACTCTGACCTGAGGTGATAGTACCTGTTAGGGTTCTATCTATGGGTCAAATAGAACTGTTCAATCATTTACTAAGGATGATTATTAGTTACTAGAAAACATATATCATCATTCTCAAATCGTGCTGATAATACAGACTTCTTTGACTCTCGCCATCCGTCCCTATCCAACATTGAATCTGGCAGGTCCTCTAGGCTGCATCCAGTGTCCGCACAGAGTTGATGTATGCAAGACCTTTCTGGACGACCAGCATTGGCGCGTCTTTGTGTTTGAGTTCATTTGCATCTCAGAAAGTTTGGTTTCTGCTCTGTAGCTGATTTTTCGAACACTGAAGCCAGAGTTACGGCATCAGAAAAACGTGCTCCTTGTTCACTCGCGTGAAGGACAATATGGTTTGGACATATGGTTTGAATTAGAGACATCGTAATCTTTTAATGACTGTTTTTTTTTTTTTTACCTCGTCAGTAAACATCACCCTTATGGATGAGTAGCAGTAGTTTCCTGACTAAACTATTTGACCCTTGGTGTTCCTCCGCCAGCACTGGGTGGATTAATCCGCCTTGCTTCACATCCACCAAGCTGCATCACATGATTCCCAATTATTATACGAGCTTCAGTGGCTCGAATGATATGCTCCACTCTCAGAATCTGTAATTCAGTGACTAGCCGGATCAAGATAAGGATGATTTCAGATTGCATATTTCATTCTCATGGGTTTTGATTTTTTCCTGTCTGATCATAGTTTTATTGACACGGAGTTATACATCTCCGGTGGAACACTTGTTGGTTTTTGATAGTGGGACTTTTCTTACTCATAAAAAGATTTTTCTCTCCCCTACTACCAATTTGAGATTATCAATACTTGTTCATTTGAAATTAAAAAATAATGAATTTTGGTGGGCAGGAGTATATTGGAATTTTAGTTTTGCCCGAAAACGCAGGACCAAACTTAAAATTTTTTTATTATTCATGCTTTTAAACGGATTCCGTTGCCCAAATTAGAATTTGTTAGACTTTATACTTTCTCTCATACGAAGTTAAAACTTAGAAGTATAATAGTCCAACAATTCTTTTCGATTTTTATTCGGGTTTTGTGGACTGATTTTATTCTTTACTTTAATAAATAACTTTCTATTTAATTACTGCCCCCAATTTTTTTTTTGCTTTTTTCTCTTAATTTCTCTCTATATTCTTCTCCTTCATGACACTATTTCTTGGATGGTTTTTGAGCACTTGAACATTTGCAAAATATAGAAAAAAATTTCCCACTTTTTTTTTAAGTAGAGCATTGGTTTTGAAAATCAAAATGCATTCCAAATATCAATACAAAATTATTCATCTTACCACGTTTTAGAAGAATCTATTTACTACCCACATGTGTCTATTTCGCAATAAACACATGTTCACGGTTAGGACTGGAAAGTGAGAATATGGCTTCTTTTTCTTTTTAATTCTGTCTGTCTGTCTTTGTTGTTAGTAGTATCGTTATTTCTAGGAACAAATGATTAATATCCAATAACATGATTAGTGTTGGCTAGGAATACTTAAAACTCATTAACAGTGTGCAAGTAAATGAGCTCTAATAACTCGTTTAAAAATAACATCACCTGCAAACTATTCACTTACAAATTATACGTGTATATATAAGAGGATTTGGCATTGAAAACACCTACAAGAGTTGATATGCCATAAAACACCAATGAACCAACTTCTCACCACAAAACAAATATGGGATGAGTGTGCTTGTGGTATTTCGCTTTCCTTTTAACCTTAATTTTTGTCACTAATCCATTATTTTGCATTTCCTCAAGTGCCATATCATACAACCGTCTGGATGTGTAGTGCTGTCTTAGGACAATTGCCAAAATATTTTCAAGCAGTGCGAGAGAATGAGTTTCCTCCCAATTATGGTCTATCGATATATTATATTAGTTCTTACCTAAATGATGTGCACAAAAACGACTATTTTACTCAACAAATATTTATTTTTCAAAATAATCTCCTTTTCAATACACTTAATTCAGTTTTAAGCTTAATATTTATGATGACTTTAACATCTTTCATGGGTGTGCAATACTCATCTGGCACACCCAGAATATACGCCTTTGGTTGCCATTACAAAATACTTGCCAAATAAATTATTGCACCTGACCGATGTTAATAATACGAGTTATCTGTTTTTATTTTTTAGATTATGCATCAAAAAAGTTATTTTTATTAATATTTTCTTTTGTTTTAGTTTTTAGTTTCTTTTGGGTTTTTATAGCGAATCAGTCGATGACAATTAGAAAACAACACAATCCAGAAATAATGAATAATAACCAACTGAGCAACGAAGAACCATTGATTGGCTCGAGTTCAAATTAAACCTTTTAAACTTATCCTTTACTCTGCTCCCACGATTAATTGATTTATTTTAACGGCATGCCCTCAGCCATATCTAAGGTTATTTTATACTAGAAGTTCAGGAATCACATTCATATTTACATTTTTTTGCACATGGTCCAATAGAATACGAATAATGATTAAACATATTTATTTGACCCATAGGTGAGAACTTAACAGGTGCTATCATTCTGGGTCAGAATCGACCTGAGAGCAATGAAAGAGTACTCCACACGTCCTAGATCTCCATATATATGAATTTATGAATGAAAAGCGAAGAACATAATTTTAGTCACCATTATTGATTTTTTGCGGCATGATAACTCATCTAAGGATATTTTAGGTGAGGGAATCATGTTCATTGTACGTTCATATTTATATTTTTTTAGTTGTTCCTTGAGATTTTTCTATTTATGGTTATGTGATTTCAAGTATTTTTATCTAGTACAAATAATTTGCACACAGTTGAATGGTTTCAAAAAATTATATTAATAAAATCCTTTGTAAACAATTATAGCTTCAACTAACTATACTTAACACAAATGATATACAGTTATATGGTATTGACTATTTTTAAACAATTCTATTTGACCCACAGATAAAACCATAACATGTACTATCACTTCGGATCAGAATAGCACTGTAGAAGTACTTAACACTTCCCAGATCTCCAGAACTAGAGTCTCACTGTCATACCCAGGTCATCCCTATTTTGGGGGGGGGGGTCTTATCAGCTTTGTTAGATATAAAGAAAAATTGATTATAAGGTAGTCCAAGTAGGAGAGATTTATTGAGAAGCAAAGTCGACACTATAGCGTTTCGGTTCTAATGAACCATCATTAGGACTATGAGGGATGATATTACTGATGTTAAATCAACGATAGATGTTTTAAAATGCAAAAATACAAAAACCTAGGGAAGATTTTGTATAACAAGATAAAATTGGCCGTTTAATTAGTGAACCAGTGTTTGTTGTTTTAAATTACGTCATTTGTGTAGAATTTATGTTCCATTTGTTTATCGAGAAAGATTTCGAATCAAAAGGAGGGAAAAAAAAGAAAGATAAAGAAAAAGAGAAAGCATAAAATTATGATATATGTGGAATATATCAACTAAAGATGGAATATATTGTAGCTATTTAAAATAGATTTGCTCAAGTAAGGAGAGATATTTTTTTAAAAAGCCAGGACGAGTATTTTGGGAATTACAGAGTGAAATAGCAGCGGCTTCAAAAATTCGTCTTAGTCTTTTATTATGAATATAAATGAGCATCTTTGCAGAATTGAAATCTAAGTTGTAATTCGATTGAGAAATGTGTTGAAATAGTGCATTGTTTAAGTTACCAATTCTTACGTCTCTTCTGTGTTCTTTCAAGCAAACGTGAAGGTTCCGAGATGTTTCACCAATATATTTTAGTTTACAATTCTTACAAGGGATACAATAAATTCGTGGATCGTTTTAGAGGGTAAAGAGGTAGTTTTGATATTGAGTTCATTTAAGTTTTTTTTATTATGCAGTGAGAGGAATAATTGTTGGGCAAAGTTATGAATCTAGGAGGGAACTAGTTTTATAAGATTGTGAGTGGGTATTAGTTCGAGGTTGATTCTTATTGTGGATTTTGAGGGCTTTAGATTTAGCAAGAGTATTCTAAATTCTAATTCCACCGGTGCATACACCGTTGAATTGTTAGTATATATATTATATCATAAGCATTCCATCTTCTTAACTACCTGATGATTGTGGTTTTACAAAAAACTTCATGAAACCGAGGGTTGCAGAATATCTTCCATGGATTAAATATATAATATTTATTTATTTATTTACTCCTTTAGAGTTTTTCCCATCAGTGTTAGCCGATGGTTTTTCACTGGAGTTTGAGTCACCTCAAGTCTCCAGGACTCGTCTCAGGATTCTGGCCGTTCTCAGCTATGCTGTCATTTGGATAGTCTCTACCCGTCCGCCAACTTCCAAGTCCTCCAGGCCTTTTAATAATCCTTTAGTTATTGTGCCTAAAGCACCAATCACAATTGGCACAATCGTTACTTTCATGTTCCACAGCTTTTTTAATTATCTTACATGGTCGAGGTACTTATCCTTCTTTTCACTTTCCTTCAGATTTATTCTGTGGTCCGCCGGGACAGCAAAGTCGACAATTTTGAAAATTCTTTTTTTATTATTATTATTATTAGGTCTGGTCTTCTGGCCGGGATTAGGTGATCCGTTTTTATGTTAAAGTCCCATAGGAGTTTATGTGAGTCATTTTCTAGGACAGGTGCTGGGTTGTGCATATACCATTTGTTAGTATGGTCAAATTTAAATTTCTTGCACACTTACCAGTGGATCACCTTGCCGACCCAGTCGTGTCTCGCCTTATACTCCTTCTGTGCTAATTTGTTGCATTCGCTTATTACGTGATTGATCGCTTCGTCTCTGTCACCGCATAGCCTACATTTACTGTTTTGTTGCGTCTTATCTATTCTTGCTTTGATATGACTGGTCCTTATGACGTTGTCCTGTGCTGCTATTAGGATAGATTCCGTTTCTCTCTTAAGGTTTCCTTTTCTTAGCCAGGTCCATGTTTTCTGGTGTGAGATGTTGTTTATTAGTCATTTAAAGCGGCCATAGAGTTGTTTTTTCTCCCATTTTTCTTAACTAGTTGTTGTCATTCTATCGTCTATTGTGTTGTCCGTATCGTTTCTGACGGCTGTAATTAGTCCTCGTTCGTGTTTTTCTATGTAGTCTTCGAGCCGTTGTATTGATGCGTCAACGCTGTCTTCGATGCTGGCAAGTCCTCTTCCTCTCTCTTTTCTTGATACATATAGTCTGTCAACGTCGTCTCTGGGATGTAATGCCTTATGCATATTTTTCTTATTCTTTGATCCATTTGTTTAAGTTCATCTCTGGTCCACTTGAGGAAGGGTTCCGAATATCTAATGAGGGGCACAGCCCAAGTATTTATTCCTTTGATGAGATTTCTGCTGGAGAGTTTTATCTCGAGAAGTTTTCTAGTTCTCCTGAGATATTTTTTCCGGATCTTATCTTTCATTTCCATTTGTTTGATGGTGTCAGCCTCCAAGATACCCGAGTATTTGTAGGTTTCCTCTTCTCCGAGCGTTCTAGTTTCGTCGTGATTTGGTACTTCCATTCCGTCAGTCATATGTCGTTTGCCAATTTTCATAACGAGCATGACACATTTTTCTATGCCAAATTCCATTCCTATGTCCTGGCTGTATATTTTAACGGCGTATATAAGAGTTTTCTGCGAACGGCCAGGACTCCTCGGTCCGTGTTATTATATATATATATATAACATTTGACAAGAATATTTTACTAGCTTATTCAAAGTAATTTATCAAATACGAAATTATAATTTTCAACCTATATTCTATATTCACAAAGACCACCACCCTGTCGACTGGGGCTGTAGAATACGCCATCTGTATCTCTGCTGAGGGGTCAAACCCTCCCATAACCAGTGTTAATTTACTAAGCTTTTTGCTTAGATGTAGCACAAGGCCGCATGAATGGGGCACCCAATGAGAATCGAACTCACTCGTGTAGGTTTGCTAATCTACCTTGCTAACCATTACACCACCCGAGGTGCCCCCCTCCCATAACCAGTGTCCTGCATAAGACACTAAACTGCATCTGGTGGTGAGGCTCCAGTTCTGGTGCTTTTGGAAATGTGGAGTAACCCTTCATTGCCATTACTCCCAGTTCCACTGACCCGGATTGGTAGTACTTAATAAGATCTCATCTAAGGATCAAATAGAAGTGTTTAATCTTTTACTAAAAATTATTATTATTTGAAGCGATACATCTTTGTGCAAATTGTATTACATAGGAATACTTGATAAATAGAATTATTAATGTTTAATAGCAATACTTGAAACCATTTAGCTGTGTTCAAACAATTGATTAATAATAAATAGATTTATCAGTGTGAGATAGGAATACTTGATACCATTCAATTTTGTGCGAACAAATGAGCTCTAACAACTTGTTTAAAAATAAAATCACTTACAAATCATACATATAAAAACAGGATTTGGCATTAAATAATCCATAGCGATTGATATGCCATGAATCACTAACCAATCATCTTCTCATCATAAAGAGGAGAAGATGACCTAGGCTGTAAAAAAATACAATCTTAATATATTTTTGCATATACCTTTTCATTTACGCATGGCTCTATAAGCTTCTGGTAGTACTCCAAAGGCATCTTGCAATTCTCAATCTTTATTTCCAATGTGTTCAATGTCTTGTATATCTGTAGGGCTCCTTTATCCAGGTTTTGGTTTCCGTTTCTTTGTTTAACGGCATATCAACCTTCGTGGGTTATTTAATGCCAAAAGCAATTCTAGAAAAAACAGTTGTGATACTATTTAAACCATAGCGAGGAGGATAAGGGTTTCAATACCGTTTCCAAGGCGGGCACCTTGGGTGGTGTAATGGTTAGCAATCTAGGCTAGCAAACCTTCACGTGCGAGTTCGAGTCTCATTAGGTGCCTCATTCATACGGCCGTGTGCCACATTTGAGCAAAACGCTGAGTAAATTACAACATCCTTTCCAAGGGTATTAGTCTGAAAGTAAACATGATAGCACGATTCGGGTTCGAATTCGCTTACTTCGAGGGCTGCAGTTCTGCACATTAGTCATTACACTACAGGGACTCCTCCTCCCCTTTACTATTCTCGATTTCTCTCTCGGCGCTATAGTTTTTAACATTCTTTTTACATTAGTTGTAGCTTTTATCTATTTTGATCTTTATAAGTCAATCATTTGTTAGACAAGAATTTTCTTGTTTATAAATAATTACTTATTTTTGTTTATCATGACTCGCTAGGGCTGTAAATCTAGGAAAAGTTCACTTAGAGTATAGACTTTCGTTATTACGGCACCCTTGGGAATCTGGTGTTATAAAGAGTGAATTACATACGAAGCATTTTATTTCTTGCTTATTATTGCTAAGACTTCTTTTGAATTTCTTTCCAAATTTATGTTATGTAAAGCAGTATTATTTTTGGTTTACTAATTTTAGTCTCGCGAGGATATAAAACAAATTAGCCGTTAGAATACGAGTGTCGTTAAATAATGATATTAGAACAATTCGTTTCGGTTTGGGTTCTTTGTTTAATACCATATCAACCTTTGGTGGTTACCCAATGTCAAAGCCATCATTGAAGGCGGACAGAGTGGTACTATTTAACCTACAGCGAGGGGACAAAGTGAACGCAATAACGTGACTTGTGTTCAAACTTGCTTCTATGTTGTAATCCATCAAGTTAACCACTACGCCATGGGCATTTCTCCCTGATATTATTAACCCTCAATAAAGTCCGCGATTCTATAAAAGGTTTAAGGAATAAATGAGTGTGTTGTAGTAGAAATATGGGTTGATTTTAATCAACTGGATCCAGTAGATAGGTCATACTTCGGCCGGCCGTGATATCAACGGCACGGATCTGGTCAGGTGTGTCTTGTCTCTGGACATATCTCGAGCCTCAGGGGGCTATCCCCCCAGGCTTTAACCCTCCTCGGAGAAATTAGGTTTATCGCCTGGCGATAGGGTGTCCCTTTTTAGGGGAATGCCAACGGAGCCTATGGCATTTTGGGGAATGCCGAACACGTCTGGGATACGGCCCTGCACCCGGACCCACCTTTAAAAAACCTTGTGCCACACTTGTCCGTTTGGTAGGGCGGTCAACAAATACCGTTGTCGTAGAAACATGGACGCCACGAAGATTTCCACCATTAGAACGAGTACTGTTAAAACGTGGGTTGATTGTGTATACACAAACACTTTGTTGATTGTTCCTTAGATATGAAATATTCTATAGCCTACTGATGAACGCAAAAATATTTGTTTTACATGACAAATATTCATGATAAGACACTATCTTCTATGGAACCAATTATCGACAGTAGATAACACAAACCTTGAATTAAAAGAAAAAGAGAAGGAAAGAAAAACATGATGATAGTCTTTAATGACATCTTTTTTGACAGTCTGCAGAACCAGGGTTAGAATTAAGAGCTGTAAAACTAATTTCAGGAAAAATTCTACACGTGCACCTGTTTAAATTTACCGCAAAAAATTTCTTTCAATTTTTCTTCGTGGCGTCCATGTGAATTTTTTCTCTATAACTCAAATCACTGAAAAATAAATGCAATCAATTTAAGAAATAACATGAAAATAAAAAATGAATTACCTTACATGTGACTTCTCAATAAACATGCGGAAACCGGAAAATCTTTTGAAATTTTCAGTTTAACGAATCGTAAGGTTTTGTCAAACTTACTCTTTACATTATCGCCGTTACATTAATTTTTTGGAGAATGGCGACGAAAGTGTTGACTGAGTTCTCACGGTGTTTTGCCAACAATAGTAATCTTTCCATATTGTACCACAGTATATAGATATAGAAAAGATCAGAAATTATGGCGTTGCAGAAAAAGTGATGTAGTTTCAAAATTAAAGAAAACTAGTCTTTTTTTGGAAAGATTAACCAAATGTTGATTTTTGATTCCTTTACCTCAACAAGTGAGAAAAAAATAAAGCCTCACTTCTTAAGACAAAATATATTAAACCCGGTTTAGTCATCTATATTGACGCTTGCTTTACCAGCTTACAAAAGGTATAAGAGAGTTAGGCAATAAACACTTTGTGATTAATCACTCGAAAAAAATTTCCGTGAACAAATTCACACACAACAGTTGATTAGCATTGTTTAGAGCGATTTCGGTGCAACCTCAAAGAATGGGTTAAGCAACCAGCAATTAGGTTAAAATATGCCGCAGTACCTTGTGAGATATTTGTTTATCTCATCAACTGAGAATAAACAATTACTGCACAAATTCTTCATTGGGACGGACAATTCGTATCCATCTGTGTTTGACAGAGAACGTCAGATTCATTACGAAAAAGAATCGGATACAAATTCTGATTTTGCAAATGATACGAAAGACCCTAGCCTGGCCCGAGGATTTCTCTAAGGCAAGCCACTTTTATTTATTGATTTATTGTCAGACCGCCAGTATCAGGTTGGTTCACTATGCAGCAAAATCAAGTAATAAAAAGCCCCCCCACCGCATCAAAGCCCACATAAAAACACATTACAAATTTTTTTCCCCTCCCCCGACTGAAAAAAAAGGCTAAGCATGTGATTCTTCTATGTTAGGTAATTTTATTTTCATCATATTTCTTGGATTGATTGCATTTTTTTTTGTAATTTGTGTAATAGATAGTAAAAAAATTCAGCCCTTAAAAAAAAATGTATTTTCCGTTTCAAAGACTCCCCCTACACGAAAACAAAAAAAAATTACAATAAACCGACCTGTCTGCTTACTCGTCTTTTCCAACGCTAATTGTTCAAGAAATGGGTAATCATTCTATTTTGAATTAGAATGTCAAAGTGACCCAACACACACACACACACACACACACACACACACACTGTATAAACTGTAAAATAATTTTTTTTTTCAAAAAATAAAAAAATTGCGTTGAGTTTGAGGGTTTAATTAGTTCAAATTAGACACAAATTACAGGATTTTTTTTTTTACGGCGAACTTGAATGAGTGTGCGTGTAGAATAGCACCAAAATTCTTCAACTGCTGAGACAGGAGGCCATGTATTGATCTCATCAACCATCAGCGGTCCTCTACCAGAAGTGAAATATCTTGTAGTCTAGTTGCTTTGTGTTGGCCTCTTCCTGAGTTCTACTAAGTAGAGATCAGTGTTTTCAGAATAATCGCACTAAATTCAAAGGTGGATGGTAATCACACAGATTGAAGTTTATATATTATTTAACTCTGTGTCAGGCTACAAACTTGTTGATCTTCTCACATGTATCTTGGAATAGCAATGTTATTTTTTGTTACGGAGTCTCAATGCTGCAGAGTTTGGTAATAAATAACTATTAATAATATCCGTTTTGAGTGCGCATTGTTCTACTAAAACCAAATAAAATCCTGGCATGTTTGGTTTTAAAAACATCAACTTCTTATAAAACATTATAGGGGTGTACTTATGTATAAGTGAGACTGAAAATTTAACTAATAGGGTAAGACTTTATATTTTAAAAATTGTTAGAAGTGTAATTTAATTTATCAGGTAATGTTTTGTATTCGAAAAATTATTAGGGGTGTACTTATTTATGGGTAATACTGTATGTTTAAATTTGAGAGTAATAGACGGTATATTGAAAATGTTTAGATGTACAATTATTATCTGTGATACTGTATTTTTTTTAGTACGTCGGTACGTATAACAGCCAATCTAAAATATAAATCGATCTGTATGACCAGAGTCACTTGTTCATTTCCGGTGGGTGGATAACCTTCGTTTTTACAGCATCATTCAGCAGACAGTTCATGAGAAGAATAAAAAAGCATGATATAAACAAAAGGGTTTCTGCCAACCAGAAAACATTCGTATGAAAAAAAAATTCTTTGCACCTTTAATTAGAAACTAGGAGTGATACGCCCGGGGTCACCTGGTACTTGAATAGTAAGTAAAGCCAACAAGTAGAAAAAATATTTAAAAAATAAAAGTGAGGAATTAGAAGATAAGTGCACCAAGCGTTGGTGCTGTGTTCAGTCGTTGGAGAAACGAAAGAACAAAGCTAAAATGCACGTCATGGATCTTTTGATGGTTTCCTGTGGAGTATCTGATTGTTAGTGCAGTTGTTTGTTCGGCAATACGAGTTAATCCTCGTTTCATAAGAACGTAGATTCGGTTAAAGATAATACATTTTTGTTTATTTGTATGCGCATGCATAGATGTAGATATTTTTCTAAATCTAACCTAGTCTGGCACTCAGCCAGGATGGTAGAGCCCTCCCCCGTGAGGATCGAATTTTACTTGCTAGATCGATCTTGCAAGACGTGGCTAATCATAACTCTTTTAAAGACATCCTAAAATTACTCACTGAAATTAGCTTAGTCTGGCACAGGGTCATTATAGATGAGACTCAACTTAGAATAAAACTCACAAGAAATAGCTTAAGAGATTATCTGATATTTTTACGTTTTTATTTTTTTTATTTTTTATTTTCATTTTTTTTCTTCTAATGGTACGTAATAAATTCAAAACTCACATTATTAAGTATCATTAATTACCAAACTCATTTTTAACGACTGCAAATTTTCGATTCCACGTTTAAAGAAATTTAGGTTTTTTCCATAAAAAATTTTTGTTTCTGAATGTTGTGCCACTTATGAAATGTTCTATTGAGCGAAACAAATAAAAATCTGTAGGTGCTAAATCTGATGAGTATGGAGGATGTGAAAGAACTTCCCCTCCTAAAGATATAGTTTCACTGGACTATAACATATATATCTGGTTCACTCAAATCTGGCACCTGGTCAAAACAGATTAGGGGTGTAGTGGCTAAAGTCCAGGACTGCTCCATCGTAGTAAGCGAGTTCGAACACTAGTCAAGATATTACCTTCACTTTAGGACTAATACACCAGGAAAAGGTTTGAATTTTTTATTCTCCCACCCAGCTATGGGTTAAATAGCACAACTACTGCCCTTCTACAAGGATAGCTTTTGCATTAAATAACCCACGAAGGTTGATATACCATTAAACAAAGAAATCGAAATCGGAAATAGATAATTAAACTTCAAGGATCAAACGCGAGTAATAGCTCATTGTAATATTGTACTAACCATTGTTCTAGTCTGGTACATGGTCATAATAGATGAGCGCCTTTCAAGGATCGAACTGGAGAAATAGCTTATGGTACTACTTCGCTATACGGTTTGTGTTTCACTTCGTGCAAGTACCCTCGGGAAAGGTATAAATGCATCTCCCTCCTCCTCTGCCAGCCCTGGGGAAATACCAAGGCAGATTAGACTTATTAGCCTTGTAGCTAAACAAACCTATCTGTTAATAATTGGTGATTTGGGGCACTTCGTGAGGATCGAACTCACTACTCAGTGATAGTAATGATTTACAAAACTTATCTTTAGTGAACAAGTTCATAAGTATGAGGTTTCAAGTGAAACTCGAACTCATCAATAATAGTTGGCTAGTCTAGCAAGCTAACATTGACATTACTTGAGGCAGCACAAAAAATAAAAAATAAATTTATAAGTTTAAGAAATAGACAGCTAGTGAAGATCGAACTTGCTACTCAATTGTAACTGATTTGGGAACCTACCTTGTTGCTCATTACACAATGACGAAGCTCTCGAGTTAGGCTTTTTGTATTTCTCTGATGTCTGAAAATAGTACTGCGGTTTTATTTTTAGAAGTGACTGCATCAAAATGAATTTTGGGGGGAGTCTTTGTGGAATAGTTGCTAACCAGCTGGACGGCGACATTGTAGTAAGCGAGCTCGAACTTTCAAACTAATAACCTGGAGAATGGTATGAACCCCTTATCCACCTCCAGATATGGGTTAAAAAGTACCACCACAATTCTTTTACAAGGATGGCTTTGGCATTAAATAACCCAGGAAGGTTGATATGTCATTAAACAAAGAACCGAAACGAATGAAATAAGATGTGGCAGTTATTATTTACTGGGAGGGGATATGAATAAACACCTATTATAATTAGTGACTTCGATCCTCCCTGAGTACCAGGTGTCCTTGTCCTTGAGCAAGATCTTAGCAAGTAAATAAGTGATATATGAAAGTTAATAGTTATAGCAGGTAGAGAATTATATCAAGAGTTAAAACTAAACAAAGGCGTGGTTTAATCGAATATAGAATATGGAATCCATTACTTCAATAAAGTTGGTTGAATGTCGAGTTTGTTCATTAATTATATTGAAAACAAGAATCTTTGTGGTCCGTTAACATCTCTCAATCTCTTTAAAGTTAATAAGCCTGGCGTCTCGTCTCGTTTATCTTCGGTTTCTAAATCGTTAAATTAGCTTTTTAGATAGCAGCGAATATCTTTAGATCATCAAAAAAACCGTCTTTGCTTTTAACCAGTGTCACGTGTTGCACTGATTAAAACGTACTGTTCTCACGTTTTCTTGGCGTTAAGATTGTAGAAATAATATTCGTGTGATTCTTCTCTAGGATTGATAATGTGTTTTTAGTTTCTTCTAATAATAATTGAAAGATCAAATACACTTGAAGTAATCAGTTGAATATATGAATTTAAAAAAATCTATCTGGCTCGTGTACAAAAAACCCTAACATAATTTATTACACAGTAATCAGGTCGCTCAATGATTGCTACCGGTACCATGTATCTATTTACCAAGCCCCTCCAATACAAGCAGGGTATGACACAAGGTCAATTTTTAGTACAATATAAGTAAATATGTATGGGAGTGTAATTCTTTGTATAATGGCATATCAACCTTCGTGGGTTATTTAAGGCTAAAGTCATCCTAGTAGAAGACTAGCAGTAATACCATTTAAGCCCTAGCTGGGAGGGTAAGGGGGTTCATACCTTTGTCAAGAGTATTAGTCCAAATGTGAACGTAAAAGCGCGATTGGAGTTCGAACACACTTATTTCAAGGCCACAGACCAGCACTTTAGCAATTACGCCACAAGCACTGCCCCATACACACGTCTCCGTGTCTCTACTTATGTGTCTTTCAGCACATGTGCACATTGTATGTGTTGTATGTGTGTGGGTATGTGAGACAAAGAGAAGACGTCTCAAAAGTCACAGAGATTTTTAAAATAGAATAAAAGTTTGAATTTTCTTTTATATATTCATGAATTTTCTTTTTAGAATTTGAAGAAAACCGCATTTTTCATAATTAAGTCAATTTATTTCCATTGTATAAATGTTTCTATACGACAAAAAATCTTAATTATCATGCATGTTCTTTTACTTTTACATTCCTAGGTGACTTTTGAGACACCCTGTATTTGGTTTGGTTTGTTTAATGGCATATCAACCTTGGTGGGTTATTTGATGTCAAAGCTATCCTTACAGAAGCAAGAGTGATACTATTTAACCCATAGCTGAAGGGATAAGGAGGCTCATACCTTTCCCAAGGATATTAGTCTGAAATTAAACGTAATAGAGCGACTTGAGTTTGAACTCGCTTACTTCGAGGCTACAGTCCAGCACTTTAGCTATTACGCCACGGGGACTCGCATACCCTGTATTTACCCAACACTTCCGTCATGGGCAGGATGCGACTCAAAGTTAATTTTTAAGTGGTATAGTGCTGATTTGAATTTAATGCTTTCTTTCTATTAAACTAGTTGCCTTATCAAGGCTAGAGATCCAATTCTGTCCCTCTATTTACTCAGAGATCAGGGTAGGGGGGGGGAGAAAAAGATGGATTCATGTCTTTCTCAAGGATCTTAGTGAGAAGTGAAATGTAAACAGCTTCGTCCAAGATTTCAACTCTGGTTCCCACAACGATAACCATTACGTTAAGTGCGCCTCTAGCACTGGTACCATGTAACTTAAGTAATACCTGTCAGATGGTCGGTGACTAAACCGAATCCTATAACAGACTTACCAGATAAGGAGGGTAGCCAGACACCTGACAGGATGAAAAATAAGACATGTCAAAGGGCTGATGAATTCTCTCGGGTCAACAGCTATCGGCGCAATAAGAATCCCGTGAATTGAAATTTGAGCAAGTTATTCCCTACAACTGATACTCCAGAACCCTAGCTTGCTGCTGGGTGTAGAAGGAGATGTCAAAAGTGCAGATCTGGGTTTGTGTAACCCTTTACTTACCTCACTCCAATCATGCACATGCTGTTCATTCTGAAGAACTATAATCTCTTGGGATGGACTGTGAAGTAAAAAGTACTCAGTAAAACTAACGTAGTAAATGTAGAATTATGATTTCCCCAATTAACATATTTTTACCTGGTGTAGTTAATCAACATGATTGGTTTGGTTTGGTTTGGTTTGGTTTTATGTCATATAAACCATGCCAAATCCATTTTTATACATATAAACAGTTCTATTTCAAACAATTCCGTTTAGTGTAAGTACACAGTTTAAATGTCAAAAACAGTACTATTCCTAAAAGTTCAGTTTAGCTAATTACAGTTTTTTCTTTACACGTAGTTAAAAGTAAAACAGTTCTATTTCAAACAATCCAGTTTAGTGTAAGTACACAGTTTAGTTATAGTTGACCCATAGATATGATCCTATTTGGTGCTATCACTCCGGGCCAGAGTGAACCTGGCAGCGATGGTAATGAAGGGGTTCTCCCTATTCCCAAAAGCTCCAGCATTACTGGAACCTCATTAACAGATTGTTTAGTTTTATATTCAGGACACTCGTTGGGGAGGGGGGAGGCTTACTTCTCTGTAGAGATGTAATCGGTGTATTCTCCAGCCCTAGCCGACTGTGCTATAACCAACACGAGACAAATATTTTTTAAAAAAGAGAGAAAGAATAACAGATTTTGACACAAGTTGTTTAATTCTACCACCCGTATCTGTTTACCGTGTCGACAACTAGGTCTGCAATAACATACCATTGCTTGTTTCATCGTTTCAGTGAGTGAAGCCACCGGTGTACTTCATCTCCACAGGACATACGGAACCCCACAGCACCCTTATATACTCGGGTATTTTAAATAACTTCCCTCGTGTACTCGACGAGTAAAAAAACACAAAATGGTTATTCATGGCTTACATGCTTATTTTATGTAAACTTATTTTATTTATTGCACGTAAGTTTACTCCTTTTTTCAGTTATTAAATGTTATAGTTCGTCAAATATTTTCAACTGTGCACATTTTTATATGTTGTAATACATTCGACTAACTTTTACCAACACACAGACGACCATTTCGGATCCCATATGTTAATTACCTGAGAGACAACATTGAAATTGCCAACATATTAGGTTAAAATAAAATTAAAGTTAAAAACAATTCAATTTAAAGTTAAAATTAAAATTTGTTTGGATTTAATTTTCTCTATAATATATATCCAATTTATATAGGTTAATTAATTTATTATTTTGATATAGAAAACAGAAACGTCAGTGAGCTGCTGTTTGTACGGACAGCAACAAGAGGATTTAATCTCAGTTAAAGTCATTAAGTATTATCTGTATCTTTCTTTGTCTAATGCCCTTGTGTTTTTTACAGTTATCTGCAGACGCCGAGAATATTATGCGACTATGGGACGCTGACATCTTTGAAAATAGAATTTAGATATTTCAGCAAACTTGAAGGATTTATTACTTTTTCAATTTATTCACGAGTTTTTAGAAATGTCTGTTCTTATCGGTATAAATCTTTGGAACATATTGATGTTTAAGCTGTTTTTCCCCCCTTTCTGTTTGTTCAAAACCTTTTGGGAAGATCTAAATCAAGTTTCTATTTTTGAAATACCAACTTTTCTCATTTTCAAGTACTGTTTTTTCATTCATTTTCTTTCTTTCTCATTGTCTTTTGTCAAACGTCTTTTTAGTTATTTCTTTATCTAACCCACTTTCTTAAACCAAACCACAAAATTAATAAGAAAAGTAAGTAGTCAAATTATATTCTGGACTCATGCTGTCAATGACATATCTTTACGTTCTTATTTTTCATGTCCTTTTATTGTATTTTCAATAATTATTGTATTGGTGAGAAAAAGAAAGTTTTAATTTCTAAAAGTTAATTGAATTTTTACAAAGCTGCATGTACTTACCCAACCCCTCCTCCATGAGTAGGATGTGATACAAGGTCAATTTCAAAGCGGTTTGAATTCAGTTTCCCTTCTCCTAGGCCCGTTGCCATACCAATGCTAGAAGTAGGAAAACTTTGAAATCAAACTTGCTGTTGACCTAAAGAGGTAGCCCTGCCAAAAACATACTATATGAGAAGCTCCTCCCCACCTCTACGGCCAAGACCAGGTTACGGAATCAGTGATGATGATGATGATGATGATGATGATGATGATATGCAATATACTTTCATGAATTCTGTGGTTATTCAGAATATTCAAGTAAACAGCCATATTTATAATAACTCTCAACAACTGTGGCCCAATCGGCTGAGGCTGCAGAATACACTGACTGCATCTCTGCAGAGGGGTAAGACCCCCACACACCCACCAAACGAGTGATTATGACAAACAATTTCATGATAATACTCCAGTAATGCTGGAGCTTTGGGGGAATGCGAAGTACCCCTTTTTGCCATCGCTCCCAGATCCACTTTGGCCAGGAGTGGTAGCACCTGATAGGGTCCTATTTATGGGTCAAATAGAACTAAACTGAGTACTCATGCTAAACTGAATTGTTTAGAATAGAACTGTTTTTAACATTTAACTGTGTGTAAACAAAAAAAATATACTAAACAATTGTTTCAAATAGAACTGTTTATATGTATAAAATGGATTTGGCATTAAATAATCAACAATGGTTGATGTGCCATTAAACCAAACCAAACAAATACAAAAATACAAACTTTTATCAAAATGACTTAATTTGGCATTAAATGACCCGAAAAGGGTTGATACGCCGTAAAACAAACCAACCAACCAACTGAACAACTGAAGATACACCGTATATGTAAGATGGATGAATATGATTTTGTTCACACTGAGAAGTAATTTTTTAATTATGTTTATTTTGGGGGAAGTCCCTCAGGAGTAGTGGCTAACACGTTGGACAATGACATCGGAGTAAATTTGAACTCCAGACGCGTTATTAAGTTTACTTTCAGACTAATACCCCAGGCAGAGATATGAAACCCCAATCCAACCCTGCTATTGATTAAATAGTACCACGACTGCCCTTCCACAAGGATGGCTTTGCCGTTAAATAACACACGAAATTTGATATGCCATAAAACAAAGAAACCAAACCAAACCAAACCAAACTTTATTTTCTATTAGATTGTTACTAATACCTATGACATCTGTCCACACACGCGCACGCGCACATGTAGGAGTTCAGAAACAAGAAAATTGATGGTGATGCACAATGCCTTGCACCCGAGAGATGATATAAAGATGTCTACAAGAAATGGAGGAGGAAGAGGACTTACGAGCATTGAGGACTGTGTGGCTGAACAATTTAGGTATTCAAAGAGTTTACAAAAGGGCAAAGATAAATCGATTACAGCAGACTATAACAGCAAAAACAGAAATAACGAGAAGACAACCCGGAATTATTAAAACAAGAAAACAAAAATTAGACGAAAAACAACTAATATTTAAGTAGATAAACTAAGGAAATATCGCATGAGATAAGTTGGGCATGGCTACGCAAAAGAAAAACTAAAGGGAAAAACTGAATCACTATTAGTAACAGCCCGAAATAACACCATACCAACATATTATGTAAAAGCTAAAATAAATTTGACTCATAAAATAGCAAATGTTGAATATAATAAAATGCAGTAAACTGGCATGAAAGGACTACTAGAGCATACATGACTGGATTGGAAAGGTGATCTGTTTGGAATTGTGCAAACGACTAAACTTTGACCATACAGACACAAATGTTAATTGCACCGACAAGAATCTGTATTGGAAAACAAGACAAAATTCTCAGGAATTTTGAAATAAAAACAGCCACTCCAATCCTGGCCAGATATCTGGATCTACTTTTAGTCAATAAAAAGAAAAGAACTGGTCAACTAGAAGATTTTACCGTTCCAACATATCTAAGAGTAAAAGTAAAAGAAAGCTAAATACCTGGATAAATACCTGGACCTTGCTAGAGAGCAGAAAAATAGAACACGAAGGAGACAATCATAGGTTGTGTTTGCTTCTGTTTTATGGTATACCAACCATTTTGGTTATTTAATGCCAAATCCTGTTTTTACATGTATATTAAAAATATGATTTACACTCATACACGCGCGCAGGAAGGTGTGTACATACAATATGCGACTGAGTGTTAAATGAATATAGATAGTAATCAAAGAATATAGCTTGCTTTGAATTTCCTTCATTAAATGAATATTACATTGGTACACAGTTAAATGACCAAACAGTTCTATTTCTAAAAATTCAGTTTAGCATAAGTCAACAAAGTTAAATAGTTCCAAGTATTGCTATGTATCACAAAGAATTTAATTAAACATCAGTCATTTATTTACACACAGTTAAATGATCAAACAGTTCTATTTCAAACAATTCAATTCAGCATAAGTCATCTGTGTGCACTCAGTTTAAATGTCAAACAGTTCTGTTTGGCCCCTAGATAGGACCCTATCAGGTGCTACCACTCTGGGCCAGAGTGGACCAAGGAGCGATGGTAATAAGGGGGTACTCCGCATTTTCCAAAGCTCTAGCATTACTGACCCTCACCATCAGATTGTTTAATATAATATCCAGGACACTCTTTAGAAGTGAGGTCTTACCCCTCTACAAAGATGTAGTCGGTGTATTCTAAAGCCCCAGCTAACTGGGCTCAAGACAATCAAAATTGAAGCACTCAGAACAATCCTAAAGAACCTTGAAAAGAAACTAGTGGGTGGGTAGAAAATCGAAGAAGAATTGTAACCGTCCAGACCACAGCACTGCTGGGGTGAACTAGAATAATTAGAAAGGCCTGGGAGATTCCTGGAGACTTGCTGTCATTCAGACTTCAGCGAAAACAACCAGTTGCAACTGGCGTGAAAACTTACAAAGAGTGAAGATAATCGTAATAAAATCAGTTAGAATTCTCAGAAGAATCCAAGAGAGTTGAAGAGACTTGATTTCGCTTGGACTTCAGTGAAAACTACTAGTTACAACCGGTGGGAAAAACGCGTGAAGAGATAAATTATTTTTTGCAAAATGAGTTAAATGTTTAGACCTTTGCAGAGGGGTAAGAACCTCCCACGAGTGTGCTGTGTATGCCTCTAAACAATCTGATTGTGAGGCTCCAGTACTAATGCTTTGGAGAATGTGGTGTAACCCTTCGTTGATATCACTCCCATGTCCACTTTGTCCCGGAATGGGAGTAGTTGTAAGGGTCCCATCTATGGGTCAAATAGAATTATTCAATCATTAACTATACTTGAAACCATTTAACTGTGTGCAAACAAATGATAAATATCAAATAGAATTATTATTTACTCTTTTAAGAATTTTGAAATCAACATCTTTTTGTTTTGAAATTGTTTATTCCTACTCGGGGGCTAATAAATAAATATATATATATATATATATATATATATATATATATATATATATATATATATATATAAGGATGACACATGCAGGTGTGTTCGCGTGCGAACGTACCTCTGTACGTACGTAAAATTTATTTAATGAAAGAAATTCAAAGCGAGCTATGTTCGTTGATTACTATTTATATTATTTTAACCCTCAATCGCATATTGTATGTACACACGTCCCTGTGCGCATGTATGCGTGTTTTTAAAGGAATAATAAAGTACTATTAAAAAAAACCCAGTTCTGCTTGTGTTTACATATTTTGAATAGTCCCTTTTGTATTTAAGTAAGTTTGTAAAGCAAGTGCTCGCTATAGATATTCAATTCTGGACAATTGTTTCTTTGAAGGCCAAAACATTCTCAAGCCAAGAGAAATCTCATATAAAACTAATTAAAAAATAAAACCGACTTGAAGTCATGTTTCTACTGCTATTTGATTAAGCCAGATAATTTTCTAGAACATTCTTCGAAACATCAACATCTTTTTTACGCAATACAATTTTTATATATTTAAAGGCGTATTGTTCATTTTACAAATATACTTTGGTGAGTCAAAAGTTTTGCAATATTTTGGTATCTGTTAGTTTGCAGCTCGTATATAATGTGACAAAAGCAGTTAAAGCCGTGTGAGGTATTTGCTGAGGATGTTAGTATCGTGATAGTGTGCTGACATGTTGCACATTGCTTCACTCCGTGTGCGATTTGAAAATAGCACAGATGAAAATACAGTGTAGTCTAATTCGGAAACTTCTGCTTACGAGTTTGAACTGGACACAAACACCGGGAAAGCAACCCCCACCAAAAAAATTATGCGCAAGTTAAAAACACAGTTAATCATCTTTCAGTAATCAGATGATTCAAGAAGTTTTGCTCGATGATCAGTCAAGCTCGGGTAGGCCTAAAATCGTGAAATCCACGGCTGTGCTTCAAGTCATAGAGAAAAATCCGGCGAGGAGCACTCAGGGAATATCAGGCGAGCACAACATCTCACAGTTCAGTGTTGTTTCGTCACCTTCACGACCTTAGTAAAAACATCTGGAGCAGCCGAATTGTGCCTTACATTTCCAAAATATTGCAAAACCTTTGACTCACTCGAGTATTTGCTGTTTAGAACCCAAACATCCTGTGTTAGTGCATCTATGTAGAAGGACATATAACTTGGCGGGCCTGAATTCCGCCCGAACATTCCTCATTTCAACATTTCTTGACTAGCAATAATACAGCAAATCAGGTTCTTAAATAAAAGTTTACATCATAAGCATATGGTATTTTAAGTGTTATAGCCCAGTCGGCTAGGGCTGTAGAATACGCCGACCCCCAACCGATGAATGTCCTGATATTGACATTAAACCACTGATTGTAAGACTAGTCTATATATATGTCTAAATTAGGATATTGTGGACATAGTCAATCGTGCTTGGTGGCAGTCAGTTTCTCACCTATGCAATAATCAGACCAAACCAGATTTGTTTCGATGATTACTTTCAGCCCAGTCGGCTGGGGCAGTATAATACACAGACTGTATCTCTGCAGAAGAATAGACACCCACCCGCAACGAGTGTCCTGGATATGACACTAAACAATCTAATGGTGAGGCTCCAGTTATGTTGGAACTTTGGGAAATGCGGAGTATCCTTCATCGCCATCGCTCCCAGGTCTACTCAGGCCGGGAGTCGTAGCACTTGATAGGATCCTATGGGTCAAATGGAACTGTTTAACATTTAAACTGAAGGCAAGCAAATGACTAATGCTAAATTGAATTGTTTGAAATTAAATTGATCATTTAACTATGTGGATCTACCAAATGTGTCTACAAATCATATATTTAATATATATGTAAAGACATGATTTGGCGTTGAATAACCAACAATGGTTGATATATACTATAATACCAAACCAAACCAAACCGGTGATTGCATTTTTTCGTTTTTTGTTTTTTCAAGATCAAGGAATTATGCACTTGCGTTTAGAATGAGATCTATATCGTAATGAACCGATTTCTGTATGCACGTCACTCTTCTAGAGCAAAAAAGGCACATCGTTGCTAGACTGATGTTAAGCTTAAGAGTTTAAATGTTCTGACTTAGACGATAAAGAAATTCTAATCTGTTCTGCAAATTGATAACAGTAGAATGGGTGTCTGTGCTTACACGAATCCCAATAATTATAGTTTATCTTAGGAGACAACTACCAAATGCTAGGTTATTTCATATTTATTCATTTGCTGTTAATTTTAATACAAATCGTATAAATGTGATAATAGCGGCTGAAAATAGCCTTTAAGCAATTAAAAAAAAAACTGAGATAATGAAACCTTTAAAAAGTAGCGGGGAGTTACTGAAAATTTTATATATTTGTTTATTCATTTTGCTCGAACAATTAGTTTATAAATGTTTCAATATTTTACGTGGCGATCTCAACAGTTGCAGCAACAGCGCCTCAGGTTGTGTTATGGTTAGCAAGCTACACTAGCAAACCTTTACGAGTGAGTTCGAGTCCCATGAGGTGCTCCATCCATACAGTGTTGAGTCACATCTAAGCAAAAAGCTCAGTAAATTACAACAGTTGCAGCAATAATAATGAGTGTTGTTATTATTATCATTAGAAGTATTGACTGTAACAGTAGTGTAGACAAAACAGGTAAATAAAGACAAAATTATCAGCTGTATTATAAACAATCTTCTTCGGTGTTATCTTTGTTTTAATGGCATATCAACCTTCGTGACTTATTTAAAGCCATTCTTCCAGAAGTACAGTACTGGTACTATTTAACCCATAGTTGGGAGGATAAGGGAGTTCATACCTTTCATAAGGGTATTTGTCCGAAAGTGAACGTAATAGCACGACTGGACTTTGAACTCGCTTACTTAGATTCTGCAATCCAGCACTTTAACCATTACACCATGAGGACACCCCCTTCTCTCTTATCAGAATGGATTGTAAATGTTATCACATACCATCAACTTCAGAAGGTCAAGTCCTCTCTTCGTTTTTAATATATCTTGGCATTCTTATCTGTTAACAACTGTCAAATCTCGGTATTTGGTAAATTTATTAACTGTTACAAATTATCTGACAGAAGGAAATTATATCCAATCTTTTGTATGATCTATTACTATTCATTGAAAAACCTCAATTAATCATAAGCCACAATTTCTCTTAAGATGTGCAAAACACACACACACACACACACACACACACACACACACACACACACACATATATATATATATATATATATATATATATATACCTTGCACATTTTTATGAGAAATTATATATATATATATATATAAAAGTTTGGATTGCCTAGATGCAGAGTCAACTGTGCTTGGTGAATGTAGGTTTCTCCTCTATGCGATTATCGGACCTCTCTGTCTACGCTATCTTAACTTATATGTATATGCTCTATCACCGATATTGAATACTCTTTATTCATATAGCAAACCAATATATATATATAGAGAGAGAGAGAAGCGGGGAGAGAAAGAATGAGAGAGAAAGAGGCTTTCTGGGCAAAAGAATAGTCAAAAGATTGATAAATATATTAAAAAAATATAAAATAAAAATGATCGGTGCTTTTATTTAAGAAATGTTAATCTAAAATATAAAATGCTAAAAAAAAATATACCCCCAAAATCTCAAAATAGTGTATATTATCCGTTACTCTTGTTTTCACGCGTTTGGACATCACGATCATCTGGTGGCTACTAATATTTAAGAAGTTGTTTAAATTTTATATTCATTTTTTAACATGGCATCAAAAAGTATTTTGGGTGATAGAAAGGATGATGTAAAAAAATATTTTGCTGTCTTTTTTAAGACCCACATTTCACCCTTGCTTTTTCCTTTCCTCGCCATTTTTAATTTTATTTTAATAACACATTGTTGCTGTCTTTTGTTTCTTTTCTTCTTCTTCTTTTTTAAGTTTGCATGGAAATTATGCAAACTAGTTTGGAGGCAGACGGCATAAAAGAAATTTATTAACGGACGGAATTTCGGTACTGATTGGAATTTTTTGAAAATCAGTTTACCGATATCCAGGTATTCTAATATGAATATTTTTAAGGCAGAATTTGCTAGATTCTTTTTTACCTCTTTTACTTGCTGATGTTTTCGTTATCATTTGCCACTTAATGATTAATAGTCTACCTGTATCGTCTTTGGTTTTCCACACGTAGCTAGCATATATATATATATATATATATATATATATATATATATATATATAAATTATTGGTAAATGCGAATTTAAAGAGGCAAATACGAAGAGACATATGCAAAATTAGGAAATTACAATATATAAAATTTGTTGAAATCACAAGGGCCCTTTCATCTGACATTTGTCAAGCGACAGCCATCAGAAGTCGTTTAAAAAACAATATAAATAAGATTGAATAAAAGTGGGGTGAAAATGAGAATGATAACAAGACCAAGAGGGAGGAGAGAAAAAAAAATTAAAACCGCACTCAGTTAAGCAAGAAATATCCCCCAGTCAGTTCAAGGAGTGCTTGGGGCTTTGCTTGCATAGAGCGGGCCTATAAAGTAAAATGTAAAGGGCTTCCAGGACAATTAAATGTTTTGTCCTGGCTCTATGCAAGACACCAAAACACTCATCGTTATAATTAACCGCACAACTATTTAAAGCATTCAAATGCTCACTGATGGCAGAATCGAGCAAAATGTCAGATTTGAGGAACTTTCTATTTTAACAAGATCCTCAAACAGACAATTATATACTCATAGGAACCGGGCTAGCGGCCTAATGAGTAGAGTGTTCACCAATGGTCCGGGAGGGAGACCGGGGTTCAATCCCAGGTCGAGTCATATCAAAGACTTAAAAAACGATACTTGACGCCGCCTTGCTTAACACTCACCATTATAAGGTAAGGATCAAGGGTAAAGTGGAGCAATCCGGGGAAAGGAATAGCACTCACCCATACACCTCGGTTTAATAGCTATTGAAAAGGGAGCCTTTGGGTCGACATCGACTACAATCGTCAAATTTACTTTAACTTTTATGTAACTGCCTGTTTGAGGTAGTTTGACATTTTGTATGAATACCGACATGATCACAGGTTCAAATATAGACCATGCAAAGTTGGCCCCTGGGGTTATTTGAAGTCACTGACGGTGTCAATAAATGGCAAAATTTTATTTCTCGTCCGATAAAGTGAGATAGAGTCTTTGATATATGAAGTACAAAAATGTTTTTTAACCTTAAAATGATGAAACAAACGTGGTCAGGTCTATGTTTTTCACCTAATCAGCTATATATTCGATGTTCAGGAGTAAATAGTGAAAAATGATTCTGCATATTTACTAAAGATGGAAGACTACTCTGTGGTGAGAATGTTTTCCTGAACCAGTAGAAATGGTCGCATTTCTCCAGTCAAGGCTTTTGAAGAAAAACATGGAATCCTCTTGGCAAACTGTAAGTCCGAGAGTCCACCAGTGTCTCTGTATGCAGTGGGTACGTTCAGTAGAGGTTGCTACTAGCAGGAGACACAACGCGATAAGTTCAGGAATCAGCAGGTATGTGCGTTCCCTAATAGTAGCCGAGAGAAAAAGGTGCATCCGTCTCAGCCGAGGTGGTAAAAGCTTCTGACAGAGAGTTTCTCTTTGTCGCCAGGAAGCCCCTCTTTTTAGGCATGCACCGATTTTGCTTCCTGTTAGAGGCTTCCCGGGAAACCGTTATTTTTGCATTCATTTATTCTTTTTTTTTTTTTCGTGTTATTGTCTTTTCTTATTTATGATTCAATCCCTATCTACTTAAAAATTGACTTTGTGTCACATCCTGCTTGTAGCGCAGGGGTTGGGTAAATATACAATACCAAGTCTTCGCAAACTTCTTAATATTTTCCTAATTCTAAACGTATTTATAACAATTTAGTCGATGAATATGAAACGGAACTATTAGAAAACAAGTATTCTTATTTTCAATTTCCTTCCATTCTCCTTTAGGATACTTGGTTGATTTAATTCGTGACATGCAAAACTAAAATACCCTTTGAACACCCATTATATATTCATACAATATACGTCATAAAAGTAAACCCTAGTTTGATCCATGTCATTTCCACTCAAAGATAAGAGCCATGACATAAGTACACAAAGATAATTATTCCTCTTGATTCACGATGATGCATTCATAAGAGAACTTAACTGATGTTTCCTAATATATTTGTACCCATTACATCTATTAACATCTTTACAGTTTCCTGTGGCAATTACAACGGCAAAGATGTTCTTAGACAAGCAAAATGGCGTACAAGGAAGAAGAGAGAGTAGATTCACTTTTTATTAAGTTTCTCAAGCAAACATGGCACGTATTTGAGTGATTTGTAAAGATTATCAAAATCAAGTAAAATGCGCACTTTCTTGTATGTTTTTTATGCAATGTCGATATTTCCTAAGTAAAATACAAGCACACATTCACGACATACACCCACTGCTACACATTACGCAAACATGAGACTCATACACTAGCATTAATTTAACTTGGGGCTATTCTTGTACACATAGATAGATAGATAGATAGATATGAACAGACTGAAGCTATCTCAGTCTGTTCATACTTTTTTCTTTTTGATTTACAAGAAGTAAATAGTGAGTGGCCGATTCTTTAAGTTCTAAACCATTCCCAAAGAAGTTTGTTTCTATGGGAATAAATGAGATAAAGACTGAAGACCGAGATGAGTAAAGTTTTTTTTTTCTTCTTCTCCGGTGATTCATGAAATTTGTATAAAATCATGAAATCAGAGAAAAAGACGCAAGGATCACAAGTGACAGGTAATGCACCATAAGCCATATCATCGCAATAATCTCCCCCTCTCCCCCTCTCTCTCTCTCTCTCTATATATATATATATATATATATCATCATCATCATGTTGTGCCGCTAGCACGGATATCCCTGACCCTCTCACGCTACTTTTCCCTATCGTTCATCGCCTCTGGCAGGTCTTCTGGGCTACATCCCGTATCCTCACATAGTTGCTGAATGTATGTTCGAGCTGGTCTTCCTGCTTTTGCTCGGCCATATGTGGGGTCCATAGGAGTACATCACTTATGAGCTCGTCCCTGCTCCTCCAGCAGTGTCCTGCGTGCCTGGTCCGTCTAACTTGGATAGTTTTCATGATGGGAGGTAGGTGGCCGTATAGTTGGTGCTTTGTGGGGTGTTGCCGCCAGGACTTGTTTAATAGTGCTCGCGACATTCTTATGTAGTTGTCGTCTAGCTTTTTCTCCAGCCGTTTTGTTAGCGTCCAAGTAGTGCATCCATACAGCAGTATCGACACGACCGCTGCTTGGAAGAAACTGCGTTTCATTTTATCGGTCAGGTCTGATTTCCATATGAACGATAGCTTATCGATATCGTTAGCCGCGTGTCGATGTCTTTTTCGGTTGATGAGATACTGCTTCCTAGGTAGGTGAATTTGTCAACCAGTTTCAGAGAGGTTCCGTCTTGTGTGGAAATGTCGCCAGCTTGATTAAAGCACATATATTCAGTTTTGTGTGCATTGACATGGAGGCCAATGCCTGCAGCGGCTCGTTCCAAACTATGCAGTAGTGTCTCGGCTTGGTTGGGTGTATTTGCTAGTAACGCTATGTCATCGGCGTAGTCGGCGTCGGTAATTGTTTTTGCGAGGTCCCTTCTGCTTCTTTTCTTTGTCAGCTCGAAGCCATTCTCTCTGATTTTATCGATCGATGTTCTAAGCACGTAGTCTAGACAGATGATAAAGAGGTATGGGGCTAGCGTGTCCCCTTGTAGTATTCCTGCTACAATGTCGAAGTATTCTGTGTCTCCCCGTACTTTCACTTTGGTGTTTCTATAGAGAATCATTATTGCTGCTACGGTTTCTTTTTGTAGACTGTATGCTAGTAGGATTTGTTCCATCTTCCCTCTGTGAATGGAATCGAAGGCCTTGATAAAGTCGACAAATAGTAATGTCGCTTGTAGGTTTTTTGCCCGTACGCCTTCAAGGATTCTACGGATGGTCAATATTTGTGAGGTCGTGGATCCATTTCTTCGGAAGCCATTTTGGTTTTTCCTAAGGATGTTGTCGATTTTGGGTTCTATGCGGTTGCATAGTAGGGCACTGTAAATTTTGGCTGCTATGGATGTAAGTGTTATACCTCGGTAGTTCTTGGCTAATCTGAGATCACCCTTTTTAGGGAAGGGGAGGATGCATCCCTTCATCCATATGTCTATCGGATTTTGATTATAGACAGCGTTACAGTGTCGGAGCAGTATGTCGTCGAATTGTCTGGTCTTCCATACTTCTGGTGGAATCTCGTCAAGCCCTGCAGCTTTACTATTTTTAAGTTTTTTAAGAACCGAGTCGAGTTCTTCTTGCGTGAACGGTCCTACTTTAATGTCTAATTGCTTACTAATAATTGTGGTGATTGGTTCCTGCGTAACTTTCGGTGGGTTTCCAAGTAGATATATATATATATATTGGGCAGAAGATATGGGACAATACCTTTACCACCTGGATACGATACTAGAAAAATAACAAGAAGACTTGAAAAATTACAATTAAAAATAATAAAGAGTTTCGTCGTATTTAATAAAACTTGCATTAATAACAACTTGCTGCCTAAATATACACTCTTCAATGTATATATGTATAACTCCAGTAGGAGCGAAAGTGTATTTCCAGCCTCTAACGCCTGAATGTTGGGTTCGATTTTTAACTGTCTATCCAATGGGATGTTTCCGTGTATTTATTACTCGAAATAATAATTTCGCTTCAAGTGGCAAATAACTAGGTTTATCTTATTGAAAAAAATTACATGTCATTTTTTCTATTTGTCTTTTTGACCAGTAGTCACATTAAAGCAAATAAATTTAAAGAATTAAGTTTGTTTGTTTGTTTGTTTGTTTGTGTTTTATGGCATATCAACCTTTGTGGGTTATCTAATGTCAAATCCATTTTTATAATAATAAGTTCTATTTCAAACAATTCCCTTTAGCATAAGTACACAGTTTAATTGTCGAAAACACTTCTCTTTCAAGCTATTCAGTTTAGTCAAACAGTTCTAATTAAAACAATTCAGTTTAGTATAAGTATAATTTTTGTTTACACTGACTTAAATGTAAAAACAGTTCTATTTCAAACAATTCAGTTTAGCGTAAGTACAGTTTCAAAGTCAAAAACAGTTCTATTCCAAACGATCGCGTTTAGCAACCAAAAACGGTTCCATTTTAAACAATTCAGTTTAGCATAAGTAAAATTTAGTTCTATTTGGCCCATAGATAGGGCCCTATCGGGTGCTACCATTCCGAGCCAGAGTATACCTGGGAGCAATGGCAATGAAGGGGTGCTCCTCATTCCCCAAAGCTCCAGCAATACTGGAACCTCACCATTAGATTGTTTAATGTTATATCCAGAATACTCGTTGGGGGCACCTTACCCCTCGGTAGAGGTGCACTCGGTGTATTTTACAGCCCCAGCCGACTGGGCAAAAAGAATTAAGTGAATCATGCTATAATTCGAAATTTAGTCCAAGAGATTGGCCTGCAAATCCAGTATGTATAAGATCATTATTCTATGGTTAATATATAATGAAATTAACTTACAAAAATTAAGTTAAACAAATTTTGTGAAAAGTTTTTTTTATTTATTAGGATTAGTTACTAATATATATGATGCTGGAGAAATCGGGACAAACTCAAAAGCGAAGTTCTCCTGTGAGCTTCTATACATAGAAACACTAGTGCTGGACAACCAGTAAAGCACTATATTTATAAGCTTTGTGCAGACACTGAATGTTGTCTAGATGACCTGCCAAGAGTGATGACCAATAGGAATAGATAACGAGTGAGAATCAAGAGAATCCGTGCTTAATGATGATGATAAGGATGAGATGATGATGATGATGATGATGAAACTCCTCTAAAAAACAAAAACTAACATTTTCTTTGATTTTTAAGAATTATATTTTAACAAAACAGCTGATATTCAAGATGTTAAATACATCTTAGCTTTTGTTTATTGATTTTTTTTTTTTGTTTTGTTTTAGAAAAATAGTTAATTTCGTTAAATTACGTTTGGTTATTTCGTTTAAAGGCATATCAACTTTTGATTTTGATGGTTATCAAATGCCAAATCATACTGATTTTTAAGTGAATAGTTTATTGGTAACTTTATTCTTAAACGAGTTAGAGCTCATTTGTTTGCACTCAGTTAAATGATTTCATATATTGCTATGCAGGACTAATAATTCTTTCCGACATTTTTAAATGGCTTTAAGCATTGCTGTCTTATACTAATAATTCAGTTTAATATTAATCATTAGTTTACACAGAGTTAAATTGTTTCAGTTATCATCATCATCATCATCATGTCGTGCCGCCGGCACTGATATCCCTGACCCTCTCTCGTCACTTCTCCCTATCGTTCATCACCTCTGGCAGGTCTTCAGGGCTACATCCCGTATCCTCACAGAGCTGCTGTATGCATGTTCGAGCTGGTCGTCCTGCTTTTGCTCGGCTATATGTGGGGGTCCATAGGAGTACGGAGTACATCACTGCTTCTCCAGCAGTGTCCTGCATGTCTGGTTCGACTAACTTGGATAATTTTCGTGATGGGAGGTAGGTGAGCGTATAGTTGGTGCTTCATGGAGTGTTGCCGCCAGGACTTATTCAATATTGCATTCTTGTGTAATTGCCGTCTAGCTTTTTCTCCAGCCGTTTTGTTAGCGTCCAAGTAGTGCATCCATATAGCAGTATCGATACGACCGCTGCTTGGAAGAAACTGCGTTTCATTTTATCGGTCAGGTCAGACTTCCATATGACCGATAGCCTATCGATATCATGTACTTTGGAAAAGATTTGAAAACTCGGAAAACATAAGTATAGTCGGTATACAATACGATGAATGAATTCTGCCAGTCCAATCTACCTTGCAATATTAAGGCTTTTTCAAATAACCATGAAGCCTATTCTTTTGTATGGTAATAAAACGTGGATCCTTTCATCTAAACAGCAAAGACAACTCGATAAAACTAACAAGTCTTTGCTTATTTTGTCGAGCTCAAAATATAAGCTTGAGATAGCATAAAAACCCAAGAATACTTTTTTACTCAAACATATTTGTATTATTTATATACACATGAATAAGCCCGTAATTTTGAATGGGTGTGTTCGTCAATGGCCCGGGAAACCTGGGTTCAATCCCAGGTCGAGTCATACCAAAGACTCCAAAAATGGTACTTGATGCCTCATTGCTTAACACTCACCATTATAAGGTACGGATCAAGAGTAAAGTGGGGAAATCCAAGGAAAGGAGTAGCGCCTTCTCCTACACCTCGGTGTTGTAGCTATTGAAAAGAGAGCCTTCGGGTCACCCTCTTCTACGATCGCCAACAACTTACTATGGTGGTAAAGATAATAATAAACTTAATAGACAACAGATGATATTTGAAAAGAACTTAACTGAACTGCTCGAGGAAAGCCATGTACATATAACGTTCTTTTCATTTTTATTTATTCTTCTTACTCTCAAATCATGTTAAATGTCTTTTTCAATCAATCTCATTTTTGCACCTACTTCTTACCTCTACCCCAACCTCTTTGTTTATCTATCTGTCTGTCTGTTTCTTTCTTTCTCTCTCTCTCTCTCTCTCTATCACACACACACACACTCTACTATTTTCATCATAGTTCCTACATATCACCATTTTTCTAGCTCATTCAACTCATTCTCCTCTCACCGCACCCTCTTTCTTTTTCTACGACTCACCCTTTATTCACCCTCTCAACAAATATGTTCTTTTTTTCTCATTCTCCTCATTTCTTTCTAATTCTGTCTGTCTTGTCTTTTTTTTTTCTTTTTTTTTTTTTGTCATCTTACACATCCTTGAATATTTCTTCGGATTTCTTTGACAACGTTTTTATTTGAGTGTCTGACTAAAAAAATTATCTTTTATCCACTCGTTTCTGGTATATTCTTTTTAAAGCGCTTCCGTTTATTTCGTCTGTATTTTACTGAATAAGAATAAAAACACGCGCAAACGCGCATACATACACAATCGAAAATACAATAAATGATGTAGTAAATATAGCCTCCAAGTCTAAAATTTCTTTACATACCGGTTTTCAATATAATAAAATTCAAGAAGAATGAAAAGCTGATCGGACAAGCCGTCTGCTTAGCGCCAAAATTTATATTACGTATTTGTATACATAAGTAGCAGAAATCGTCTGCCACCTGCACAGTTTCGTTGGCTAGCCGATATCTTCCCCAAAGTTGTATTTGTTTTTGAAATATCTATCCGCTGCCAGGTTTGGTCGAAACTGTATAAACCACAGATCAGCTCCTTAAGAAAAAAAGAAACAAAATGAACCCTAGAATAAAATCGAATGGCCGCTTTTATTGATGACAATTTCTCTCGATGCAACCATGGGGCGATGTACGTAGTAGCTAGCAATATGGGCTTGGGCAGAGATCTCTCACTATCTCGATAAAGACGGAAGACGAAGACTTGGTTAGTTTTCTATCTTAATCAGTCTCACGATCAGCTCTAAACTCTCCTGTCTCTGTTTATCTTGGGACCAGCTATCGTGGTTGGTGGATGGCCCCCTCCAGCATAGCTCAGCAACCACTGCTGTGGGCCGCAACTCGTTTTTCTATGTTCTGATTGCTCCCTTGTGAACTTGAGCTTATAATGAATATTTAAAAAAAATAACCCTTTCATCCCCATCGAGAAATCCTTCTCTTTCTATTTTATCATCTATTAAAATTCTGCCGAATTCATAAACTTCTTTAACTATCCTTTTGATACTACCACACAGACACACACACACACACACACCTACGTATATATATATATATATATATACTCAAACTTCAAATCTTCTGAACACTGAAGATCAACGCGTTTTATCTGCAGTCAGCATCAAAAGGCAAAGAAAAAAAATTGGAAGTTGAGTGAAGGATGGTCCTCGACGACCGCGTGTGGCTTGCAAACAACGGATTGGGGACCCCTGATTTAATGCTTATATAGTTGCGTAATCTCGTTGATATTTATGTAGGTACATCAACAAAGCCGTGGAAATGTCAGATAATGAGCATTGACACGAAAGGATATTGAGCTAAAAAAATAAATAGTAGCATAGAATATTAGATATGAGCCAAAGTCCTTAGTATTCACATGAAACTGAGTCAAAATACACATTTGAGAATTATTAATTTTTTAAGATAAAAAGGGGGCGCTGAAAAAGTTGTATAAGGTGTACAGATTTCTTAATCCGCTTCATGTTAAATTTAGCTTAACCTTGCGCAAGACCACAGATTTATAGCCTTCAGTGAGGATCGAACTCACTGCACAGTGGTAATATTTTAATAGACAAACTCGCTAACCATTTCAGACGCCTATCTAGATTGTTTTATGAGTGTTTACCAAATTTATTTTAGTCTGGCACAAGGTTATCAGTCTTAGCTTCCCTTAAGTATTATCATATATATGAGGGTGGGCTGAGAATTTCTCTGGTCACCTAAGGGGTTTTTAAGGGTTAAGTGAACTTAAGAAACGATGCGGGAACTTGTTTGGTTTGGTTTATTCAACGGTATATCAACCTCTTATGGGTTATTTAATGCTGAAATGTGGTTAATTTGTAAATGTTTGATTATAATCATAACTATTTAGATTTACAACGGTCTATTGCAATCACTTTTAAATTGAACGTTTTTTTATTTGTCTTGAATTATATTAATTTGTTTGCACACAGTTATAAGTAGTTAGAAAAAGAAAAAAGAATTCCTCCAAAAGTTCTAACTTCTCGTTTCCTTATTTTAAATCGTTCTTTTGAGGTTTTTTTAAATCACATACAACTCAGCGAAACAATATCTCTTGGAGTAATTTATAAAGTTTTTTGCTTAGAATGTAGCACAAGGCCGAATGAATGAGGCACCCAATGAGATTCAAACTTACTCTTGTAGGTTTGTTAGTCAAGCTTGCTAACCATTACACTACCCGAGCCCTCAAAGAATATCTCTTGCATGTTTTTTCTTCTTTTTTTTTTTTTTTTTTTTTTGTCGACGTCCTAAAAACTGTCGTTTATTTTACAGAAGACACGTACACAAAACACGAGATTTGGAACAACCGAGAACTTACGATACAGGTTATGGATACATGTGATAAGGTAAGTAAAACTGCTTTTTATTATTCAGAATTATCTGTGAAAATTTCTTCTTTCAGTGGCGGTTTATTTGTAGCCACTGTGGAACTGCAACACTCATTATTTTCTCCCGATATATACTAAAAAAATATTTATGTTTGTAAAAGATATTTAATATTATTATCAATAATCCTTAAATCTAATGTTATAGGTCAACCTCTAATTCCGAGAAAAAAATTGCTGTATGTGGAACTGCCTACCCCACAGTTCCTGTGAAATGTGTAGCTACTAAACATAACGTAATTAGAGAAAATTTTCATGGTCTCCCCAAAGAAAATGTTAGCACTATAATGATGCTCTACAAAAACACGAAAGCAATAGTTCGCTTAACCGATGGTGACACTGACTTCTTTGACATTTGAGAGTACTATCTGTGGATCAAATAGAACTGTTTGACTATTTAAACTGAGTGCAAAAAATGAGTGATGTTTGATTGAATTGTTAGCGATACATAGCAATCATCATCATCATCATCATCATATCGTGCTGGCAGCACGGATATCCCTGACCCTCTCTCGCCAATCCTCCCTATCGTTCATCGCCCTAGGTAGGTCTTCAGGACAACAACCTATATCCTCACATAGCTGCTGAATGTACGTTCGAGCTGGTCGTCCTGCTTTTGCGCGGCCATGTGTGGGGATCCATAAGAGTACATCTCTTATGAGTTCATCTCTGCTTCTCCAGCAGTGTCCTGCATGTCTGGTTCGTCTAACTTGAATAGTTTTCGTGATAGGGGGCAGGTGGCCGTACAGTTGGTGTCTTGTGGGGTGTTGCTGCCAGGACTTGTTCAGGATTGCACGCAGCATTCTTGTGTAATTGCCATCTAGTTTCTTCTCCAGCCGTTTTGTTAGCGTCCATGTAGTGCATCCATATAGCAGTATCGATGTGACCGCTGCCTGGAAGAAACTGCGTTTCATTTTATCGGTTAGGTCTGATTTCCATATAGTCGATAGCCTATTGATAGCCGTCCATGCTTTCGTTAACCTCGTTTCATTGAATTATTTGAAATAGAACTGTTTGATCATTTAACTGTGTGTATCAACAAAATTTGTTTATAAATTTATGTACAAATAATGTATTGAATACGTATATAAAATAGGATTCGGCATTAAATAACCGACAATGGTTGATGTGCCATAAAATCAAACCAAACCAAACCAATCCAGATGAAGTACTACGAACTTCAATATATCTAATGAAAGAGAATGGTCTCGCACTAGAAAAAAGCGAAAAGTTGACAATATCCCTCAAAAACTATCACAGATGCAGATTACGCAGATGATCGAGTACTTCTCGCAAATACATCCGCACAAGTCTGCTTCTTAGCCTGGAACAGGCAGTAAGAGGCATTGAACCCAGATAAAACAGAGTTCATGTGTTTTAAACATTTCCACATTAAATGATAAAACCTCTGAAATTAGGAGATCATTTCGCATACCTCGGTAGCAATATCTCAACAACTAAAAGTGATGTTAACATAAGTATAGCAAAGTCATGGACTGCTATTGACCATATGGAAATCTAATCTCTCTGATAAAAGAAAACAGGAATTCTTCCAAGTTGTAGCCGTATCAGAACTATTGTATGGCAGCACCACTCCGACTTTAACGAAGTGCTTGGAGAACAAGCTAGATAGGAATGACACTGGGACATTGCGTGCTGTTTTGAACAAATACTGGAAGTAGCCCCTCAGAAAACAGCAGCTGTACTTAATTTAAATCCTTTCCGGTCCCAGCAATAGAAAACAGATTTTGGCTTTGTTTAGATACTTGTGAACAGTACTTTTTATAGCGTAATGTTCATAAAGACTATCATATAATATATATATATATATATATATATAATGTGTGGGCGTTGTGGGTGCGCACGTCTTTCGGACTTTATCTTGACACAACTCTACGTTAGAAGAAACCACGTGACCAACTTGAGAAGGTCTACATATACAAAGCTGGGCATTGTAAAAGGGCCGATTCAGTCAGCTAAGCTTTTTTCCCTGGATTTAGTGAGTTAGATATAGATTGATTTGTTTTAATTATTTCTTTTCTTAATATATAAAACAAGTGTTCAGTTCCACTTCCACACGTACTCAAATTCAAATTCTAATCTCTACCAGTTTGCACCAGTGAACACAAAGGACTGTTCGAAAATTATGTACACAGACTTGCATACATTTATTGTGCAAGTATGTCAACTGGCTTACAGTCAAATATACTTGTCTAGATATTATATATATATATATATATACAGAGAGAGAGAGAGAGAGAGATAAACAAATCGTAGTCAGAATGTTTTCTCTTAAAGCAGAAAAGTGCTTTATAGCCAGTAGAGTAAGATAATACAGGTAATAAATAAATGTTTTCTCACCTCCTCATGTTGATCTCTTGACTTTCTTATATGTAATTTTATTAGAAAAAAATACATGAAACTTATCACCATGTGACCAACATGTGGAGGTGAGAAAACATTAACTATATATAGGTTGTTTCTATTTCACATAGCGTTAATACCATTGAAAAAGGTAGGCATACAACTATTCACTCTCTAGCTATGAGTATATAGTAGGGTAAATTGGCTCTTTTACATTGGTATGGCAACCGGTCTAGGAGAAATAAAACTGAATTCAAACCTGTTAAACTCCCCTTAAAAATTGACTTCGTGTCACATCCTGCTCGTGCGGAGTCAGTAAATACATGTTACACACGTACACCCACACATACACACACACACACATATATATATATATATACATCACACCGCACTCATCAACAGGAGAAACATTGTACTTCTCCTTGATAATGCAAAGCCAAATATCGTAAGAATTACACAATAAATACTAGATTTAGGCTTGTCTACTCCATCTACCATATTTACCAGACTTGGCACCAAGTGATTTCCAGCTTTATCGTTCTCTACAAAATGCTCTGCTCTAGATGACAAAAAATTCTCAAGATCAGGTGAAAAAGCTTGTACAAAACCTATTGAACACGAAACCAGCTGCATTTTCCTTGAAAGGAATCAACAAGGATCCTGATAAATGGCAACAGGTAATTCAAAATAAGTGCAAATATACAACTGATTGAAATTGATTCATTGTTAAATGATTCATGAATAATGCAAAAATTATTCATGACTCAACACAAGATATATATATATATATCAGCTACTCGAGCTTTCATAATCTGCAACCGAGTACAATACTGACATTATATGCATGCAAGGACATAGATATAACCTTAGGGAACTAGAATTGAAATACTGTGATATAGGTAATAGATGGACATTTGTCTCGGCATCAGTGTGGAAAATGCATTAATGCCAACATAGGAGGTGTAAGAATACTTCTCAGTCCTCGTGCCCTAAAATCACAAAATATCACAGAGAAAACCTAATCGAAAATTATGTGTGCTACATTTAATAACAAACCCTGCACAACGATCGTCTCTTGCCATAGTTCCGTCATTGCCAGTGCCGAAACGGATATTACCACCTTCTATAACGGGTTATCTTCCCTTGGTCGACACATTCTCAAAAACAACGCACTAATCAGTCGAGACATAAATGCTCAAATAGGCGGAGATGAAAATAATAAATTTTGCTTACACAACCTGCCAAAAAGAAATGGCGAATATCTATCAGATTTTGCACTCGAGATCAGTCTTTCATACCGAAACATTACATTCCAAAAAGGAAAAAAAGAAATAGAGAGAGAAAAACCCATGGACCTACACTTACCCAAATAACGCTAAAGCACAGTTAGGTTATTTATTTAGGAAAAAAAGTGGATGAATAAACGCTCTGAACTGTGAGGCATACTACTCTTTTGTAGGAGTGTCTTCCGATTCCAGAATCGTCTCAGCAAAGTTATGTCTAAGTCTACGCAGCTATGAAAAACAATCAAAATCACACGCTACGACAGGTCATCACTTACCAATAGAAATATGAGCAATAAATGTACAGTAACTGTAAGAAATAAATTTGGTATTCTTTAGGGGACATCTGAAAGATATACTCTTAATGACGAATATGAAAATCGATTCATAGGCTACAAAATAGCAACAGAGCGCATACCAACCAAACCAAGATCCAAATATTGAACTCCATGGGAGTCACTAGTTAGGAAAAAGTGAGATAACAAAAAAAGCATCTTTACTCAATAAAAGATATCCCAACAAAGGTTAAAGCGGAAAAACTTCAGAAACCTAAGATATAATTAACTGACATATATCAAAAAGAACAATTAGAATACAATCAAAGCCAAATCAATAAAATAAGAAATCCAGTAAAAGATAAACAATCACGAATAGCATGGTAGACAGTAAATGAAGCGAGCGGGAGGGAGAACACACCGAGAGCAAAACTACAAGCAGCCAGCCGAAAAGAAAGTTTTCGCAAGTGGAAAGAATATTTCAAGAATCTACTCAGAAACCCTCCTGAAATCACTGACAAACTTATTCAAGAAATTATTAATAGTTAACTAGACATCAAACAAAAACAATTTACGGAGGAAAACTTGATATCAAAAACTGCAAGCTGCAGGCCTCGACGAAACCACGACTGAAGTTTGTAGACAAGAAAATTTGACGACATACTTCGATTACACAATGCAGTCAATAAATAAGGCACAATAGAGAAATACACGAAAGGTTGCATCCGACATTTTTCCAAGAAAGGTGACCTCGGAATCACAAAGAACTTTAGAGGTATAACTTTAACTGCTACAGCAGCGTATCCAACCCGAAATTTAAAACATTCTTTGGAAAAATGAGAACGGCTTTCGAAAAAATCGCTCCACAGTCTTACAGATTGCTGCGACCGGCCTGCGAACGTAAACAGATCGGATTACACCTTTGCCCTAGAAAAATAACATCCGGGCACAGCCGGAAAGGACTAAGCCCTTTTTCGACTCTAACCGGCTGTTACAGCTAAGAAAGGAATGAATTAACATTTATCAATATTTGCAAAACACTTCTGCCAGAAATAATTCTATAAAAATGTAAGTAATACTCTTCGGTAGCCTATACCGGGCTATAGAAGTACTTATTTTCTACGTCCATTTTTTATAGAAGCACTTTCTATTCAGGTGGCGCGACAGAAGTGGAGTTCCCTTTCTTTCATATGAAAAAGGCTTCAGGCGGCGAAAATTCAGAGGTCTACGCCGACGCTCTAGGGCGTTTGTGTGTGGCCTTTCCTCTCCAGTTCTTGGGTTGCATTCGGTAGGCCGTCTTACCTCTGGGCGGTTCTGCCGGGTGTGCCTCGGCACTAGAGATTTCCTCCGGCCTTAGGGGGTCATCCCCCTAGGCTTTCACCTCCTTCGGGGGGTGGGTTTATTGCCTGGCGCCTGAGGCGCCCCAAAAAGGAGAATGCCGACGGGGCCGAAGGTATTTTTGGCCTTGCCGGACGCGTGTGGGCTTCGGCTCTGCGACCGGGCCCACCTTAAAAACGGCCTTGTGCCATATTCGTGCGTTTGTGGGACGCAACGATAAATAACAGAGGTCTACGTGGACGCTCTCAGGGGCCACTCGGCTCTACGAGGCTAGGGTCCTACGTTATCGTGGTTGCACCCACCTCACCGCCACTTCTAGTGGCAGATTCAACCTTTTTTTTTTTTACGGTCCTTTTTAAGGACTATGAGAGGTCTCCTTCTGCGGGTCGGGGCATCTCTGGCGGTCATTAATGACCAGTCGAAATAGACGGCCTGGAGGCAAACTCGGTTCCGCTCGTCCGTTTGGCTGCGCAGCGCTAAAGGCAAGGGTTAGCCTTTAGCTACCGCTTCACTATCCACGCAGCGCTAAGATAACGCCAATCTTAGCCTCGGCCTCCTGGCCTGTTCGCTCGACAGTGCAGAGCTTTGGCGCGCAAGCCTTAGCTATCTACATAGCTTTGGCGCGAAAAGCCTTAGCTACCACCACAGCTACCTGGCGCGACAAAGTCATAGCTACCGTCAACGATACGCCAGCACTGCTATCTGGCACGACAAAGCCATAGCTACCGACCACGACGCTCCTGCGATGCAGTCCACGTAACGACTCGCTGTTACGGACTAGCAATAACAAACATTAGAACCAAATTTATTCATACTCTGCCAAGACTATGTACTTCGAACAGCCGTAGATCTAATAAAATAAAATGATTTCAGACTTAAAAAAGGCAAGAGGCAGACAGTATCTCGCAGAAACTGACAGATGTTGACTACGTAGATAATTTAGTAGCAGCCAACGGATACACAGGGAGAGTCGTAATGGGAGATTGTTGACCGGAAGAACTCCTGAAGTCGAAAGAATGAGACCCCTTTTGCCTACCGGCAAGAATAAGAAGGCGAGGGCGGAATAGTTTGAAACAACACAGTCGAAGTAAAGACCACAACGTGAAAAGTCGAACAGAGAAATTTAACACGAACACTTGAAAAGAAAACACGACAGATAGAATATGTCTTTATATCGAATATTCACGTTAAACACCATTCCTCAGATAAGTCTTATCTATGTATCTTGTGAACTATATTATATGTTTCTATTATTTCGTTAGTTGGATGTTAACGGAATAAATCTATTTTATATTTTGTTGACAATTGCCGTTGTGTTTAATTTTATTTTGCTCGTCATTCTGATACGTTGTTTCCGTGTAGTAATTCCACAGCCTGTTGTCGATACCTTTTTTTTATTATTATTACCCGTGAAATATCCCTATGAGCCAACTCGAGAAATAGGACGGATTATAAATTTTTATTCGTTTACGTACTACTCCTCGTAGACGTGTCTGGGGACAAGGAATATCAAAATATCGAGAATATCGCACGAGACATAACAAATATGGTGGCAAGCGGCTGGTACGTGACAAAGTTCATATACCTCGACAGCAACATCTCATCTACTGAAAGTGATGTCAGCTTACGCCTAGTGAAGGCGTGGAATGTTATTGACATGTGGAAGTCTTATCAATCCGATAAAACAAAACGAGATTTCTTTCAAGCTGTAGCAGTGTCCATGCTACAAAATGGATGCACCACATGAACGCATGGAGAAAAAGCTAGAAAGAAACTACATGAGAATGCTGCGTGTTGTCTTGAAGAAATCCTGGAAGCAATATCCCACAAAACAGTTGTACGGCCACCTGCCTCCTTTTTCACAAACCATACAAGTAAAACAATCAAAACAAAACAACTCATGGCCGACCAGCAAAGACTTACATCATCTATATGCGGACACAAGATGCAGACTAGACGATCTGCTCGAAATGATGGATGATCGGGGTGGATGGTGAGAAAAGTCAGGGAACTCCATGTTGTCTGTGTGACTTGATGAAGATGAAAGTACAATTTATCGTTGTTTAATAATTATAAACGACTAGAAGAGAGATGCAGTTGATATAGAAAATCATCTTGTCTTTCCAGTTGAAACCACATCAGGTACTCAACGCTCTGACCTAATCATCTCGCCGGTTAAGAAGAAATGCTCACTTGTTTTATGAAGATGCAGTGGATACATATGAAGTTCGACTGGAAGAATAAGAGAAATGTGACTGAATAACGAACATACTGTATATCGAAATAAAATGTCGGGAATTTTTTGCCAACTCGACTTTGGCATAACTGGTTAAACTTGGAATGCCTACCTCAGGAAAGAAAAAAAAAAGAAAGAAAAAGAAACCATCTAAAAAGACCTGAAGATCAGACATAGGATGCATCTACATAGATGTTGCATTCCTAAGCTGTGAAAGAAAACTAACGTAGCTTGGTTATAATATATGACTGGAACATTCTGAGTTATTCTGATTAAGGATGTTTAAGCCTAAAAAATATAACTGACCACAGGATCTTAATCCGATGAAGTATTTGTTGTTGTTATTACTTAGAATATTCGAACAATTGGCCTCGTCTTTTTTTTTTATACTCACAACGTTTCAGTCGATGTGTCCTTCGGCCTTCTTCAGGTGTTTCATATCGAATTTAGGAATTCATATAAAATCTCGAATTGAACTCTTTATTTGAACCACAGGGGTAGACTGTTCCAAGTCTGTTAATTACGACCGGGTACAAGTGCTAAGTAATTGTAAGTATTCCTTGTTATTCTTACCGGTTGTTGGGATTAACCTTGCAACCTCCAGATGATTTCATCCAAAAGAACTTTACATCCAAACACCTTATCCACTACGCCATGTATCCTAGTCAGACACGTAGCTTTGTTACTGATATTGCTTCTCTTTTTGCCACAGTCATTGTACAAATTTATGCACACAGTCACGCTTAGCGTAACGGTTATCATCGTAGGAAATGGATTCAGCGACTCGAGTTCAAATAGTGGATGAGGCTGTTTGCGTTACACTTCGTGCTAATGCCATTGAGAAATGCTTGAGTCCATCTCTTCTTTTCCCAGCAATTGGTTAATAGTAGAGCAAACTGGGTTTTTTTAACTTTGGTGCATGGCAACTGGTTTCGGGGAAGGAAAACTTTGAATTCAAACTAACTTTATACCATTTATACCATTTAAAAAGTGGCCTCGAGTCACATCCTGTCAGTGGTGGTAGGCTTGGGTATATAAACAGTGATTCATGTTCAAAAGTAAACGCTACGCAAGTAATACAATACTGTCTAAAAATATTTGGGAATATAAAGAAAAAATGGCGAAAAACAAGAAGTCAACTGGTTTATATTAAAGAGACCGTGTGTTTGTAATGAGTGATCCAAACAGTCTAAGTAGTGCTTGGAAGAAAAATTTAGATCACAAATTTCTCTAATCATTGGTTGGTTGGTTGGTTCGTTGCTTTGTTTTATGGCGTATTTACGGGTCATTTAACGCTGAATTAAATTTCAAACAATTCAATTAAGTATAAGTATAGATTTTGCTTAAAAACAGTTAATTTTAAAAACAGTTCTATTTCAAACACTTCAGTTTAGCATAAGTACACAGTTTAGTTCTATTTGATCCATAAATAGGACCCTATCAGGTGCTTCCACTCCGTGCCAGAATGGACCTGGGAGCAATGGCAATGAAGAGGTACTCTGCATTCCTCAACGCTTCAGATTTATTGGAACCTTACCATCAGAAGGTTTAGTGTCATAAACAGGACACTCGTTGGGAGAGTCTTACCCCTCTTCAGAGAAGCAGACGTTATATTCTACAGCCCCGGCCGACTGGGCAATCTAATCCTCGGAACCTTTTAAATATGGTAGTTGGCGTCCAAATGTTGCTATGAAGCTAAACACCTGCTTTGTTATTTAGTTTCAGATTGAATCACCTGACAAAAGACATAACCACGGGACTTAAATATTGCATCACTTATTTTGATTACTAGTAGCCTTCAGATATGATTGAAAATACTCACCTGAGGATTGATTGTGAGAAACTGTCTTGTATAATATCTTAATTTTACTGTTGTAATATTGATATTTCCTCTGCACTTTTGTGTAACAAGAATTGTAACAATTTTGTTGCTTTTTCCAAGCGTTTTAAATATTATCTTGCAGCGAATTTACGAAATTCAGTCATATAAGTTAGAATAGGGTAGATACAGAATCAACGACGCTTAGTAATTGTCTGTTCCCTTATAGTATTTTGATGTTGCCATCTCGCTAATCAATTCAAATCTAACATCATTGAATGAACACCTCGTTGCGGGAAATTTGGTCATCCAACATGACAAAACTGCATTTTCATTTGGAATCTCCCTTATGTGACAGAAAAGCAATAAAGTCTGGTGGTATTGTACTGTACTGCTAAGCACTCTAGATAAGTGCTAATTTGGCACTAGCCCTGAAACTGACCCTAGCATCATAATCAGATCAAGACTTTGTTGGCAGATGTTTATTTATTCAATTATTTTTTTAGCATATGTATAAAATATAAGTTGTTTTTTTTCTGTCATTTGTTTAAACAACTGCGATAACAAATCGTTTTTATAAAATATCATTAAAGCAATTATTTTTTTTTCAGTATCACAACAAGGCGTTACAGGTTTCTTTTTTACTGATTATAAATCAGATAGACATGCACACATGTTCCACTATTCGTCGCTTCAAGTAAATCTAATAGACGCTGAATTAGTCGGTGACTCTTTGTTTTTTTTTAAGAATATCATATTCTATTATGGTTTGGTTTGGTTTGGTGTTATGGCATATCAACCATTATGGGTTATTTAAAGCCAAATCCTTTTTATACACATAAAGTAAATATATGATTTATAAACACATTTTGTAGATAGCATTTTTAAACGAGCCTGAGCTCAATTTTTTTGCACACAGTCAAATGGTTTCATATATTTCTATTTAATACGAATAATTCTATTTACTACTAATCATTTGTTTACACACAGTTAAAGTATTGCTATTTAACACTAACAATTCAGTAAAACATCAGTCATTTGTTTACACACAGTTAAATGATCGAACAGTTCTATTTCAAACAATTCAATTTAGCAAAATTAGATGGTTCCAAACATTGCTATGCATCACTAACAATTCAATTAAACATCAGTCATTTGCTTACACACAGTTATATGATCAAACAGTTCCACTTCAAGCAATTCAGTTTAGCATGCCATTTGTTTGCACACAGCTTAAATGTCAAAGTACACAGTTAAAATATCAAAGAATTCAATTTGACCCATAGATAAGACCCTATCAGGTTCTACCACTCCGGGCCAGAATGGACCTAGGAACGATGGTAATGAGGGGGTACTCCGCACTTCCCAAAGCTCCAGCATTACTGGAGCCTCACCATCGGATTTTTAATTGCCAAATCCATGATACTCTTTGGGGTGGGAGTCTTAGCCTCTGCAAAGATGCAGTCGGTGTATTCTACAGCCCCAGTTGACTGGGCAACACATAAGAGTTATTTTTCATTTTCACAAAACTACTTATACCATATTTATAATGAGCATTGTAAAGAAAAGAGTCGAGTCAACTATTCCAACGATCTCTTTATAAGTGTTATCTCACCTTCATTTTTCCTTATCTCAGTTCTTTGGGCACCTCTGGTGGTGTAACGGTTAGCAAGCTAGACTAGCAAACCTACACGAGTGAGTTCGAGTCTCATTGGGTACCCCATTCATTCGGCCTTGTGCCACATCGAAGCAAAGAGCTTCGTAAATTACTATCTCAGTTCTTTGGGCACCTCTGGTGGTGTAACGGTTAGCAAGCTAGACTAGCAAACCTACACGAGTGAGTTCGAGTCTCATTGGGTACCCCATTCATTCGGCCTTGTGCCACATCGAAGCAAAGAGCTTTGTAAATTACTATCTCAGTTCTTTTTCTGACGATGATGAAACTAATAGTATTAAGACAAAACTAAAGTAAAATTCAAATTCTTTTTAGTTTTTATACTACACTGCTAACCAGCATTTGAGCTCTTTTGATTTATTAAACGCTTTTTAAACACTTGTTTGTTTTTATTTGTTATATATATCCTCTTTCTTTAACTCCTGGATATTTTTTGTTGGGTTTTACTATTAGATCTTTAATGCTACTAGTTGTTGAAGTTCGTCGCGAAACTATATTTGTGGATAATAAAGTATTTAAAGATAGACAAAAGTAGTAAAATTAAAGATTTTGCTGAACAAACTTTTCTGACTTCCTGTATTTTTGCTAATTCTTTTTACCCTTTCTTTTCGCTATTTTTTTGTTTTTAAAATCTTATCAATTTGATTTTCAGAGCAGAACTCATCTTTCGAATAGTAAAAACATAAGATAGTAATTTACTAACCGTTTTGCTTAGATGTAGCACAAGGCCGAATGAATGGGACACACAATGAGACTCGAACTCACTCTTGCAGGTTTGCTAATAGTAAAACATAAAAATGGACAGAATGATTTCTTTATTTCTCGGTTGACCACATGTCGAAAATATTACCCATTTCTTTCGGATTGAGCAGGAGAGAGAATCACAAGATTTAAGCAAATTTTCGCCACAGTTTAAAAACGATTTTCCTTTTTTTAGGTTTTGTAGTTGCTTTTTCTTTTAATACTGGATATTTTCTTTTGGGTCTTACTATTAAATTCTTAATTCTAACCGTTTTTGAAGTTAGTAGTGAAACTACATTTTTAGATAATAAAGCATTTAAACACCCATAAAAGTATTAAATTTTTAAACGTTTGCTTACCAATGACGCTAGTATATGCATGGTTTGGTTTCTTTGTTTTTAATGGTACATCAACCTTCTTGTGTAACTTAATGCCGAAACCAACTTTGCAGAAGAACAGTAGAGATACTATTTAACTCATAGCTAGGTGTATAAGGGAGTTAATACCTTTCCCAAGGTAATGAGTCCGAAAGTGAAAATAATAGCGCGACTGGGTTCGAATTCGCTAACTACGATGTCGCAGTCCAGCACGTTAGCCATTACGCCATGGGGACTCGCCCAATGGAAAAATGAGGAGGAGAGAAAGAAGAAAATCAAGAGAGTGAAGAAGTAGGAGAAGAAAAGGCTACGTTATCCTCAGTTTAGAAACAGCACGAAATCAAAGGGTTAAAAAATACAAATGAAACCAAACTGATGATTGAATTCCTTGTTAATCAAAAGAAATGTCTTGGGCAAAACGTAGAAGTGCCACTTGATAAAAAGTGAAAGTCTTGGCGCGTTTCGTTGTTTAAGAACATTTGTACAATCAGTGCAAGGCGTTTTTACTTACAGGAGGCATCGCGAAGAAACTTTGCTCAGTCTAAACAAACACTCCCTAACTATGATAGATATTTTTTCTGGCAACAAACAGTGTAAATAACATGTCCGTTTCTCAGACCTCACAATCTTCCCAAAAAGAATAAGATTTTAATTAAGAGATATCAACAGACAGTGGCAGACAAAGAACAGACTGAAAATTATAAATAAGAAAAGGTACAAGTTTGACAAAGAAAAAGAAGAGGAAAGCAAAAGGATGAAATGAGAGGGAAAAACAAGGCGTAGATGGAAAGAAAGAGGTGGTAAATTGTAAGATAAGCATTGGGTTAAAAATGAAGTGACCGAAATAGATAGATAGATAGGAACAGCTTTAGTTAGAAGGAGGATGAGAGAGACGACATAGGTTCAATAAAATTAGATATATTGAAAGAAAGAAATGTACAAGTTTGAAAAAAGAGAGGAAGATGGAAAGAAAGAAGTGAAAAAGTCTAAGAGTACTACTCGGGAATAATTCAATAAAACAAACAATTTTTATTTCTACAGTAATGTACAAAAAATATATTGAAATATAATACTTAGATTTAACCTCCAAATAAGAACAAGTTTGCTTAATTTTTTAAATTTTTACAGAACAATTACATTTAAATCTCCAAAAATTATATAAAAGCAAGTCGACATCTTTTTAGAAGTTGCCGGAGGAAAAAACTAAAGAAATATTACAGATTGACAAGTTGAAGACGTAATTTTTAATTGTCACTGATCAGTAAAAAAAAAAACAGTTAAGTAAATGACTGAAGCTTGTTCTTATCTGGATGATAAATGTAAATATCGATTTAACCGACTTCCACCAAATCAGATTTGATATGAAGTCATTTTATGGTGGGGAGTCCAGCACGAATCGAGACTCATGCGCGACTTCTTGAAAAAATGCTTGGTCCCATCAGCATTCCCTCCAATTGGGGCGCCTCAGGCACCAAGCGATAAATTCAGCCCTACTAAGCAGGTATTACTTGGGGTAAGGAAGCACCCTCCTCAAACCAATGATGAAGGTAAGTATTATTGGACTATTCTATACACGCACAAAAGGGAGCGGGTAAGATAAGAAGACCTTCATATGCTAAGAAGGTAAAATGATTGAAAAACTAAAATATATGCACGTGGGGTGGGTAGATAAAAATACGTTCAAATCGATAGATAAATAAAACCAGAAGTAAGAAAATAATTCTTTACTACCCCCAGGAAAATATTTTGCTGTTTGTTTCTGTGTAAATCTCCGAAATGAAAAATCATTATTTTTATTGGTTTACTCGAAAGAGTGAACTCATCTTCGTTGCAATTATAGTCAAACGTTTCGCATGTTGCTTCCTCCGGTCATCTCGGATTATTTAATTCCAAATCCATCCTTTTAGAAGGATAGTAGTGGTACTATTTAACCCATAGATGGGAGGATAAGGGGGTTAATACCTTTTCCAAGGATATTTACCGAAAAGTAAACGTAATAGCGCAACCGGAGTTCGAACTCACGTACTACGATTCCGCAGTCCAGCACTTTAACAATTATACCCCCCCCCTATGTTATCTGGGATTGAAAGAAAGATAGAAGTGATTAAAAACGATCCAGAATAAAATAATAGCAGAAGTTTTTATTAACATTCTAGTATTTGCTAAGTGCGTTATCTGTTCTCAATTGGAGATGGGTCTAGATATAACTGTTTCACTATCAGATTCTTGATAATCAGTGACATATGTCAGCTTAACTAATTGATAATTCTAAAAGAAATGTCCTTAATGTCATTATTTTTCATTGCTTGTTAAACTTATAATGCTGTAAACAAGTAAACACATTATGCTTTCCATGATTAGTCATAGAGGCATTTTGTCGGTACTATTCATAGCAAAATTCACACACACACACACACACACACACACACACACACACACACACACACATTTAAACTTTGCTTCAGGACACAGATAACAGAGCTGTTTTATTATTAATTAAAAGAATGAAGCAATGAATGGCCGTTATAAGTATTCACCCAACCACTTCGTCACTGGATGGATGCGACACAAAGCCAATTCTTGAGCGGACTAAAGTCAGTTTCAATTCAGTTTTCTTCCATTCTCTTAGACTGATTACCGCATCAAGATTTAAGATTCCATTCTGCTCTACTAGTTACTCATAGCTGATGGTAAAAGAGAAGTATTTATACCTTTTCAATGAGCATTAGCGCAAAGTGAAACGCCAACAGCCACGCCCAGTCCTTTTTCTACGACGATGACTGTTACGCTACCTTGGCTAGTATTACGCCTTTTATTAGTAGTATCTGACGTGCTCTCCCTGAGTCCGAAATATAGGACCTACGGTGTATAGTAAAAGTGTGATATTATGGAGTTCCTGACCGTACGCCTAGAGACATATACTTGAGTGATAGGAAATGCTTAGGGCAGATATTCAGCTACATAATTTTACACCATCGTGTGATGAGCAAATAAATAGGTAATAAAATTAGATGACTTTTTTTGCCTCCAAGTAACAGAAAGTAATGGTGTTTAATCTTAGTTTGAACAGATTCGCCTATATCTTTTTACACTGTCAGATGATAGGCTGAGAATTAGAGAGTGATATGATCTCAGAAGGTGAACGGGGAATTTTCTTTCCTCCAAGCAATAGAAAATAATTGTATCTAATCTCCGTTGTTATTAGTAATTTCTTTAATATTGTGGCTTGTTTTGTGGGTGGTGAAAAAGCTTTTTTTTTTTATTTGTCGGGATCCCTTATATATTCATCCGTGCTTTTCGGTTTGGTGGTCAGTTAAGAAGGTAAATGATGAGAAGTTGAGAAGCAAATCCGAAAACTGAGTGAAATCAGCCTTTCTATTGGTTAAATTACTAAAAGAAGAGCAAGGACTACGCAGATGGTTAACATGCTAGACTAGCAAACCTTCACAAGTGAGTTCGAGTCTCATTGGGTGCCACATCTAAGCAAAAGGCTTATTAAATTATTTCTTAGAGAAGAGCTATTGCAATTCACACCCAGAGAAAACAAAATAAGCAGAGAAAATCCAAGTGTCACAAATATTCCGAGAAAGTATTGAATTGATTGACTGATTTTAAAGGCATGTCAACCCGTCTAGGATTATTCTATGCAAATAGATTTTTGAATAGCATACGCAAAAAGTTTATATTTACATTTTTGTTTAGTTGTTTCTTAATAAAGTCATAACAATATTTTCAAAATTCCATTGTATTTTATAATTTATGTTTAATCATTTGTTTGCACACAGATATAGGATATCAAGTATTCTTGCCTAATACAAATAACTTGCACACAGTCGTTTGGTCTTCAGTATAACTATCGAATATTAATACTCTACACAGTTATACAGTTATATGGTTTCAAATAACTATTTCCGTTTAACAATAATCAATTGTTTGCACATAGCTGTATGGTTTCACGTATTCTAATTCATTACTAATAAGTTTCAAACAGATTTAATAAATCATAGAAATTATCCTAACAGGTACTTCGAGTCAGAGTGAACCTGGGTGTAATGGCAATAAAGGCGTACTCTACACTCCTCAAAAATCCAGAATTGGATCCTCACCATCAAATACAGTTTACTGTCATACCAAGGATACTCCTTTTGGGGGTAGAAGGGGAATGTCTTACACCTCAGCTGGAGATAAAGTTGTTGTAGGGCGTGCCAAAAGGATGGGGAAAGTGTTAGCATTGAGTACCCTCCCACGCTGTATCCCAACGTAAATAAAACTCTCTCGCCCGTTTAGATTTCTTTTTTGCTGTTGTGACGATTCAATCACTTTCTTTATATTGATGATTCAACCTTGTGACTAACACCGACGATCTATCTTCCTGTTTACGAAAGCCAAAAACAACATGGATAAAGTAGCTGAGGAGTTGTTTAAGGGTCTAATAGGAATTAGGGTCATAACAGCGCTCAAACTTAAATATCAGGCTTATGGTGTATAATAGAATCGTACTCAGTACTAAATATCTATTCTTTTGACACCGTAGGAAAATTAGTATATAATATTCGATTATGCTTCATCTAATTTTAAAAAAAGAAGGTTAATTGCAATAGCGACAATGGGAATAATATACTAATATCACTTTAGAGATGTCTTCTGAAAAGGTTGTATTTACCCAATTCCTCCACCACGGCTAGTATGCGACACAAAATCCATCAGCCTTGTCGGCTGAGGCTGTAGAATAACACCGACTACTCCTCCGCAGAGAGGTATAATATCCACCTCTTCAACAAGCGTTCTAGGTATGACATTAAACCATCTGATGGTGAAGCTTCCGCCCTGGAGCTTTAGAGCTTTAAACTACTTCCCTGACATTACTCCCAATTCCACTCTAACCCGTAGTGATAGTACCTGTTAGGGTCCCATCTATCGGTTAAATATAACTATTCTATAATTCATTGTACTTGAAACCATTTTATTTTGTGCAAACCATCATCATCATCATCATCAAGTCACGCTATCAGCACGGATATTCCTGACAATTTCTCGCCACACCTCCCTATCGTCCATTACTTTCGGCAGATCCTCAGGGCTACATCCCGTATCGGCACAGAGCTGCTGTATGTAGGTTCGAGCTGGACGTCCTGCCTTTTCCCGTCTATGTGAAAGGGGCCACAGGAGTAGGAGTTCGTCCCTACTTCTCCAGCAGTGTCCCGCGTGTCTGGTTCGACTAATTTGGATAGTTTTCGTGATGGGTGGTAGGTGGTCGTATAGCTGCTACTTTGTGGGGTGTTGTCTCCAGGAGTTGTTCAATATTGCTGGCAGCATTCTGGTGTAATCCTATTTACCAACCCCTCCGCTCGGGCAGAATATGAAACAAGGTCAGTTTTTAAGCGGAGTTTAACAGGCTTGAATTCAGAGTTTGCCTTCTCCTAGACTAGTTTCCACACCAAGGCTGAAGAACCCAGTCTGTCCTACTATTTACCCATAGCTGGAGGGAGAATAATTGGATTCATACCTTTCCCAAGGGTATTAGTTGGGTAAATATGGATTAGTGCTATGTGAAATGCAGTCATTCTCGTCCAGGATTTGAACTCGAGTCGCCGTGTCCATTTCCTACGACGATAACCATTACACCGCGGGCACCTCCATTCTGGTGTAATTGCCGTCAAGCTTTTTCTCCATCCGTTTCGTCAGCGACGATGTGGTGCATCCATATTGCAGTATCGACACGATCACTGCTTGGAAGCAACTGCGCTTCATTTCATCGGTCAGGTCTGACTTCCATATGACCGATAGCCTATCGATAGTTGTCCATGCCTTTGCTAGTCGTGCGTTGATGTATGTCTCTGTTGATGAGACACTGCTCCCTAAGTAGGTGAACTTGTCAACCAGTTTCAGAGTGCTACTGTTTACTGTGGAGATGTTGTCTGTTTGATTAAAGCCCATATATTCCGTTTTGTGTGCATTGACATAGAGGCCGATGCCGGTAGCGGCTCATTCCAGACTATATAGCAGGGTTTCGGCTTGGGTGGCTGCATTTACCAGAAGCGCTATATCATCGGCGTAGTCGGCGTCGGTAATTGTTTTTGTGAGGTACCTTCTGCTTCTTTCTTTTGTTAGCTTGAAACCGTTTTCTTTGATTTTATCGATAGATGTTCTAAGTATGTAATCTAGATAAATAGGTATGGGGCTAGTGTGTCTCCTTGTAGTACTCCTGCTACTATGTCGAAGTAATCTGTGTCTCCATCCGGACTTTTACTTTGGTGTTTCTATAGAGCATCATTATGGCTGCGACGGTTTCTTTTGGTAGGCCGTAGGCGAGAAGAATTTGCTCCATCTTTCCTCTGTGAATGGAGTCAAAGGCCTTAGTAAAGTCAACAAATAATATTGTTGCCAGTAGGTTTTTTGAGCGTACACCTTCAAGAATTCGACGGATAGTCAAAATTTTTGAGGTCGTAGATCTATTTCTCCGGAAACCATTTTGGTTCTTCCTAAGTATGTTGTCAATTTTGGGTTCTATGCGATTGCGTAGTAGGGCATTGTATGTCTTGGCCGCTATGGACGTAAGAGTTATACCTCGGTAGTTCTTGGCTAATCCGAGGACGCCCTTTTTAGGGAAGGGGAGGATATATCCCTTCATCTATCTGTCTATAGGACTTTAATTATATACGGCATTACAGTGTCGGAGCAGTATGTCGTCGAATTTCCTGGGCTTCTACATTTCTGGGGGTATTTCATCAAGCCCTGCTGCCTTTGTATTTTAATTTTTTCTCGGTACCAAGTCGAGTTCTTCTTGAGTAAACGGTCCTAGTTTGATGTCTAATTGTTTACTTATTGGTTCATGAGTGACTTCCGGAGGGTTCCCGAGTAAATTCTCGAAATGCTGTTTCCACAGGTGTATTTGATCTTGTTGGCTGGTAGCTTTCAGTTTAGCTTTTGCAGTGCTTTTCCTTCTGCTCACTTCCTTTGTCGTTTGCCATGCTATCCTAGATTGTCTATCTTCAACCGAGTTTCTAATCGTATCGATCTGATTTTGTATGTATTGTATCTTTTGTTTTAGGTATATATTAGCTAATTCATTCTTTGCCATTTTAAGTTTAAGGGCATTGGTATTGTTTGGGTTCTTCCTGTTGCTTTTGGAAGCTATCGTCACGTCTGCACGCTTTTCTCTAACCGCTGTCTCCCATGGGACTCAATATTTTGTTCTTTGTTTAGTTGGGATGAATTCTGCTGCCGCTTCTAGGTGGGTGTTGCCGAAATTCTCATATTCTTCATTTGAAGTGCGTGTTTTTGTCTGTTCTTGTACAGCATCGTATTTGTTTCTTAGTGCTAAAGTATATTTATCTCTAATATCCCTGTTATTAAACAGGGTCCAGTCATAGTGTACGATTGTTGTTGTTCGGGTGGCATTCTTTCGGAGGCTCAGTCGTATTTTTGCCGTGATGATTCGGTGATCTGTGGACACACCCTCGAATGAGGAGTATGCTTCGCAATTCACTGCGCTATTATTCCACTTCTTGTTTATAAATACGTAGTCTATCTATGCTTTAGTATTGTTCGCGAAAGTGTAGGTCCATAGTTTTCCCTCCTTTTTTTGAAAGTTTGTATTGAGACATGTTAATCTATTTTCTCTCATGAAATCTGTTAGATGTTGTCCATTTCTGCTTGACGAGTTGTGTAGGCTGAATTTGTGGTTTCCGTTTTTTCCCAATTTGGGCATTCATATCTCCGTCAATAACGAGGACATTGTGTTTCGAGATCCAACGAACAAGAGAGGATAACTCAACATAGAAGGCGATGAGTTCAGTTTCTTCACTAACATTGGTAGGGCTGTAGCAGGAGTTTATTGTAGCTCTGGTGTTGCCATTAAAAGTAGCTACCATCATCCTAGGTTGTATTCACTCAATGCTATTTAGTGATTGTAAGACTCTTGGTCCTATAAGTATACCTACACCTCCTACTGTGGCATTGACAGAATTTTTCCATGCTGATGCAGTGGCTAGAGTCCATCCATTGCCAGTATCGTGATATTTAATATCCTCGCTATGTGTATATCTGTATTCTTGAATGCATTACTGTATCGTGTGCAAACAATTGAATATTATTAAATAGAATTATTAGTATTAGATAGCACTACTTGAAACCAATTAACTGTGTACAAACAGAATTGTTAGTGTTAGCAATATTTAAAGCCATTTAGAATTCTTAGTATTAACAATACTTGAGGCCATGTAACTGTGAGCAAACAAATAAGATCTAGCTCGTTTAAAAATGTTGCCTACGAATTATTCACTTACAAATTATATAAATATATACACGATATGGTATTAAATAATCCACTAAATTTGATATACCATAAAATATAATCAAACCAAAGTCAATTTTAAGCGGACTACAACTGGTTATATACAGTATTTGACTTCTGATAAGACGCATTGGCTTCTACGATGCATCTTAAACTGGGTTGGAATTTTTTTAATTCAAGTTAATTTTATCTTCATTTGTCCAAACAGCTGGACCTGTTTGCTTCACCTTTAAAGAGAAAAAAATATAGTTCAAAGTCATCATTACTTATACATATTTACCCCACCCCTCTGTCACGGGCAGTATGCGACACAAGATCAATTTCTAAGCAGAGTATAACTAGACCGGTTTCCATACCAAAATGAAAAAGCCCAATCGACTCAACTATTTACTCATAGATAAAGGAAGAATTGTCGGATTCATATCTTTCCCAAGGGTATTAGCGCTATGAGAAATGCAAACAGCTTCATCAAGGTTTTGAACACTGATATATTTACAACGACGATAACCGTTACGCTACGTGGACCTCCTTCTAAGCAAAGTACGAGGGTTGATTTGTCCGAGTGCATACTCACTCGCCCGCTTTGCTATCAATCACTGTAGCATATTTGTGACGATGGCTAGAACGTAGTGAATTCATGTTTTTTCAGAGGTAAGTCTTCTTTAACAATGAAATGGGGATACCTGCATTTTTTAGTAACAGCTGATAGTTAAAAGTAATTATTGTATCTTTCAGGAAAACAGTGATCCTCAACGCTACCTTCGATGGGCGGACGCCTTTATCGTCGTCTATAGCATCACGAGTCAAACAAGTTTTGAAAAAGCAAAAGAGTACCTAGAAATCGTGAATCAACACAAAAAAACCTTTTCCAAAGAAAATGTGCCAGTCGCTCTTCTCGGGAACAAAATCGACCTAGAACGATACCGGTAAGTTAAATCACTGTTGCTTAATTGATTGATTTTAACGGCATATCAACTAGTCTCGGGTTATTTTAAGCCTAGAGGTGAGGGAATTGCCGATATTGTACGTTTATTTAAAAATCTATTGAGTAATATATAAGCCAGACCAGCACGGAATTCAACTAAGAATTTTTTTGAAATTTTGAAGCTGTATACAAAGCTTTTGACAATGTTGATATTTACACAACCCCTCCGCGCAGGCAAGGTGTGACACGAGGTCAATTTTTAAGCGGATTTTAACAGGTTTGAGTTCAGAGTTTTCTTTTTCCTAAGCCGATTGTTATAGCAAGGTTAAAGAGCACAGTCTACCCTACTATTTGCCTATAGCTAGAGAGAGAATAGTTGGACTCACATCTTTTCCAAGGGTATTAACGAAATGTGAAATGCAAACAGCCTCATCCAGGTTTTATCCATTTCCAATGACGATAACCATTACACTACGGGTACCTCCTTTTGACAATGTACTAGCAAGAGCCATACCATTTAAGTTGCCATTATAGCGCGTTATGGTGAAAATCAGGCATCTCTGGAAGTTATGACAGTAATTTTTCTTGGGTGCCTCAAATTAAAAGTTAGTAACATCCCGTGGCTGATTACATTCTCTGGGGATACCTGAAGGCTCCAATATTTAAAAGTGGACAACAGACAACTGACGAACTAATATATTTTATTCATCGTGAAGTCGCAGCAATACCAGAGACTAAGCGAGCGCAGAACTTCAGGATGAGCCTTCAGAAGCGTATAGCTAGCAAGGAGAAATATTTTAACAATATTTAAAACAAAGTTTTGATAATAACAAAAGAAAATAGCAAATATTGTCCTTCGTTATAATAAAATCAAATTTTGAATGGGATCTAGGTTGCCTTTAATGACATTCCAGAACTGAGAGCTCATTCTGACATATACTATATACAGAATGTTGCAGCAGAAATACCTTCCACATTTTAAACTATCACCTGTGGGGTCCACGTGAACTTTGGCAAATAGTAACGGTAGCTTCATCAAGCTGATGTTTTACTATTTTTCTTTAATCAGATACCAGACCAGTCAGCAGGATTATAGAATACACCAACTGCATCTCTGCCGAGGGGTAAGACATCCCCAATGAGTGTTCAGGATATGACATTAAACCATCTGATGGCGACGCTCCAGCCTTGGAGCTTTGATCCAAGTTATGACTCAGACTGATCGTATCTGGAGAATATATATATATATATATATAGTAAGACATTGGCTAGATGAGGCTGCCATTATCTAAGTTCACTTGCACTACACAGGTGACAGTTTAAAGTGTGGAAGGTATTTCTGCTGCTCTTTTTATATGACAGTTATGTGTGTGGATTATATATCATATCAGTATCAGGAAGACGTGCCGACCGTTCGGATTCCTTTGGCTTTACCTCGGCCATCGCTCTTTGTAAGTCGTTGACGCACCCAAGAGTCTCCACAGAGCTGATTAATGTAAGTTTTAGTTGATAGTGTGTCCATGCGTATAGAATAACGTTGCTTATGAGTTCGTCCTTACTTCTTCAGCAGTTCCCAGCATATATTGCTTGTCTAACAACTTATCTACTGAAAGCAATGTCTACAAATGCATAGGTAAATAATCGAATTCTCTTGACAAGCTGATGGGCATATGGAAATCTGATCTCTCTGATAAAATAGAACTGTAGTTCTTTCAAGCTTTAGCAATGACAGAACTATTGTATGGGTGCACCACTCATACTTAAATGAAACGCCTAAAAATAGACTAGATGGGAACCTTACAAGGATGCAACGTACTATTTTGAACAAATCTTGGAAGCAGCATCCTACAAAATAATAGCTGTACGGACACTTACTTCTCATCTCACAAAGCGTCCAAGTTATATAAATATACATTATACAATAGGTTATTCCAATAATACACCAATTTCCTAGATATTTATATCTCTATTATGATATATTGTAGATAATTATTAGTGATCAGGGAATAAAAACAAACATTACTTGCATAACAGAGCTATTAAAAGTGTAATTATCGTGCTGTGGATTTTGAATGGTTGACAACCAAGATAATAAAACTTGTGCCAAGCTTAATAAATTTTTAATAGGTACAATAATAATCCAACTAAATTTATCTTTTGAAGAACATTAAAAGCATATACAAGCAGGTTTTTATTCGTTAACATTTTCCTAGTAGGCTTAATTATTGCTGAGGTACATCAGGCTATTAATGTTCTCCAGATGGAATATTTTAAGTCTACATTGTTTATCTCCCTTGATTTAGAGTCTACATTTGATTTACGTGGTTGGATAGAAGACATTGTTGAGTCAGTGAGTTAAACTTGCTACAAACTCTTTTTTTATTACTTTAGCCATTAAAGTCTTTTTTTTTTCCTTTTTCAGATGCAATTGCTATAAAGACAATAAAATAAGAAATTGGAAACAAAACATTTTTTTACATGTCTACCTCCGCTATTCACATTTAGTTTTAATTTTCCTATTTTAATCTATTTATTTGTTTGTTTTTTGAAAAACCATTTCGAATTAAATTGTCTATAAACAAAGTTATGCTTTCAAACAATGATAAACATTTTTAATTTTGGAACTTGGCCCATCCTATGATCAAAAGATAGAAGCTTCTTAAACACATTTAGTGATGATATGTTACGATGTTTGTTTTTTTCTAACTTAATAACGTTTAAAATAATTCACATTATTAAAAAAATTCACATATTAAAAAAAAGCTAAAATACGAAGACTAATTTAGTACTCTTATACAGGGTGTTTCGTATCGCAACCCTAAGGACAAGATAGTAAAATCAAAAGAGCTCAGGATGACCATCTTTATTAACTGCCAAATTTCAAAATGATGGGTCCAAGAATTTGCTACGCTCATCAAACAGATACTTTTCATGATGTTAACATGTTTTAAAAATATATTTTCTTGAATTTTTGAAACTAGTAAAAGAAAGCCTCCTACCCCCAGCGGTGAAATGTTTGTCTGTTTTTACTGGATTCTCCATTCTTATGTCCTAGAGTCAATTTTTAGGACATTGCATCACGCGTTGAAAATTATAAATTTGACAGTTAATGTCTGCTCGAATCTGGTAGGCTGTTTTGAGGTTGTGCCGTTAATCCTCGCCCTTACAGTTATTTAAGTGAGACTCACTTTTTTTTCAGCACGTGCAGAAGCCGTACTTGGCTCGCTCCTTTTGCTCTGGTTTGTTCGCCTTCGACTTTTGGCAGTTTTTTCTTAAGCAAGTTAGCTTGAGCAAATAAGCCTATTTAGTCGCTATAGTCTAAGCCTCTTATCCTTAGAGAGTTTTTAGTTACTTGTTGAAACAATAAGCCTACTGCAGGCTATTTGTGGTTTTGGTATGCTGTCCTCTTCAAAAGAAAGTTGAGTCTAAGGTCTGGAAGCGGTATTATTGGACCTTTTGCCGACAAAGGAAGCTGTTGACTCGGGGCAGAAAATGTGGTAAAAGCCTCCGTAGGCTCACCCGAAGAAAATTCGAGTTGAAATGATAGATATTCATATGAGAGGAGGAAGCGGTGGTCTACTCGAAGTTCACTTAAAGAAATTGTAAACTTCGTTTTCAACAAGTTTACACACGAAACTAGAAGAACACGGTTGTCCAGGTTTATTCTACACAAGAAGGAGAGGCCGAGAAGAATAATAAACCCATAAAATTGGCTTCAAAATGAACTTTGACATAAGATACCAAAGACAGGTATTTCATCATTAAGAGAAGTTCAACTGGTTGACGGCATGGCTTCGAGCAAGTCAGTCGTTGTATTTCTCTTTACCCCATTTTTTTCTTTTGGTTATAATATTGTTGTTACTTGAATTTATGTTATTTTTGTTACCTTATTCAACGTTTTCGACAAGCATAGGGAAAATATGCAAAGCCGAATTTTGTAAAGTTTATTTCTCTTGAAATTAATTACTTTGTTTTTAAGAAATATAGACACACTTTTCTTTCTGGTAACAAAAGTAAGCTTCGCTTCCTCCTTTTTTATGCTTTTCTCTCTCCCTTTGCCAGGCCTGACAGTTACTATTAGATAATTTCTTGGGTTGGGCAAAGATAAAGTTTACTTGATTTGAGTAGAGTTGTACTAAAGACTAACGTTCGGATAAATTTGTTAACTTTTCGTGTGTTGGTTGTTATAATTTAAAACCTAAAACATATTATATTTTTTGCATTGAGCACGATTTCTCATATGTGGTGTAATGGTTATCAAGTTAGTAGCAATAGAGACTACTGCGTGACTAAGTAGTGGGTACAATTTTTACTGGATTCCCCGATCCTTACGTCCTAGTGTCAATTTTTAGGGCGTTGCATCGTAGTGTAATTAGTAGCGATAGACTACTGCGAAACTAAGTAGTGGGTACAGTTTTTTTTTACTCGATTCTCCTATCTTTGCAGCCTTTTGTCAATCTTTTAAGGGCATTCCATCGAGGTGTAATGGTTGGCAAATCCGTTTCTGCTGAATAGTGAATTTGGTCTTGTGGCCTAGTGCCAAATCTAAGCTTTGCTTAATTTTCAGACCAATGCACCAGTCTAAGCAAAGCTTACTAAATAACAATGCCGCGAGCACTATTTGGTGAGAATAAAGTCAAAATGCGATCGTCTACATTTCATTAAATACGAACAAAAACAGCAGTTCCTCGATGCCTAGCCATAAAATAATGGTTAACTCAATTTTGTGGATCATTACCAACGGTCTTCACTAAGTACTCTATATTTGTGACCTTGTGTCGTACTAAGCTGGATGTCGATATATGCAAAGGAAAGGATACGATACACTAATAGAGGCATTTTACATAGAGTAAACAATGTCTCGTTTAATCCTTTCTATCGGTTATATATTTAGTAGACCATTACTACAATATTTTAGTCCTCATTGGGGACCATCCAGATGAGTTGCCAGGGAATAATAATTGGAGAAGGGTCGAAGTGGCGAGAGAGGGCCAGGGATATCCGTGCTACCAGCACGACATGATGATGATATAATTCTGAGAAGTCCTCGAATTGATAAGTTGTTCAATGTATTTTTGATAACTTTAATAATGATGTATATTCTAAATGCCCATCTTCAAGAACTATCCATGAATCTAATTAGTAAAAGTAATTTTTTATCTTTCTTTTTTTAAGTATGGCATTTAAATTTTTTTTCTCGTTTGAAGTTTTGAAATTTTAATTCCGTATGATTAGTTACGCCTTGCAGCAATATGGCTTTCCGGCTGATAATGGTTTATTGTTAGAAATGTTGTTGGCTCAAGGCCCGTTTATTGTTAGAGACCCTTTCTCAATTAGAACTATTTTTCTTAATGAGAAACATTTTTTTATGCTAGAACCTTACCCAAGGTCCAATAATTACCATGCAAGTTTTAATAGCTCTATCAGCAAATTTTAATAATTAATATGACTGCGTGTAAAAAAGTAATGAAAGTTGATAAATTTTAATGGCATACAAACTAGTCTAGGGTTATTTTAAGTTTTGAGGTTAACAAATCATGTTCATTATACATTTATAATTACTTTTTTGTGTAGTTGCTTTCTTGCACAAGTCCTATCGAATATAAATAATTTTTTAAAATATCTATTTGATCTATACATGGAGTCTTAACATGTACTGCCAATGCAGGTCAGCGTGAACCTGGGAGTAATGGTAAGGAAGGGGTACTTCGCAATCACCAGATCTGGAGCTTCATCGTCAGATGAAGTTTAAAGTTATACCTGGACACCTCTTTTTGGGCGACTGCACCACGGCAGAGAGGTAAATACCCTCCCAACCAATGTCCTGGTTGGCTAGTTGTTTGGGTTTTATGGCATATCAAACTTTGTAGGTTAATGCCAAATTCATTTTATACAAATAATCAGTTCTATTTCAAACAATTCAGTTTAGCATATGTACGCAGTTTACATGTAAGTACACAGTTTAATTGTCAAAAACATTTCAATTTCAAGTTATTCAGTTTAGTCAAATAGTTCTAATTCAACAATTCAGTTTAGCATAAGTAAGCAGTTTAAATATCAAAACAGTTCTATTTTAAGTAATTCAGTTTAGTATAAGTACACAGTTTAGTTCTATTTGACTTAGGTGCTATCATTCCAGGCCAGAGTGGACCTGGGAGCGATGGCAATCAAGGGGTGTTCCGCATTCTCCAAAGCTCCAGCATCACTGGAACCTTACCATCAGATTGTTTAGCTTCATATTCACGACACTGGTTGGGAGAAGTCTTATCCCTCTGCAGAAGTGTAGTCGGTGTATTTTATAGCCCCAGCCGACTTGGCAACTCATGTCATGGATATGACACTAAACTGCATCTAATGGTTAGGCTCGATCTGGAGATTTGAAGAATGTTGAGTACTCTTTCATTGCCATTACTCCCAGGCCCACTCGGACCCGAAGTGGTACTACCTGTTAGGATCCCATTGAACTGTTCAATCATTTACTTAGGATTATTATTATTATTATTATTATTAGGTATTTGAAACTATACATCTGTATGCAAATTATCTAAATTATATTACATGGAAAAACTTGATAGAATTATAAATGTTAAATAGCAATACTTGAAACCATTTAGCTGTGTTCAAACAATTGATTAATATTAAATAGAATTATTAATGTTAGATAGGAATACTTGAAACCATTTACTGTGTGCAAACAAATGAGCTCTAACAACTAGTTTAAAATTTAAGTTACCTACAAACTATTTGCTTTTATTTAAGTAAAAAATAATTTGGCACTAAATAACTCACAAGGATTGACAGGCCATAAAACACCAACCCAGCAACCATTTTTGGTAGGCAAAAATCATACCCCTCAATAGAGGATACAGTCAGTATATTCTAAGTTCAACTGACAGGGTGATCAAAAACATAGAAAGACAGCAAACTATACTCATTCAAAAAACAATTTCTTATCAAAAGTAGTCAAAATCTAATCAGTCTCTATTTCAGCTGATATTTCAAATGCTTAAAACTTAAAGCTGCTTGAAACCACTATCCCAAACTTAGTTGTCTGAATTTCTGAGACGAAGCTTGATTTTTATCATTCAGAGTTTTCGGACTATTGTCTTCATCTTCCCTGTTATATTCACAACATTTTGGCCGATATTTCCCCCGGCCTTCTTCAGGTGTTTGTCGAACTCAGGGGTCTACACGGAACTTCGAACCACGTCTTTTATCTATGTGTCCAGTTGGACACATAGGACAACGGTTAGAGGCGTTGGTTCCCTAAGCTTCTAAAGAGACAATCATCTGGAGGTTGCAGATTCAATCCTGACTGCAGATGAGTAAAAATACAAGAATATTTATCACTTATACCCAGCTATGGTTAACGGAATCAGAATAACAGACTTCCGTGGATTAAATAAAGGACGTGGTTCGAAGTTCTATGTAGGCTCCCGAGTTCGACAAACACCAGAAGAAGACCGGAGGACATATCGGCAGAAACGTTGTGAATATAACAATAAAGATGAAAACAAGTCCGAAAACCCTGAATGATGAAAATGTTTCAAACTTGTTTCTTTTTTTTTTTTACCTAGTCGAGCCCTCTTTATTTATCAACTCTGTAAATACATCACTGGACTTGTACATCCAATATACACACATCTTTACAGAGCTTTGAGCTTTTTATCATGTCATTTTTTCTTTCTTTTTTCTTCTTGCAGACAAGTCAGCAAAGCTGAAGGTACTAAACTCGCCACTGACTACACGTGTTTATTCTATGAGGCTACAGCAGCAGAGGAATATGAGTACGTCGAAGAAGTATTTCACGGAGTTATTTTATATCTTCTTCAGTATAAGAACTGCTATCTGCCACATTTATTTATCTCGGAGGAAAAACCACCTCCAGGTCAAGTCCCAGCAAGACCCAAGTCTCCGAAAGGCACTTCGGAACGTAAAGATGATAAGGACTCAAAGGGAATTCCGAAAAAGAACACATCCAGTTTTAAAATATTCAACAAAAGCTTCAAGATATTCAACTAACTAAACCATTTTTATTCTTCGTTATGAAGTTACTGAGCTAAAAAAAAAAATCATTTTTTAACTGTTATTTTATTTCATTTTTTTTTTTTTATCGCGAAGTTATTTTATCTTGATCGTTGTCTCTTGCTGTCGTTGTTTCTTTTCTTTTCTTTTTTTAATCGTTTTAATGAGGGACCCTATAATAACTACTGCTACTGATTTGTCACGGAGAATCGGATCAAAGTTACACAACAACAAAATATAAAAACATTTAATGCTTCACATTTTTTTAAAATAATTCTATTTTATTTTTATTTGTATGTGTATAAAATAGTTTATTTTTAACTTATTGAAATTTTCTGTAACTTTTTGATAATCTCTTCAAGATTTTTTTCTTTCACATTTAAAATAGGATGCAGAGTTTTCAAATATTACGAGTTTAATAAGACAAAGCTCCAATGTTCTGATACTGAATTTTAAATCGACCCGTTGTTTACAAGCCAAGCACTATCGACGAGGTTATTAGAAAAGTGGCGGACATTGGATTTATGAAATTTAAATAAAAAAATTCCAGGATGCAGTTCGATGGCATTCGTTTTCTATGAAAAAAAATTATGATTATAAAATGTCTCCACGTTCGATTTGCTTACTTGTTCGAATAGAACATTTGGCACCAACTATCATTATTGAAATTCTTGGGTTTACGACTCCGTTTCCGGCACTTAGCACGCTAATGTGAGATAAATCCGACACAATTTTGACACTTCTAGGTTAAAAAAAGGGAGAGAGAGAATCTGCCACGTGACTGGGATAGGTACGTATTTCAGATGCCAATGATAAAGAGTTCGAGCTCGGGTTAAAAATTTCTTTTAAAAAGACAGGATTTAGAATAGTGATTTTTTAAAAATTGATAAGCAGATTCTCCCTTAAATAGTGTATGTAAGAGGGGAGCGATATAACAATCTTCTCACTGTCCATTTTGTCCCATGACAAACTAAGCTTAGTATATACACGTGTATATATTTGGGTGGAAGTGCGCTTAGAGTAACAGTTATCTTTGTAGGAGATGGAATCGGCAACCTGAGTTCCAAACACGGGCGAAGCTACTTGACTTTTCTTAGGCGCTAATGCCCTCGCGAAAGGCAAGAATCCATCACTTCATCCCCTCCCCTAGGAATAATAGAACAGACTGGTAAGGCAACTAATCTAAAATAAAGAAAACTGAATTCAAACCACTAATAGTAAAGTAAAGTTAGCGACCATAGTCGAGAGTGACCCGAAGACTCCCTTTTCGATAGCTACTACACCAAGGTGTAGGGGAGGGCGCTACTCCATTCCCAGGATTGCTCCACTTTACCCTTGAACCGTACCTTATAATGCTGAGTGTTAAGCAAGGTGGTATCAAGTACCATTTTTAAAGTCTTTGGTATGACTCGACCTGGGATTGAACCCAGGTCTCCCGGGCCATTGGCGAACACTCTAACCGCTGGGCCAATGTCCCGGTTCCTTGTATCACACTGCTCGTAGCGAAGGAGTTGGATAAGCAAATATGTCGATCTCGTGTATGAGTCGACCCATGATATATGGTCACAATTTTTAAAGCCAAAGTGTTGCTCCTCGTCCCTAAGATTGTTTGAAATTCAACTTGATAAAAATTCCTACTCGTATATAGGTCAAATTTTTGGTCTAAAAAATTAGATCTTCAAAAATTCGACGGAGACACGATATTTGTGGTATCTTTAACACCCAATTATTGATATCTATTTCTTACGACTAAAATATAAAAATTTAAAAAAACAAAACAAAAAAAAACAGGTTATTTACGTATTGATTGACATTTCTGTCTTGGATCAGATTGTAGCTACCCAGCCTTCGAGAAAGAAACTGAATGATCTCCCCTAAACCAAGGTTTCTTAAAATGGCCAAAATAGAGCTCTGAAGGTGAAGAAAATTTTAGTATGATGAATAAAAACAGATGTTCACGAGGGGTGAATTTACAAGTTTGCATTTATAAATCCCTTGTATATCCAGGCTAAACTTTGCTCATAAAAGCCTAATTCGGGCCGACGCAACTTTCAATATTTTGCCAATTTGTCCTCTATAGAGCAATCAGAAGAAACTGTTTTAGATAACGACTTGTATATATAAACCAAATTAGGAATTTGTAAGAAAATATTAAATCTTGACTCAAGGATCTTCTCTACATGGAAACTCCTTAATGGCCATTTCTTCATTTGATTTTAAGGGAAAGTTAAACATCTTTCTTAAAGACGAATTTATTGAAATGACTTCCAATTTTGAAATTAAGTCTATGAACATTTAAAAGGAATTAAGCATTACTGGATGAACGAAAAAAAATGTACCAAAATATCTCTTGGGTTGGTAGGTTTTATGGCATATCAAAATTGGTAGGTTATTTAACGCCAAATCCATTTTTATGCAAATAGTCAGTTCTATTTCAAACAGTTCAGCTTAAGTACGCAGTTTCGATGTCAAAACAGTTCTATTTCAAGTAGTTCAGTTTAGCATAAGTACACAGAAATATTTTTAGCAATTAAACTATTTCAAGCTATTCAGTTTAGTCAAACAGTTCTAATTCAAACAAATCAGTTCAGCATAAGTACGCAGTTTAGGTCTATTTAAATCCATTTATATACAAATAATGAGTTCTATTTCAAACAATTCAGTTTAGCATGAGTACACAGTTTAATTGTCAAAAAAACATTTCTATTTCAAGCAATTCAGTTTAGTCAGAAGTTCTAATTCAAACAATTCAGTTTAGCATAAGTACGCAGTTTAGTTCTATTTAACCCATAGATAAGGCCCTATCAGGTACTACCATTCCAGGCCAGAATGAACCAGGGAGCAATGGTAATGAAGGGGCGTTCCGCATTCCTCAAAGCTCCAACAAAACTAGAACCTCACCATCAGATTGTTTAGGGTCATATCCAGGACACTGGTTGGAGGTGGGGTACCCCTCTGCAGAGGTGCAGTCGGTATATTCTACAGTCCCAGCCGACTGGGCAAACAAAATCTCTCAAGCTTTATGGAACTGTTGAACCCATTTTACTAGCTTTTCCAAAATATTTTTCAGACTTGAACCAAAAAAAAAAAAAAAAAAAAAAAAATGATCAAAATGGTGTTAAAATCCGCGAAAATTTTTCATTCTTTAATAATCAGTTATACTAAGTTTATTTATTTTTAATCTACTCTCCTGAAAGAGAGCCCCGATGAGACGACTTTTATCCCCAGGACAATGGTACACCGTTAATTGAGAGTATGCGCAAAGCAATGCTAAAACCCGCCTTTCTGAGTCCCTTGGTTGATGGTAGTATGCGCAGGCCCTGATGTATAGGTATCCGTAGAAATCCCATAGTTATTTTCAAAACTAAGATATAGCTGTTATTACTTAGAATATAAAATGAAATGCATCCTCAAAAACAAATAAGAAAAAAATAGTTGAATAAATGTAGACGATTATTTACATTTTTTTAGTAAGATATTTAATTACTTTCTCACATACTGACATGTTACGGACAGAAGTCAGTCCATAACATCTGCAAGTATGATAATTAAGTACCTGTGAGAAGCTAATTAAATATCTTACAAAAAATGCAAATAATCGTCCGTCCGTCTCTTTTATATATGAGAGAGCGTATTCAGGTAGTATTTTTTTCTTGTGGACTTTTCATTGAATATGACAGATAAGGATTGTTTATTAGTGGTTCATTTTTTAAAATTTTTCTTGCAAGTGATATCAAACAAAATATATTTTACCTTAAGAGTGGGGATCTTAAAGTGCATCTAACGCAGGTACAATATCCTACACCTCAAAGGAAGTTGTAGTCATGTAACTCTTTAACGATTGTTGTTATTAACTACGCTTTGCTTATAATACACAGGCCTCAGTTAGCTTACGTTACCTGCTGCTGCTTAAGTGGTCACCCATCTAAATATTAAACAGGCTTATCCCAGCTTAACTTTGGAGATCTAGCGGGAACCAGTACTTTCAACGTGATTTGACCGTAAACCTTTAACGATTGCTTTTTTTTTTCCTAAGATTAAACCTGACTTTGCAGTTTCAGCCCGTTCACGTATGATGTTACTAGCACGAGATGAAAACGCCTATTAAAACATTTACATTTCTTAGTAACACAGATTTTATAAGGATTTCGACACTTTTGTTCTTGGTGATAATCAATGATGATCGAAGTACTACAAATAATAATAATAATAATAATAATAAAGGAAAACGTTTCAGGCCGTTTTTATACAGCCTCGATCCACATTTCCAGCATCTTCCTCGCCAATAAGACTAACTCAATAAAAAAGAAAAGATGAATAAACAATCCTTGTCTGTATTATTCAATGAAACATACCATATTGGCGTTGTTCCAAAACTATGCTAAGCTTAGAAAATAACACACACACTAAAACAATGTACATCGACTTAGCCTTAAAATTTCGTTCTTTTTTTTTAAATATACATGAGGATTATTAACTGACTAGTGGGAGAAGTCATCGGCGTTGGAAAGAGTAGCAATAACTGCAACACAATAACCTGAAATTTTCTCATGGACAAGCCTTGTGATAATTTATTTTTCTAAGCATAGAGGTAAGAGTTCTCTGAATTGTTTTGAGAAGAAAAGCCAATGACAAGCTAAAAAGTTCCGTTTAGATTTCATAAAAGATTAGAAATTTAGAAAAAAAAAATCGTTACCAGCTGCAGAGCAGACAAGGGAAATTCTTTTCTTTTTTTTTTAAATAACTAATCAATTTAATAATAAAAACAATTGTTTGTAAACGTTAAAAATACTAAACTGATAATGAATACGAGTTATTTGTCACAGGTTGATTTTTTAAAAGTTAAATATGTATATTACTCATCCGTATTAAGCAAGTATCGATAGGTCGGCTACGATATAAAAACATTCTACTAGATATAACAGATATCGCGAAAATGATATTTCACGGACGTATAGCAGTTACTTAGACGACAGAAATTTTTATAAAATACACACAACTAACTTTATATAGATATTATTCTAAACGCTTGATAAAATTTTCCCCCCTCCAATTCGTTTTATAAATTGTATAGTCAATTTCTTAAACATCTAATTTTGGAGGAGAGTAGGGAGGAATCAACGCATAATGTTTTTATTTTCATGCACAACAGACAGAAAATCTTATTCATTCAACACTTACTGCAACCACTGAACTCAACATTAAAATGTTTGACCGACGACAGAAGATAAACTTTTATATAAACAATTTATTTATATTGAAAAAAAAAAAAAGAACGAAAAAACAAAACACTAAAAAATATCTCTGCGCTTTACTTAAAAAAATACTCACATATATTTAGCAAAATTAACCTAGTTCGGTACAAGATCACTATATTGTAAATTGAATTACCACGACCAGAAAATCTGGCAAACTCTTGCGCTCAACATACGGAAGTACTGGACAGCTGTTTCAACCTTATCAATTTACAATATAATTCCTCTACTTAAAAAAGAAAAAAAAAAAAAAAGAAAAAGAAAGAAAATGTACATCAAGATCACTGTAGTAGGGAATCAAATGCTCATTAGGTGACCGTTACAGCTAAAAAAAAAAAATAGACTAATCATTGATCATCGAACACTTTATCAAAATCAAATATTTGTTGATCGATATTTACAAAGGTTGACTTAATCTGACAATGCCGTACACGTAAGGCACCGTCACTCAGTGAGGAAAGAAGTCATCACAGAAGTGATCTGCTGACACGAGCTTGCTAACCACTATTTTACGGTTAGGTGCATAATCTGGTTTAGTGATTTATTAAGTTTTTGCCATTATAGCGACCGGTGCATAATCTGGTTTAGTAATTTACCAAGCTTTTTGCTTAGATATGGCTCAAGGTAGTATGAATGGGGCGCCCAATGAGACTCGGACTCACTCGTGAAGGTTTGCTAGTCTAGTTTTGCTAACCATTACGGAGCATAATCTGGTGTATCATTAATTAAAATTTAGGACAGATTATTTACTTGCATACCCTCAAATGCAAAATTTGACACGGGCTATTAATTGTTGGGGAAGGGCACCTTTGGTGGTGTAACGGTTAGCAAGCTTGACTAGCAAACCTACACGAGTGAGTTCGAGTCTCATTGGGTGCCCCATTCATTCAGCCTTGTGCCACATCGAAGCAAAGAGCTTCATAAATTACTATTAATTGTTGGGGAATAAAATGAGCTTTACCAACCTCCTCCACGATGGGTCACAAAGTTGTTTTAACGTGAGAACCCTTCCCCGCGAGCAGTGGTAAAAATTCTCCAGCTACGTCAACATTCACCTTTTAGTGGGGGTTGCCTCAGGCAATAAACTAAACGCTATACCTTTTAAAGAAGGAAGTCGATGCTACCAGGAGAACGTCCTCACTCGAGCACGATATTGTGAATATGATTTGTACCAGCGTTACCAGCAGATACCAGAAAGTGCCTGATTTCTCTTTGAGTGCAACAGAGATACCCCCAGGTAATGGAAGCCAAATGCTTCAATGAATTACTCTTTGCGAGTCTCACTTCAAGACAAAGTTGTAATTGAGTAGCAAATTCAGAACATTTCATAGATTTACTTGAACCTAGCTTCAGAAACGTTAGTTAATAGTAGGTAAATAATAAAACAAAATGTCATATTTAATTGATATTTTTGTACTAAAAATGTCAGTTACCTAGAGGCATAAATGTGACTGACCTACCATAGAACAGTAACTAACAACGTTGTGCTGCTGACCACTTACAAATGTAATCAGATTGATTTTTACTGAGTGCCCTACCATTTAGTCTAGTGATATATCGCAATCGTCCCTTTTTCATGTCAAATACTCGATCTACGAAAGAACTTAGTACAGCCTGACAAACGAACTATTCCTGCTAAATATACGTGACCAATTAGGTCCATAATCCATTATAAATTTTGTCAAGGTGGTTCTAGACGTTTTATAGGTAATGGGGGAAAATGTTAAGCATCACATTTTAGACACACTAAACAACAGTAACTGAAATATCAGTTCTCTTTTTCTTACACGACAAAGTGTGTTCTATTAGTTGGCAAAGTTGCTAGGAATAAGCAGTGGATAGGTATTAGTTACCTTTAAAAAAAAAAAAATTACCTACAAAACGGATGAAGCAGATCTTTTTTTAAACATATCGACAAATAACCCAAAATATTTACTCCCCCCCCCAAAAAAAAACAAGGGTTGACAAGTATTTTCTCAATTATGAGTATAAACTTGTGGCGTAGAAGCTAACGTGCTGAATTGTGACATTGTAGTAAACAAGTTCGAACTCCAGTCGCGCTACTACGTTCACTTTCAGATTAATCCCCTTGGGAAAAATCTGAACCGCTTATCCCACCCACTAGCTATGAGTTAAACAGTACCAATATTCTACAAGGATGGTTTTGGCATTAAATAACCAACGAAGGCTGATATGCCATTAAACAAAGAAACCAAACCAATCCTAAATTTGTGGCACAACTTTTCATCATACATTTTATTGAGCGTCCCGATCGATCACCGAAGTTCAACAGCGAGGAGTCGGATCAACACTTATATGGGTGACCACTTAGGTAACAGCAGATACTGTAAGCAACATGAGGCCTGTTTGTTGTACCTAAGCAAAACTTTATAAACATTTATCGATCGACGTGATTTCTTTCTCTCTCTCTCCAATTAAAAAAAATTGATAAAGCAGTTTAGATGAAAAGTTGTTGCGCCGTATAAATTCCTTGATCACCTCCTAATCGCCTCTGTCGTATCGCCTAGTCTTTATTTAACATGAAAAGTAATACATTAAACGATAATGACGTCATTCCTGTTACTAAAGAGTTTCAAGTAGGAAATCTTAAATCGAATTCACACACAGCAGTATGACTGGAAAAAATGTATTCAGCTTTCAAACGTATTACGCAGAAAATGATTAGTTACTATTCTTTAAAGAGCATCTCATCCTGATCTCGTACATCAACTATTAGTTAATAGTGAGTTCAATCCTCAATAGGTGCTCCATATTTACAATCTCGTGCTAAATCCAAGCTACATTTATTTATTTTTTAAATTATGTTGAAAGCACCGTTTCCCTCTATATCACAGAAGTTAAGCTGCGAATATCCTATTCAGTACTAAGATGAGTGACTACTTTGAAATAGCAGGTACTGTAAACAATCTCAGGCTTATTTGCCAGATTAAGAAAAACTCGGTAAATAAGATTAAAACAATCTAATGCCTGTGTGTCAGACAAAACATGATAAATAAGATCAAATGGGTATTACATTTTTTGTCAACCTCCCATGGAAAAAAGCCGACTTCTTGAATTTTTAAAAAGGTGTTTTTAGTACACAACACCCGAAACGAAAGAAAAGGCACATAAATTCCAAACACCTACTTACAATCTTCAAGATATTTTTGATCATTCGACAAACACAAGTAGTTCATTATATGACGCAGTATATTTCATATGTAGAAAATTAAAAACATATGACATCATGGGCTGGATAGCTCTTTTTCAGTGTTCCACTAACGAATTAAATGTATAAATTCAAGTTGAGATCTAACATTACAAAACGCCTTTGTCATAATAACTTAATAAATTCCTAACAAGCGGTCCAGAGAAAGTAGGATACCAGTAAAAAGTTATCTCTACAAAAAGTTATCATTCTAAAACAACAAGAAATCACTTAAGAGCACACAAATTGCAATTGTTGTTCTCTAAGAGATTAAGCAAGTGGGCTCGTCATAAAATACTCCCAACTTACGTACAGCAATGCCTGGTTTAGTGTTAATTCGCAATAGAACTTTCCCCTCCCTCGAGTACTTCACGTAAAAATTTGAGCTATGTTAAATTTCTGAAAAAATAATGATAAAAGACAGCTTCATAAACAGTCTCGGAAATAACTGAGTACCGTACAGGCCATGCGTACATTAAAATTTATCATCGAGCGATAGACACCTTGTGACAATTTACCAGCTCCAGAAAGTTTCTATCGTTATCAGATGACGTACACAGAATTAACACATTCCATCTTGTTGAGGCACACTATTATATATTCTAAAATGATCGCTGGTATATTTTCAGTGGGAAATCACTACATTATGGTAATAATTGTAAGAGAACATTTAAGAAACCATCATTCACGTTTAAACATACTCCCACATTTCTCACAAAATTTGTTACCCACAAATTTAAAAAATCCTCAAGTGTTCATGCCACGTAATGTAAATAACGTACTTTCCAGACAAAACGCCTGGGTGGAGAAAGAATTTATTTGGTTACCAAGGCAGGGATAAGTCTACCGTCAATCATAATCCGCGCTAACAACGTCCCATACACCATAGGATTTAAGAACGAATCTTCGTGACGTAGAGGCCAACGTGAACTGCCACATCGCAGTAAGGGAGTTCCAACTCCAGTCGCTCAATTACGTTCACTTTCGGACTAATACTATTAGGAAAGGTAGGAAACTCCTTATCACCACAACTATGTGTTAAATAGTACGACTGCAGTTCCACAAGAATGGTTTAGGTATTAAATAACCCACGAAGGTTGACATGTCATTAAACAAACTAAACTACAGAATTTAAAGTTTATATTTTATACTGGGCGTATATGACGACCCCAATTTCGGAAGGTGTTTTTAAAGTTAAAAGGTCATCTTACAAGCCTATCAAGTTCGTGTATTCATTCATGCTGTTTTATGAATGGACTAGTATCTCGATTGTTGTTTTTCTTTTTTTTTTTTTTTTAAGTATGCCAAGAATTAGTGTATTGTATATTTTACAAGTCTCTGTCAATAATCTTAGCTTTTAGTTTGTTTTGTGTCTGTAAATCAATCACCTCTTCCTCGTGCATTGCACTGGATTTTACCTATATTTTCGTATCTAAGTTTAAAATCCATTATTTAAAGTTATCTTTAGAACGCCAGCAGTCGGTTGCGATAGATAAACTGATCGAGAGGCCAAGAAACGGTACCTATCATCCCATCGATAGGTCAGTTTAGAGTTGAGGTGACCTGCAGGAACATACTGCCTCAGGGGTTGGGAAAAGCCTTTTGGAATTAAACTGATTATTTTTTCCTGTACCTTCCAACACAAAGGCCCAAAAGCGACTATTATTTCCACGCCCCAAGATGAAGCAAGGTTTCTGGTGGGAATGAGGAATGAATTATTTTAACGAGTATAATTATTTGTTTTCCTCAAGATCTTTCACCGAAAAATTTCCCGGCTTTCATCTATTGTATCTTGCATTCAGTACTCTTTTTATTTCATTGATTTTTCTACACGATCACTGTAAAGAAAATAGGGATATCAAACATTAGACAAAAGAGGGAGGCGGGTATTATATCCAGTAAGAGGAACATTGAGTCAAGAGAAGGGATTTGTAATTTCCACCAGTATTGGACTGAAATAAGCTAACAGGATTATAGAGACAATAAATATTGGGGGGGGGAGGCTTATGAACTAGTTCAAGAAGTTCAATGTGAATAAAAAAAAAGTTTTTCTTGAATGTCAAATTTACAACACCGGTTCAGCAGAGTTCCTATTGCCTTCATTTGATCCCAGTAAATTCAAGTTGATTCTTGGTAACATTTCATATCAACCAGAGATTCGATATTTGACTTCAAATTATACAAATTAGTCAGCCTCGATACAAATTGTCAATGTTTATCTTTAGGTCTTGTGCACTTTGTAAATATATTTTCATTGAGAAAAAAATCATTACAAGCCCATGACCTTCGAAACATGGCCAGAATTTGCAAAGATGAGGCAAACAATTTGAAAAATCTATCACATGGAAAGGCTGTAAGTAAAGTCAATGGGTAGCGCATCTGAGACCCCTGGATCTCATAGTTCATCAAATATCCGTCCCGTTAAGGTTCCACTTTCTTTTGGTCCGGTTTAAACCCAGTTTTCAGGAATTGTTAAAGTCATGCCTGGAAAGATTTTAAATTATAATCAGAGATTCGGCTCAACCTGGTCTTGTGGGTTTTATCTCACACCTACCATGTCTTACTGTTCTTCTTGGTGTCCGTCAAATACCATTTATACATTCTCTTGTTAATCATTACGAGGCAGATGCCCATTTTCCTCCCTACATACACTTAGATCCTAGGTGTCGTGCTTAGAAGGAATCTATTTCAACTATCACCAAGCCTATCAAGAGGTTTCAAAATCCAGTTAAAAAGGTGAACACTATCTCTACAGGTCGAGAAAATAATAAAATCAAATATCAGTTAGGAATATTATTTTCTAAAGATTTTCAAGCGTATCGGAGATTTCAAAGAACCTGAAGCTGTCTTTCGTACACCACATTCGGTGTAAACAAAGCACAACCCATTGTAAATAAACAATAAAAACAAATACAACACTCTTTAAATACGAATAATAGACCCAAACCTTAATACAAGGGTTTTTAATCTATTTTTTTAAAAATAATGACCTCTATACAACCCATAAATATGGGTAACACAAAAAAAATGGATGTTGAGAATTTGTAAGTGAAGAGAATTTACATTTTTGAAGTAACATTAACGCAACAATTCCAAAACCTTTATTGCACAGTCGGCTGGGGCTGTAGAATACACTGACTGCATCGCAGCAGTGGGTTAAGACCGCACCCCAACGAGTGTCCTAGATATGACACTAAATCTGATGGTGAGGTTCCCGGATTGCTGGAGCTATGGGGAATACCCCATTCATTGCTATAAATCCCTGGTCCACTCTGGCCCGGAGTGGTAACACCTGATAGGATCCCATCTACGAGTTAAATAGAACTAAACTGTGTACTCATGCTAAACTGAATTGTTTGAAATAGAACTGTTTTGACATTTAACTGTTTGTAAACAAAAACTATACTTATACTAAACTTAATTGTTTAAAATTTAATTCGGCGTTAAATGACCTGAAAAGGGTTGACACGCTGTAAAACAAACCAGCCAAACAAAACCTTTAATGGTATTTATTGATTATCAAGAAAAAAGAGTATACAGTTTAGAAGCTTTCAAGTATTTGTTGGACGAGTCTAATATTATATTTCATAAGCATTCCAAGATTTTAAAATCTAGTGTTTTTCTTCTACACAAGTTGGAATGAATAACCAAAATTCCTAGGTAAAAAGATATTTTTAGGGTATCAGCACTGCTGTAACCACTGTCAAAATGTGATCAGTAGGCCATATCACCAGGTAAGTCATTCTTAACTGAGAGGAGGAAGTTTAAAAAAAAAAATCTTTGCAGCAAAGAGTAAATATCATGTATAACAAAGAATATGAATTAAGTTATAAGAGAAAGCTTGAGTTTAATACTACTTTATGGTCCGAAGTTGGGAGTTAAAAATCTGAACGTTTCTATATTGGTGACGTAATCTGGACGAACGTGTAACACTATGGATCCTTGGCATAGTAGTATAGAGTTAGACGAGTGTGTGCATATCACGGTTGACGTATGAGTGGGTGTGGGTACATATATACATGTGTATATGAATGTAGATGTAACCATGCAATATGTTTAAAAAAAAAAAAAAAAAAAAAAAAACAGGAAGGAGGAAGCAGTTCATTCACCCACCAACCAGACTGCCATGCCAGTAGGTCAATAGCGGGTCAAAACTAAGCGACCTCATGCATGGAGCTGAACAACACGCGGGAAAAGGGAACAAAGAAACAGGAAATGACCAAGCACTTCTGTTGTAACAAAATACTGAGGAGCCCGGAATTAGTTAAAAGAACCCGTCAGAGCAAGATGGTCAGAGAAAGTGACCAGAGAGATGCGCTTAGAATCTGCTGGTGTCCCTAGAGCTGGGATGATCTGCTGAAAATAAAATAGAATAAGCGTCGGACACATGGGAGGAAGTGAAAGCCAAAGTAAGGTCTGTGGTGATATATACCCCCTCAGCGGTGAGCAAGTTCATTCCTGCAAGCTTTGATTAACTTTTTTTTTTCTTTGTCTTTTGTAACATCACCTCGAACTCTGCACAATAAACAGTGTGCAGTCAGACAAATAAATGAGCAGATGCCCAGCAAAACCGAGGCGTGTAGTCACATATGCTAGACCAGTTCTTCTCAAAATGATCCATACAGACCCTGGGAGTGAATAAAAGCATAGAGGGCGAATTAAAGAGGTATTTTTAAGTCCCTTTATAACAGGGCAAAAAAATCGCTAATGTAGATTACTTACCAGATATCGAAAATTAGCAAAACATCCCAAGCTTTGAGCAAATGTTGAATCCATTTTACCAGCTTTTCCAACTTCATATATAGTACAACGTGGGTTTAGCTATGTGCATAATTTACTTTGAAGATTGAGCTGCAAATCAACACGTTCTAACATATATCTATAACTTAATATTCGAGATTTTCTCAATGCCCACCAAACTCATTAAAAATAATTCATGAATTAAAATGTTGCATTTAGTTTACTGATTCTTTTATGTGAATTATATCAAATACGGATAAATTGGTTGTTCTGTAATTTTACTTATTTTTTGAAAGGGGAATAGAAATTAAATTTGGTTGCAAGGGATCCATCAAGTAAAAAGAACCCAGTCGGTTGTTGCTGTAGAATACGTCAACTGAGCCTCTGCAAAGGAGTAAGACCCCCCTCCCCACCGACCACAATTATCTTGGATATGACCCTAAACCATCTGATGGCGAAACTTCAGTCTTGGAACTTTGGGGAATGTGGAGTATCCTTTCATTGACATTAATCCCAGGTCCATTCTGACTCGGAGTGATAGTATCTGTTTGGGTCTCATCTATGGATGAAATAGAACTGTTTAAACATTCACTATACTGGAAACCATTTAACTCTGAGGAAACAATATTAAATTGAATTTTTAGTATAAGATAGTAATACTTGGAACTATTTAATGGTGTGCAAACAAATAAGCTCTGGTTCGTTTAAAAATGTTACCTACGAACTATTCACTCAAAAATCTTATGAAGTAACAGGATTTGGTATTAAATAAACCACAAGGGTTGATATGTTATAAAACCAAACTAAAAAGTTTGAGAAGACCTGCTAAAGAAAAAAAAACAAATGCTATAGAGAGTGATCATCGCTTTTTTACGTCTGGAAAGGCCAAGTATCTAGATTGGTATGATTACGGACTTACTGTTAGATAATTTCCTTTTTAAACTTGCAAGAAACATGCATATTTGTTCGGAAGGTCAAGCAAGCAGTGACCTGATAGATGGATGCGTTCGTTGCATTGGTTACTGTCAGGAAATGGACACAGCGACACAAGTTCATATCCTGGACAAGACTGTTTGCATTTCACATAGCCTTCAGGAAAAATATGAATCCAATATACCCCCTTCAGCTAGGAGTAAATAGTAGAGCAGACTTGGCTCTTCAACCTTGCTATGGCAACCATTCTAGAAGGAAAACTCTGAATTTGTTAAAGTTCGCTTAAAATTGACCTTGTGTCGCATCCTGTACTTGCAGAAGGGTGGGTGTATATATAAATATATATATAATTTCATCTTCACTGACTTGAAGAGGTACTATATCAAATATAACAAAGTTGCCATTATTTTATTAAACATTAAGTTTAACCATACCATGCCTATTAGTATTATCTCCACTTAAGGGTGCCGTCAAATTTTAAGAGACAAAAATTTGAAGAAGAGGGGAATAAAAGCGAGATTTCTTTCATCGTTTCAACAGTTAAGAAACATTTACCGGACATACCCATGTATAAGTCGAATTTTTAGGCAAAATAGGGCGTTAACCTATACAAGTATTATTTTTTATGTTGACATCCGAAGATAAAAGGACTAAGAGCAAGTATTGTCTACAAAAATTAAGAATTTCGTGACCATTAATGAATGTTCAGCCCACATACAATTATATATAACAGTATAAGATGGGGGAGTAATGGCTAAAGTCCTGGACTGCAGCCTCGAAATGAGTGAGTTCGAACTCCGGTCGTGCTATTCAACTACCTTATCCATCAGCTATGGGTTAAATAATATCACTGCTCTTCTACAAAGATGGCTTTGGCATCAAATAACCCACGAAGGTTGATATGACATTAAAGACAGAAACCAAATCAGTTCATGAAATCTACAATTGAGGGAACAGAAAAGAAACTTATATACCGTATCTATGAACATTAATGAGTAGGTCCCAATCCTCATAAATACCTTGGACACTATTGTAGGGGGAATGTGCTAAGTCAGTTACTCGGTCGAGGCTGACTGGTGTGGGTGCCGGGGAAGAATTTAGAAGGGAAAATAAATGAGACATAATCTTTCATCATGCAGCTGATAACAGAACCAATTTCTCAAAATAGAAAATTGATATAACACAGAAGACCAAACTTTAGTCTAAGTCTATGAAAAACAAAACCAAAGAGTACTGAGTCGCATCCAACTTGTGTGGAGGGGTTGGGTAAATACGTACAAAAGAAAGGTTGATGATACACTCTCCATTATAATTGAGAAATCTGAAGGTTAGAATCGCACTCACAATAATTGGTACACAGGGGATCTTGAAATAAGATTTGGGGGAAGGATTGACACTGTATGTAGATAGAAGCAGTGGGGCAAGAATACTAATTGTCTGAGAGTTGATCATACTTGTTGCGGTTTGAACCACACCAAAAACCATGAGCATGTTTATTTCAGGTTCTTTTTAATGGCATATCAAACTTCGTGGATTATTTAATGCCAAATCCATCCTTGTAAAACAGTAGTGGTACTATTAGTTGGGAGGAGGGATAAAGAGCATATTTGTGTTGTGAATATGTAAATATATATAAAAATAATAAATCCTATTTTCAGAAGTTCATCTGGGCGTGATAGATGATGCTGAATGCTGGGTTTTCACTGAATGTAACACCTGCATCTCACCTGGTGCAGCTCATATAACGTGACAGAGTGGCAATGAGCCAAGGTAGTAATAACTTACACAAAAGAGTCTGTTAGTAGACTTTCTATTTTTATTATAGTTTTCCAATGAGAAGCTATATACATATATATATATATAGCTATTAACATGGCAATGATATTGAACAATAGCCACACTGCTAGCTTACTAAACAAAAGGATACAAGATTTATGGCTTGATCTGTGTTAGACAAGACTTTTAACTTGCCTAAAATTTCCTAAACATTTTCATTATTAAATTCAACAAATCTTAAGAGCATTAGCATTATGTGAAATGCTAGCAGCCTCATTCAGGATTTGAACTAGAGTAGCCGAATTCATTTCCTAACTCGATGAATGTAACACAACGAGTACCTCTACATTCTAAGCAACATAAAAAGCAAAACAGTTGCCTCCAACGAGATTTGGAGACTCTTTTTTTCCTTTCGTGCTTTGAGAAGTGGAACCCATATGGCACATATAGGAATAATAGTTCAAATATCAGATATCTAATTTCCAATCTGCGTTAAGTATTTAAGGATCAGAAAAGTCAGCGTTTCAATATAAATTTTTTTAAAAACTTAAGATAAAAGGAAAGCTCATAACTGATGGCTTTATAGAAATAACGCTGAGGTTAGACTAGTAAAATTTTTGGTGATTTTGAAATCCCAAAACTCAAGTGGTGAATATTCAAATTAGAAGATTTTATAAAATGACTACCATAGGAAAATATTTAAAGATCCGTTGAGTTTTAGAATTACAAATGATGGGTAGTTAATGATCTTATTTTCTAGAGAACTATCTTATTGGTGAATATTCATAAAAATAAATGAAATAAATAAATGTAGAATAAAAATCCTATATAAGTTACACCACATAAAACTATTGAGTACAGTTAAGAAATCTTTGGGAAGGAATTCTGATGTATTGAAATGCTTAAGTGACAGCTATTAATAATGAAACCTGCTTTCAAATGCATTTTTATCATTATTTCTTTCATCTTGACTACCATTCCTTGATCTGTGATTGTAATAAAAAAGAATAACAAGAAATGTAGTTATGTACATTCCACTGATCAGATTAGAAAAGAAACGTGAAGGTTGGGCAGAATTGTTGGAATGCAAGAACAGTTTTACAGGAAACGATTGGATGCATTTGCATAATTTATCTTCATTAACATGAGTTACTGTTTTGGGTGGTGCAACTTGATAATTGTTTACATGTAACATAATTCATTGAAGTATTTTGTACAAAAAAATACTCCATCACCTGTTTCGATTGGTCCTAATATTAGCAATTTAAATTCAACTGTTACTCGCCGAGATTTTTTTGTTGAATATCTTATTTACATGCTATTATAATTCACCAAATGTCTTTTTTTTGTTATTTTGTCTACAAATATTACATGATCGATTGGTGAAATTTATTATTGACAAGAAGTGTAGTATTCAAATTAAGCTATAAGGGAAAGTTTGGCTCTGATTGGATGGTTTTAATGAGTTGAACAAAACAGTTTTTAAATAGGAATAAGTTAATAAGTCGACTAGAGTGGTAGTAAAGATGCACCTCTGCTCAATTGGCTCCCCCGTAGAGAAAACTGGTAATGTGAAATGAAACCTGCTCATAAAAATGTCTGACACTATTCATCTCAATGCAGATGAACTAACAGTTGGGATTGAGCAATGAACAAACAAGACACATGGTGACAAGAACAGAACAACAGCGACAAAAAAAAATGAAGAGAGGAGATGGGCGCTCGTCCGAGTTGTGTCTTTGCAACACCAATGCATAACTCAAGAACAGCTAAAAAGAACCCTTATTTTATATTCATTAGGTTAGCTAAACTGAATTTTTATGTTTAAACATAGGGTAGATATGAAGATAAAAATTTGGTGAAAAAAAAAAAAAACGAAATGAAATTTTTTGGTTACTTCAAAAAAAATTTTTTTTTCTTTTTTTTTTTTTAAGCATCTGTAATGGCCACAAACTTCTAAACATTTATTAACTTCAAGTCCTCACAAAAAGAGTTTCGTTTACTAGCTGAAAATCTCACTGGTTGGGCTTTCAGTGAATATGATTCAAGATCAATAATCAATACTGGAAACAAAGCAATTTAAGCACACATTCCATGGGTTTAAAAGGAAAGTGAAAAGAATTGTGTTAAAAAGAAAAAAATTCAATGTATTATCAACAATTCAGAACAGTTAGTGACCATAATTTATCATTGCCTAGGTGAGAACAAAAGCGATCAAGCTTGATATCAAGACATCTTGTAGAATTCATAATTGCAAATACTTTTATAATAAGCATTTAGTTATCCCCATTGCAAAAAAAAAAAAATCAATGGAATGAGTGCTAACAAATACCACACACTATTGCAAATTAGATTAGAGCATTTTAAAGCTATTGTACTGACAAAAATCATGTTACAATGTACCAGGTTTTTGTTTTATGCTCATGTACAATCATCTGATCACTATAATCCACCACATCTTTCTTTATAAAACTAAGGCTCCATGATTTTTCATGTAATTTTAACCAAACCTTTTCAGTTAGTTTTAGTGTCATGCCTGGAAAGGTCTTTAACTGTAGTCAGAGATCCAAATCAGACTGGTTTTTATGTAGGATCAGTCTCACTTTTTGTCTTACTGTTATTCTAACACCCACCGTCAGTAACCTACCCTTTTGGTAATCTTTACGAGAGACAGATGGCTCCTTAGAGGCACTTTGGCAGTGGCCCAACTCGGAGGTAATCCATATTATATTAACAATTGGCCCACGTAAACAAGAAAAAAGGGGAGAGCTTAGAAACCCAATTAGGTTAAGTATGGATAATAATATCAAATTAAATATTGAGTTTTCAAGAGTATGAGATCTTCAAACAAACCTGTCTTTTGTATGATATACAGAGAGTAAACAAGGTAGTGACCCGCCATAAATAAAATATCCTTTTAATACGAATCCTTAACTTTATGGCCATTTTACAACCTGTTTGTAATGCAGGTAAATACAGCTGATATAATTAGTGTGCTTGTGATTATGTATTGGTTATAGCATAATTTTAAGTCAGCACTAATATTATAATTACTATCAGTGTCCTGACTTTAAAAGATTTCTTAGATTAAGCTCAATCCTATTCAAGTGACCTTGTGCCAAGTTCATATTGTCCAATGAATATTCAAAAGCAATTACCATACAGTGATAATCATCTTACAAGTCATTGATAATGAATACATTCCTTACTAGGTCCATTATATAATTAAGCTAGCAGCAAATTTGCTTTTGATTATATTTAGCAAATTATTGAAACAGTTATAGAAAGTTCATTTTGTCAAATGACGAGCTGATACAATCTGATAGTAAAGATCATATTCACCTCTCTCAAACTAACATCACTTATACAAATTAGGTTTAAAGAACTGATAAAAAGGTATTAAGATATAATTCATATCTGAAGAAAAAAAAAAGAAACTTAAATTCCTGGTAATGGGGGAGATTAAAAAAAATGAAATCTATTACTAATGAGTGCCATAATTATGATGGTAGCGTTTTATGGCAGATCAACATTTGTAGGTTACTTAATACTAAATCCTGTTAATAAATATATCAAATGTGATTTGTAAACAGTTTGTGAGTAACAATTTTTACACAAGCCAGGTTCCAAGTATTGCCATCCAACATTAATAGTTCTACTTAACCCACAATTAGGTCCTATGGGGTATTACCACTCAGTCAGAGTGCTCCATATTCTACATAACTCTAAGACTGAAGCCTAACCAGGACACTTATTATGACTGGCTGTTATAATGAATAAAGAAGTCCAATCGAAAATAATGCATCTATACATGCTGTACAAGATATATGTATGCAAGCTCAATGAAATTTTCAAAACATCTAATTTCTGACTAGATTTTTCTTATTTACCAAGCTTATCTCAGCATCGCAGGTCAATGAAAATAGTAGACAAGTTTTGTTTATTGTTTAATACAAAAATGCTCTCTAGTATGCTTTTTTAGTCCCTCAAAAAGCAAGGATAATATGCTCACAAATCACATTATCTAAACCAAATAAAATTTTTTAAAAGCATAAAAACAAAATATTTTGAATATTTTGAGCGCAGTTTCAAAGCATTCAAGTCTGAATAAAAATTTAGTTTAATAGAAGACAAAAACAAAAATAAAATGCAAGTTTCAGAACAAAAATAAGGCAGAGGGGGGAAAAAAAAAAAAATCAGAATTTTACAATTCAATGTTCCTGAGATTTGGAATCATTAAAGAACTAATAGAATAAGGATAAAACTAACTTTTTTTTTTTGTACTCACACTGCAATCAATTAATAACATTTGTAAGCTTTTAGGATGAAAATCATCCTTGCACATAAAAGCTTGAATTTAAAGAACTGAGATTCTCTCTGAATGAGAAGCATACCATTCATTCTCTTTGTAGTTTTACAAGACAGACTCTTATTAGAAGAAGCAATAACTCAAAGATAGAAACATTTTAACCATTAGCTTTCAATTACTCTATAGCCAAGTTCACCAAATTAACAAAGCACATTCAAACATTGCCACTGACTGCAGACATCTTTGTTTAAAGATATTTCATCATTCTATTGAAAGCAAGACTAAGAATCGTTGCTCTATCAAGTCTTTTTATCTTTCCGGGTCCAATTTAGTCCTACAGTGAAAAGTATCAGACTAAATGGGTTCAAAGAGTTAAATCAGGTTCAAGAACTTTTAATAAAAAGGCAAATTCCTTCAAGTTAACAAAATTATACAAATGTATATAGAATGCACCAAAGTATGATTAACAAGAATAATAAAAATTCAAGTAAAATGTTAAAAGAAAGAAAGAATTCAAATGTTAACTTTATGTTAATCACTTACCTTAAGAAGAAACTTCAAAGATGTCCAATACAGGAATGTTATCTGCTAGAATGGTTATAATAATAATAATAATAAACCCCACACACACACAATTTCAAAGTCAACTCCATCAAAATTCTTGTGAACACTTATCGCTAAGACTATATCCTAGCCATGAGAAGGAGAACCAAATTTTATCTTATTAATCCTGACTCGGTACTTATATCAAATCCATGTAGTACTGTATATACTCGCATATGCAAATTATAGGTGTACCAATTATCTAGACTTAGCTTCACTAAACTATTTACACACACAAAGTTTTGGTGTACCCCCCTAATATATAGGCTAAAATTTAAGTCTCAGAAAGTCATCATATGCAAGTACACACAGCAACTTATCTTTTAGGCATTTTATCCAAAAAGGAGATTGTAATGATCAAATTTTATGCGAGAAACATTAAACACACAATTTGAACTTTTACAAAAACATCAAAGTTTTGTTAGACATTCTTTTATATTGCATTCTAATAAACTGAATGTATAAACATTTAACTAGATCTAAACTATAAAACATTTATCAATTTCACTATGTTGTTAAAAATATAAATTTCCAATTCACTCCAAGCATTGAATATTCCATAAAATCCCATATTTTATAAAACCATAACCTAAAATCAAAACATTTATATTATAAAATGTTCTAATTCTTTCCTTATGACAGATAATATTAAATATGAATTGAGTACTCTAATATTTATGAGTTCTATCAAGAAATAATGATGCAGAACTGAAACTATTTTACTACTGGTATTTGCTTTATTCTCAGAAAGCATTTTTAATGTTATTGTGACAACAATAATAATATTTGTGCCATTATTGCAGATTAGGTAACATACAAAAACTGTATTATAATATAGATTGTGGTGTGCGATTACTATTGAGATAATGAAATAATTACATTCACAGCAGCAATTAAAGTACTAAAAAAATAAAAAATAAAAAGTATTCCATGAAGAATGGGGGTGGTCTTCTCAAGAAGAGAAAAGAAAAAAGAAAAGAAAAAAAAATTTCTTTTTTTTTTTTTAAATTAAAGAAATAAGTTTTTCTCAAAAGTACACAAATCTAATTATAAATAAATATTAAACATCAGAAATCTATTCTACAATGTTTATTTTGTTGGCTTTATCATATGTTTAATCTTATAAAAATACATTTCTGAATTCTCAATAAGTCTTTATCATTATCCTGAAATCTAATTAAGATCTATTAAAGTTCCTTTTTTTAAAAGCATAGGTGTTATTCTAAAGTAAATAAGATTTATTGTACATTTTAATAGTTTACATTTTAAGTTATTTCTTTCTCTCTCCCCCCAATTTTTTTTTTAAACACAAAGATCTTTATTTAAACAAATCACATTCCACCCAATGTCATACCACATCAAAATGGAAAACCGGTAATTTTCTCATAATTTTTGCAGCAATATAAACCTAGTTTTAATAGGCTTGCTTTCTGGTTACAAAACAGCAAAATACACTAACAGAAAATAAAATTGCAACACTTTAAATATAGCTTTTCAATTTACTCAAGATGAAATAGACAGGTAATATAGCTTTGTACAGTAAATTACATATACAAATCAATATATTCACAGGGTTCAAAATAAGGGTATATATTAGTAGTATTCAGATGTAGTATTCAGATTCCAAATCACATGCATATACAGTACCTAGTTAGAACCCCCCCCCCCACAAAGAACCCCCCCCCCAAAAAAAACAACAGCACTGTCCTTCTGAGTGTTGCAATCTTATTTTCATCCGTATGCTTACTAATCATTTATGAGATTTGAATTACTAATACAATATTCAGTTACCACAAATACTTGAGTCTGAAATGAAAAATATTCTTTTAGGAAAACAAGCCACCAAATTCTTTTTTATTTTTTGAAATTAGTAAATTTAGTTTAAATTACAAATCAAATGCAAAAAATTACCAAAAAGGTCTATTTATGAATTTTTAAAAGAATTTTTTTTATTTCATTAAGTAAAGTTGGCAACAGTAGTTGAGGGCTAAACTGAAAGCTCCCTTTTCAATAGCTACTAGACTGAGGTGTGAATGTGTGTGTGTGGGGGGGGGAGGGTACCCTACTCCTTTCCCTGAATTGCTCCACTTTATCCTTGAAATGTACTTTATAATGCTGAGTGTTAAGCAAGGAGGTATCAAGTGCCACTTTTTGAGTCTTTGGTATGACTCGACCTGAGACTGAACTCCAGTCTCCCGGGCCATTGGCAAACACTACCACTTATATTTATATATAAAATTTCAAGCCATAAAAGTAATTGTAATTATTTTAATAATTTACAATAAAAATGTAATAATATCAAATAAAAAACAACACTTAATTTATCAAATAAAGTAGCTACAAGAAAGGATTTTAAGTTGGGTTGGATGCGGCAACCAACCTATTGATATTTTCTAGTAAATAACCGCATCTAAATGCATTATATAAACAAATCTTGATTGCAATTCAGTTTAAAATAAAAAAGGATCTTTAATAGTACAAAAGAATGCTTGAAATTATATTATCAGTGATAGTAAAAGCAACAAATAAACATGCTACAATATACAACATAATCATCTCTTGCTCTTTCATTTTTTTTTTTTTATAAATGGAATATAAAAAAAAAAAGTCGACCTTTTAAGTTACTAGTAGAATACAATTACCAAATTTAATTCAGCGGTACACAAAAACAACACCTAACAAAACATTAATAAGTGTGTGGCTATTTACTAAGCCTAACTTATTCAGATATAAGGCCAAAATAGTTTTAAACAAGCATGGAAGATAAATCATACTTGCAGTGGTTACACTTGTTAAAGTATGTGGACTATTAGCATTTTTAAAATCACAAGCTATTTTAATTGATTGGTCATACATCATATATAGCCCAAGTTGCATGGTGAGATTAACTCAAAGCCAAATTTTTAAAAAAAGACCCCCCCCCAATGCAGGTCTCATCCCCCAATAATACTTGCATTAAGAAAAAAAACAAAACAAACTAGAACCTGAAGCAGGCAATCAATTACTATATTAGATTATTCACAAACAAAATAAACTTCTCTTAAAAAGTAACTAAGTTGGCCATCCTTACTCGAGTCCTATCTTTTAGGGAAGGGCGCTACTCCTTTCCCTCGATTACTCCATACCTTATAGTACCATTTTTTTAGTCTTTGGTATGACTTGACCAGGAATTGAACACCAGTCTCCCGAACCATTGGTAAATACTCTAACCATTATGACAATGGCTGGTAAAAACAAATTGCAAAGAGGGAGACGTATATAACTTTGCAATTAATAAAAGCAAAGAAAAAAATATATATATAAGCATCGAAATATGTACAAAGCACAAGTAGTCAGTCCAAATTTAAACTTTTGGCGACTGTAGTTGAGGGTAACCTGAAGGCTACTAATTTTCCATGCCTACTACACAGAGGTGTAGGAGAGGGCGCTACTCCTTCTGCCAGATTTCTACACTTTACCCTTGATACATTACCTTATGATGCTGGGTATTAAGCAAGGAAGTATCAAGTACCATTTTTTTTTTTTTCAAGTCTTAGGTATGACTTGACCTGGGATTGAACCCTGGTCTCCTGGGCCATTGGCAAGCACTCTACCCGCTAGGCCAATGAGCCAGACAATACCATAAATCCCTTTCATATGAAGAAATTTGATATTAAAATGCAGAATTTATAAAACTACTGTTAGTCACGATTGGGACTCATGTAAAAAATTTTTTTTTTAAAACTTAAGATGTATATTTAATATTAAAGCAAGAAAAATATTTCACAAACATCTTCTAACCTGACCTAATACTCATGACATATTGACCAGAACTTTCTTATTTTACCTTGTGAATGTTTAATCTATGATTAATATTTGCCATTAGATTTAGCATATTGAAAAGGAAAGAGATTATATTTAAAAAATCCTACAATGTAAAATAGTTTGTCCCCCCACACACACACACTCTCTCTTTTGGCTATTGACTTATTGCTTCCTGTCAACACTTAGACCCATTTCAGACTAATCTATTTGAAAACATCTCCACAACAATGTACATTCCTCACCAAAAATAAGAAAGGATCCTTACAAGAATCTTGATCTGTCAACCAGGTTTAAATGAATTAGGTTAAAATGTGTAACCCTGCCAACTTATGCTTATGTACTGGATAACTTCATTTCATGGAGTTAAAACAAAATGTTACAGCAATCAAAAACTATATAAAATATTTCAAAACATCCAAAATTTAAAACCGCATTATCCATATCAGCTAAATAAGAATAAAAGAAAAATTTGGTGGCTTTTCTATTCCAAATACAGCACAAAAAAATTACTGACTTATAAAGTAATGAAAATAAAAACAGAAAACCACAAAACAAATTTATGGTTCAAACATTTTTTCCAGTCAGGTGTCATTAATTTTTATTTTTATTTTGTATTTTCTTTTATTGTTAATCTTGCCATTTATGGTTCAGTGATGGTCCACTTAAAACAAATTTTCACATTCCATCATGATTATCCATATTCACACATGAGGAGTTTTTTTTATAATTTTTTTATTTTTTTTTTTAATAAAACAAAAACAACAACCATACCTGGTAGTAAGCTTTTTGTTTCAACAAGCTTTACATTATTATTATTATTATTATTATTAATAGATGGGAAGTGAGGGTAAATGCATATTAATGCCAGTGTTTGTCCTAGTAAATGTATTTGCATCCATGCAAAGCACTATAATTAAAAATAATAATAATAATACTAAAAAATAAATACAGAAAGAGGGGGGGTCCTAATAAAAATAAGTTCAACCAAACTACTTGCAAGCCTTAAATTCAGAGGAAACAGTTTGGGTAGAAAATATTTTTTAAAAATTCAGCTTAATACTGTTGAGTATAAAGCAAAACTTTTGAAAAAATAATTATCATAAGAAAAGGAGAAAAAAAAAAAAAAAAAAAAAAAGAAAAGAAAAGAAAAGATGGAGGTAAACTGGAAGAGATACAACTGACAAATGTTCCTAGCAACATGATTTTTTTTTTTTTTTTTTTTTTTTACCCTGGCATGGTGGTAAAATTAAAAATTCATTGCCTTATTAATATTCTAAAACTTATTCCAGGCAACACTGATAAACTAAGCTTTGAAAGTAAAAGGTTGTTGTTTCATTTTGTTTTTGTGAGGCTATTTTTTTTCCATAGATTTCAGTTTAAAAGAGAAAAAAAAATACAAAAACTGATTTATAGGAATAATACAGATGGAAATGATGAATTGCTTTGGTCTTTTTTTTTTATTATTATTTATTTATTTTATTTTTTTTTTTTGTATTCAAAATTAGTGAAATGGAAGGCAGGAGATGGGGTTATCAGGGGAGATAATTCATTTTTAGCAGACAAACAAGAAGGGCAGGAGGAAATACATAAAAATCCAGATGATACAATAAAAGCACAAACATGTAGCTAGTCTTTCTTGCAAATGATTTAGTGAAAAAGAATAGTAGAATAGTAGTTGTTGTAGAAGTAGTGGTTGTAGTAAAAATCTCTAATCGTCAGTTGATTGGGGTGTAGGCTCCTTGCCACCTCCACCTTCTCCTCCTCCTCCTCCATCTTCCACATCTCTCTTGTCCTTCTTGCTCTCCTCCCCCTCACCACCTGGAAGAGAGTCACAGTCAGCAGAAGTGAGTAGTGCAGACACTCTGATGATCAATCATCACTCAGCGATGTATATATTATTATTCTCTGCTTCGTACTCACAGAGGCTCAAGTTTTCCATATCCGACCGCGGGATTTCTGAATTAGGAGAGGAATAAAGACACAATTACTTTAGAATTTAACTAATCGACGAATGAGAATGATGATTTTTTCTTAAGCTTTGATTTGTTTTTCTTTTCATTGGGGGTGGAAGTGGGAAGGAAAAAAAAAAAAAAAAGAAAAGGGGGAGAGAGGGGGGAAAGGGGGAGGAGAAAAAATAAGGGGGGGAGAAAAAAAAAAGAAAAAAAAAAGAAAAAAAAAAGGGCCCAGTTATATTTATATTTCCATATTTCAGAAAAAGAAAAATCTATTTGATATATGAAAATGAATTTTTATTCTTAAACATTTTTTTTAAAATAAGATTTCTATTTAAAAAAAAAATTAAAAAAAATTTTTTTTAAAAAAGTCTCAATTTCCAAAAATAATATTAAAATATTTATTTATAAATTAAGTCCAAATATGAATATTTAAAAAAAATCTTTTTTAAATAAATAAATAAATAAATAAAAGCAAAAAAGAGGGGGGAAAAAAAGAGCAAAAACAAATCAATAACAAGTTTAATAATTAAAATAGTTTGTGACTGACTAATACCTCTGTAGCATGTGTGTCAACAATGGACACTGGCATGAGTCAGACACAGGCAATGGTCAGGTATGAAAGGTTTATAGTATTGGCTGTATGAATCTTACAGCAACCTTTGTAGCAAAAGCAATCAATGACATATTTGGTCTTTTTGCACATACATATGTAACAATATAAATATATGCGCATATATGGACAAGTATGTGTATGTGTGTATGTGTGCATGTGTAAATATTCAATGAATAACAACACCAGATACTGGTTCTCATCCTTCCAATGTTGTGCATACATATTTTCAAAAGAGCCAAATAGTTTGAGTGGCATGCCAGATAAAGTATCAATACCTTCCTTCCCAGATATTACCTTGTGAATAACAAGATAAGCCAATATCACCTGTCTAGCATTTCCTGATAACCCTGCACACAATGCCTGACCAACTATTCACTCCCTTTCAAACTTAACTAATGCTAAACTAATTTTTTTAAGTGAATCAAACCACTCATAAAATAGCTATCTTGAAAAAGAAAAAGAAAAAAAAAAAAGGTAGCATACCCATCCCAAAATTTTCAGCTCACCCATCATAAAAACAAATCCAGGACTTTTTCTTCTACCCAAGGTCAAAACAATTTTAAAATCCTTGCTTTTTTTGATAGCAATTCATCCACACCCCAACCCCCAGTAAATCTCATTCACATTAGTCACATAGCAGTTAATTTAGAAGAGACTGCTCAAAATTTTAATTTAGATTAAATTTTACATGTTTGTAAAGGGGGGATGTCTTCTTTTTTTTTTTTTTTTTTTGAGGAGGGGATAAAGAATTTTCAAGGTTAAGTCAGTGAAATTTTAGGAAGTTATTGAAATGAGTCAAGAAGAGAAGAAAAAGGAACAATTTTTGAGAATTAAGAAATAATTGGTCTTTATGCCTATTCTTATTCAGAAATCATGATAAGTCGGCCTCTAGTTGACAACACCAAAAACATACATTTAAAAAGGAAAAAAAAAAAAAAAAGAAAAAAAAAAAAGAAAAAATTCCATTCCACAAGTGCAACATTATGTGACAATTTTCAATCTAAAACAGATATGGCAAAAACTACAGACTAAAGAAAAGAATAACCTGCAATATTATAAAAATATATCATAACTTTACCACAAAAGAAAAATATTAAGACAAATTTTAAAAATTCAATTGAATATATGTATATAAAACAAAACTAAGCATTATCTTCTAAGATAATAAAAAGGATAATGTTTTAATACAATAAATTGACATAAAAAAAAACAAAGCTAATATATATTTTTTTCTTTAGATAAAATTGATTTTAGTATTGTAGTGCCAAAATAGGAACAATTTAATTTTTTCTTTTCTTTTGCCATAAAATATTCCTATGTATTTTAAATAATATGGGCAATTTTATGGTGATATATTCATAAAAACAGAAAAGCAAGTGTATACAATAGCCATAAAATATCAAGAATACACTTATATACATACAAACACACACTCATGTACCAGCTTGATTTCTTATTCAATGTATATAAAAATAATGCATACCTACAAAACCAAATACAATGTCAAATAAATTTGCCATTAGAAGGAATCAAATTTAAGAGGGGGGTGGGGAAAAATGATGAGGAGTTAGCATTATAAATGCCATGTCTTGAACTTTTTAATTATCAAGTTACCCACTTAAGTCAACTGGCAATTTATTTGACATTTGTTTATATATAATACATTAAATTAAAAATCAAGTCATCAACAATTACGTTAATAAACAAAAATAAATGAATAAATAAAATGCTACATTTGCCAACATAAAATGCATTTTTCTCCTTAAAAAAGCTTTACATTGAACAGTTTCCCTGTAAAATAAGAATGAATCTTATGTTGGCAAATACAAGAATTGTACATTTTTAATATTCTCAATGTTATTCAAGTTTCTTCAATAGTTTTTCTAATATCTAACTATTCTGCTTCCACAATAAAACTTATATCAGAAAAGTAAGGTCTAAAAAAGTTTAGCTTACTGTGCTTTTAACCTGGTTTAGTTTGGTTTCTTTGTTTAATGGTGTATCAACTTTTGTGGGTTATTAAATACCAAACTGATTCTTGTAGAACAGTAGTGGTACTACTTAAACCATTGCAGGGAGAAAGATAGGGTTGAGAGGTCATACCTTTATAAAGATTATTAGTCAGAAAGTGAACATAATGTGGCTGGAGTTTGAATTTCCAATGATGTTGCAGTCCAGGATGTTAGCTACAATGCAACTACCACAAGTATCAGTAATTATTCTTTTAGTATTGCTGATTACCCCCACCCACCACCAATTCAGTTCACTTGCAAAGTTTTAAAGCAAGAAAATTTGCCAACAGTCTGGATTGTTATAGCTATGCTTTGAAAGAAACAAAATCAAATAAACCATCTTCATACTAGCTAAATCACTTGTTGAAAACAATTAGATCCATCTTGATTTTAATGGCATATCAACCTGAGGTTATTTTTTTCCTGGAGATGGAATTGCATATATACTATATTTATATTTACATCTTTGCATAGCTAATTAAAAGTTTGTTTCTCTTTGTTTAAATATTTTGTTTTAATGATATGTCAAAACCTTCTGGGATAGTTTTTAATAATTACTTTGTATGGTACACATGTTAGTAATTATTGGTATTTTATTTCTCTCAAGGACAAAATATTATCCAAGTCAACATTTTTCAATTGATCCTTCTTATTGCTGATAAGGTGAACTGATAATCCAGAAGACTAGCATTATAAACATTTAGGTCTTTTAAGTATCTCAATTTTAAATTATTTAAATGGATTCTTATATGCTATACAGATTATATCAGATGTATATTTTTAAAAAGCAGAAATATAAGTTGAAGTATCAGTTATTAATAAAGTGCTTAAGAAATCAACAGTTATCATCAAAGTAAGCTTATGACCATCAACATGAATTGGGAAGGTAAAGTTTTACCATACTCTAGCAATTTTTTAACATATATTTGACAGGTACTTAGCAATAAAGTTCCCACTTCTAAGCTTTAGAATTTATCAACGATATCTTAAAAAAAAAAAAAAAAACATTGATGTCAGAAAAACTTTACTAGTTCACAAGGAATAGCCTAACATAAAAAAAAAAAAAAAAAAAAAAAAAATCTTGATTTCTTTTAAAATAAACTTTTGTAAACTGACACAAAACCGTAAAACAAAAATAATTCGTTACAAAATAGTTGAATGCAAGTTTAGAGTTAAAATAAATTTCTCTCAAGTAAAAAAAAAAAAAAAAAATCATTCAAACATGCAACAGGCTCAAATTCACATCACAGCACTCAAACATTTAAATTCTGAACTATATATATATATAATTCAAGTGTTAAAATAGAACAAAGATTGATTGATCTTTGTGTGGGAATAAAACAGACACCTCAAACTGACAAATTCTTCCCAATTGGTATTTAAAACAAGTAGAAAACATACCTAAAAGAAAATTATTTTAAACACGAAATTTATATTAGAAATTATTTAAGAATTGAAATAGTGTAAATATTTTTTCTGGGATAAAGAGAGAGAAAAAAAACAACAAAAAACATGCTTAATTAAAACAAAGACAAACTTCAAAAAGAAAAAAAATTCATCTAAAAATCCCAAAGGTAAGAGGGGAAAGAAAGAAATTAACCCATACAAACCAATAAGATTTTAAAACCTACTAACCTTAAAAAAGATCAATGCACAGACATGAGAGAGAGAGAGAGAGAGAGAGAGACCAATACAGAAAATAACTTTAAAAAAAAAAAAGAGAAAAAAAAGACACCACCAAAAAGAAATGTAAAGATGTGCAAAGGGAAATGAAGAACTGCCTCAAGGTTTGCAATATTGAGATCAAAAAACAAATAAAATTGTGGAACAATATGATTACTCAGTCTAAAATGATAGGTGTAGACAGAGAGAAAGATAGAGAGGGAGAAACAACCAAAAAACATAGTACTGCTTATGCACTGTAAGAATATATATATATATATATATATTTTTTTTTTTTAAACCATGAGAAAAACAATGGTTTAGGACAAATTTTATGGCTTATCTATTACATAAAACAACATTAGTTCAATTTCAAGAAAGTTTTGTGCAATTTTTCATATAGTACAGGGACAAACCTCTGAAAATGAATTTCATCATCACTGTGTGTGCCCGACTTAGTTTTGACTAAATAAATCCAACATTTAAGAGCTTTTTTGCTAACTAATAGTGCTTAAAAAAAAAAAAAAAACCTTCTTAGAAGTACTTCACAAAAATACTTCTGAAAGGAAAATGATGCAGTAATTAAAAAAGTTTATAACAAAGATTTATTAAAAATAAAAATATTTGAAAACTATGCATGAATTAAGTGTAATCAGAATTTACTTAGCTTACAAAAGTTTTAATTATTTGCCATTTTCATAATCATAAACTATTATTTCTAGAATATTTCCAGAATAAAAATATTCTATAATTACTCTCATCTCTACATTTTAACTTGCATGCCTATATATATATATATATATATATATATATATATAAAGTTTGTTTCCATGTTTTGTTTCGTTTTTAGGAGGTGGGGGCTTTTAGATTAATTAATTGTAAGAAAATTTCAAAAATATACCCTCTGTATGGACCGCTCTTATTCAACATCACTTTACATAAAAAAACAAAAAAAGCAAAAACAAACTCACAGGTGTGTGTGTGTGTGAGAGAGAGAGAGAGAGAGAGAGAGAGATCAAATTTGACTTATATAAATCCTAAATTACAATGTGTTTCCATACATTAAAAATAAATAAATAAATAAAAATAAATAAATACAAGCTCAAAGCAAGACACTTATTTTCTTAGGAAAATGCACAAGTCTGTGTGTGGCATTAAATCTAACTGCCATTTAATTCTGAATAAAAACTTCAGAGGTATAATTAATGCTATCTTTTTAAAACTACACAAATGTTTTAACTGGAGATGATCCATAGTGACAAACCTGCTGTAACAGTAGGGTAGGTCAATTCTGGAACAGTAGTAGTAAACTCATTATGAAAGTTTATGTGTGACATGATATTTGATGGCAAAATATTCCCCTCCTCCAAATTATTAGTTTTTTTTTAGGAAATGAATTTAAAGACAAAATTTTAGAATGTCATTATGGTTATCAGTGAAATATTAAATGTTGTCAAATTCTGTACCCTTATGAAAAAACAAAGGTCTAAATGTCATTAAATAAAAATCTTTCTTTTGATAGGCATTATTTAAGCTTTCAGTTAGAAATTGTTTGTTATTTTTATCATTCAATTAACCAATGTTTTGTAATTGTCAAATGAATTAGTTCTTATGTATTTTTGCTCAACAGACTTATGGGGCCTGGGGGGGGGGAACTTGTTTTATCTACATCATTTTGTATTTCTCAAAATGAGTGCCATTTACCCACAACATGTTGGTTTTCAACCAAAATCAAAAGAATTAAGGACATCTGAACAATTTGATATTTCTCTATTGCTGTAAATAGCTTGTCTTAAGATATTAAGATATACTGTGAACTGCAATGAAGAAAATTGCCAAACAAGGTACAGTCTGCACTTGTCCTCCTCACAAGGAAATGTTAATTCTATGATGGTGTTTATTTTATATATTCAACTTGAACTTGATTTCAAAATTTTAAATACTTGAAAAGTACTAATTTACCTCTGATAATCTTTTTTCTGGTAAATAATATTGTGATATTTTCCTTAATATCTATCATGCACTTTAGAACAGTAACTAAATATGTACATTTTTAAATTCAAGAGAGGGAATATTTAAAGGATCAGAGAGAAAACAGGACCAAAAAACAGTTTCCAACTCAGACCTATAGACAAAGATGCTGTCAAAAAATACCAAAAAGTATAGCTGAAACAGAGATTAAACAGGCAGATTGAAAGATAGCAACATAATTCTTCACATGCTGTTTCTACATCCAATATTTTTCCACAGATGTTTTCCAATGAAGGAAAAAAAAAAAAAAAAAAATGACAGTTTTGAGCCATGGAGACAGTCTAAGGGACCTTCAACATTTTAAAAACTCCTAGATATTCTATGGAATTCATAAGGGGTAATGTATCTTCCAGCCTCGAGGCATACTTTTCCATTAGACCTATAACATGACCCTTCTTCATCTAAGCATCAATTTATTACATTATAGACAAATCAAAAACAGATAGGAGAAAATCCAAGAGTGAAAGTAAACAGCCATCAGAAGCATATCCAGAATTATGAAAATCTTATCTGCACTGGTGTTGATAAGGACACTTTGCAATGTAAGGAGTTTATATATATATATATATATATATATATATATATATATATATATATATATATATATATATATAGAGAGAGAGAGAGAGAGAGAGAGAGAGAGAATGAAAATAGATCTCTCACTCACAGAATTATTCCTAACATTGGTTCAATTGGTATTGTTCTAGCAGATGTAGCCATTTTAGATGATTTCAACAGTTTAAATCCTGTTATGGCAGTTCTTGTGAGCAATACCAGTACAAACACTGGTTGTTAGGCAGGGCTTGTTACAGCTCTGGAGAAAAAACTTAGAAGTTGCATACCACTGGTTGTTCACTTCATTAAAATGAACTTCCATTTTGAGCTATTTTTAAGTTCGTTGATGAAACTACAAAAGACCCTACTACTTTTACTGGTCCTCTAGGGAAACTTTGTGGAACTGATTCGTAGAATATGCCATTATCAGTGGCTCTCTGGATAATTTAAGTGGGGACTAATGACTACTAGAATATGCAATAGGAATTTCTAGAGGGAAAGTGAACCCTAGATTTACTGCATGAAAGATTGGGCCTCTGAATCAAAAATGGTGCCCAACTTTAGCCATCAGGCTAAAGGACTTGTAGACCAGAACTCTGATAAATTGCACCATCTTGTAGAATTCATAATTCAAATACATGCAGTTAGTTGGCTTGAAATTAAAAGGGAAAATAAATTCTATAACAAAAAACTCTATATCTTCGATATAATCCAGAAAATAAAGCAATAGTTAACTGATAAAGAATATTGTATTAAAGAATTTACAGCACAGTGCTTATGCTTTGCTTCTAGAAAATATTCTTTTCTCAATGTTGAAGCCAAATGAAATGAGGGAAGAGACTATAAAAAGATTTTGTTGATTAGGTAAGAAAACATATTCATATTTATGTTAAATTACAAGAATAATTTTTGAAGTTTCATACCAATTAAATCACAAAAATATAACTAATTTGGACAAATTTTCAAATAAAAAATTATCTTAATTTTGTTTCAAAAGTAGTGAGCCACAAAAGAGATGAAAACAAATTACATGCATAAACTTTGAAAGGATACACTGGTAAAAGTAGAGTTTGTGAACCTGCATTTGCAGAGGGTTTTTCAAATAATGAACTATTAGTATTTAATGAATGGCAGGACATTGGAGTATCCTAATTTACCAGTGCATTCACAAGGTGTGGAAAAGCAATATAAGAAACTGAAGTTTCTCTAACTGTATATAGACAAGACAAAGATACATTATTCCCAAATCATTGTGCCATCTTATAAAACTTTCATTGATTTTAACAAGAAATTATACAGAACAACTTAGTTATATTATGATGTAATATATTATACAGTGCAAATTTAAAACTATGTCTTATAATTTGTGGCCATTTGTCTAACTTTTTTTAATTTAATTATGATCCAACAAATGAGGAGGGGAAGAAAAATGTTACTAGTAGTGATTTATATTTTGAATTCTGTTTATACTATATTATCCCTTCATTCCATCTAGGAGGAGGAGGAGGAGCAGAAATAAGGTATTTCTGTACATTTTTGCAAATGGCCTTTAAAACTAAATGCTCAAAAACTGGTAAAAAAATCTAGTAATGTAATTCTGGTGTTAATTCTTATCACATCAAACCCCAGTTTTTGCACCAGGTTGAATGTTAATTAGGTTTTTTGGGGGGAACCCTGCCCTATTGTAACCATAATGACAATGTCTACTGGCAACATCAACATTTTAAATTTTATTCTTGTCTAATATAATAAAAATAATATCTTGATAGTGCATTATTACATTCATTATAAATGAATACAGGGATAATTAAACTCATAAATTGAAAAAAAGATAAGCGTCTTTGGATACAGGAAAACATTGTTAAATTGTTTCACTGTTTAGAAGCAAAGATCTAAGGAAATTAATATTAAGAATTTATAACATCAGAAAGAAATTTTACCAAAATTGATTTATCCTAAGTTTAATTAAAACAAGCTTAAAAACTACCACAAAGGAGAAAATTATTTCTAAATGAACCAAAAATTTACTAATTCTTAAAAAAAAAAAAAAAAAAAAAAAAAAAAAAAAAAATCGATGAACTACATACACAATAGATTTTTGTATGCATAGAGAATCTACATGAAAAACAAAAAAACTGGTTACAAATGAAATTATTGAATATTAATGAAATGTTACACATAATGAATGCCTAAAAATGAATGTTAGAACCTCTCCTAGAAAGCGATAATATTCAAACTTGGAGTATTAAAATAAATTTGAGTTATTTTTTGGAGATACTTACAGTAAGAATATATGACTGCATGGAATTTATTTTTATTATATAATATTCATGATATTTCATAACTTTTCATAAGTTAAATTTACAGAGTACTTTAGTCTACAGATTATGAAATGTATTTCAAATTTATCAGCATGACCCAAGAATTATGTCCATATCAACAAATGTCTCTCAAGTCAGCTATTAAAGAGAGACATTGTGCGAAGGTATACCAAAATAAGCCTAGCACACATACAGCAGGAGCGTTTGACTGGAGTGATATTTGACTCAGTTGACTCTTTAGAAAATGAATTTTAATCCTGAAAGTTTTAAAAGTTGCATAGTTTCTCCTTTCAGATTTACACTGGATTATAAAAGACATTGAACCAAGTTATTTATTTTCTATAATGTTGCAATGTCTATCATTTTATGTTTATTGAAAGAAAAACTTTTAAATTGCCAAATTTATGCAAAACATCCGGTTGTAAAGAATTTTGTAACAAAAACAGATTTTGTTGAGGAAGCTTTATTTTTTATGCATGGTTTGTGCTTTTGTTCCTTACATGTCTGGCTTTGTTTTATAGAATTTTTACAAAATAAATTTAGTCAAAATTTTACTGAAGCCCTTAGATATATATTTTAAAAGATCCTTCATTATACAATAGAAAAGAAAATTTAGTAAATTTTTTTAGTGCCAAATTTCTGCGACCTAGCCAAAGATTTTGATACTACTTGTAATGAAATAGCGAAGTAAATAAATAAATAAATCTTATTATAGAAAACTGATCAAGTAGATTATTATTTTTTATTAACATAAAAGCTATATCAGTGGATATTTCCTCCTCTCTAGGACAAGTTTTATATTTTTTTAAAAATATTTTTGTAATTCTAGTTTCTTGACCTGAAAAGCAATCAAATATTTGGCATGCCACTTCAGCCAACAAATATCTACATAAAGTTATATTCTTTCATATCAACTTTCAATTAAAGAATTTCAAGAAATAAGTCATAGAAGTAAAGGCAAATAATGCGTATGAAAATTGACACTATATAGATTTAAAAGAAAAAGATGAATAAAAATTCTGTTATCAGAACTAAATTGCTACTAACCTACAAATATTGAGAAAAAAATTTAAGGAAAAGGTTTGTTAGTGATAGACAATAATTAGCAATTATAAAATGTACCTGGATAAATCAATTGGACTGTGATTTCAACTTTTATCAATACACTTATCAGCAAAAAGCATAAAAATATATTTTTTGAAAAAATACATCTAGAAACTACTATCTCCAAAGATATTAATTCCCCACTCATTCATTTTTTGGGGGTGAGGAGGGGATTTTTTAGCACAAAAAAAAAAAGAAAAAAAAGGAAATATCTACTGATGGAAATATTAATTTTCTTTCTTTTTCTTTCAAGAAAATAAATGATGATTTAAAAATTCCACTGGGTCTAAGTCTAGTGTGTGTTCTGTTTAATTTTGTTAAATTAAAAGGTTTTCAGAAATTAACAAATATCTTTTCATTTTCATAGTATTCAATAAAGTAAAGTCAAATACTGTATATGAATTGATTTAATAAAAAAAAAAAAATCATCGAATAATTAATTATTAACCATTTTATTAGTTCCATTATTCTTGATTTGTTCAGTATTTGTGAAAGTTAAAATCACTTCACGATTGATTTATACAAATTTTCTGATCAATAAGAAATAATTTATACCTAGTAATAGTTATTGTTGCTAATTAGCAAATAATTGGTTATCAATAACAAATCCCTTTCAGATTTCACTTAATATTTGTAGAGTCAAACACTTTCAGTTTGCTTACTAAACCTTGTCATATAGGAATAGCATTGTAATGTGCCCTTTGATGAATGAAGGAATATTTAAATAAAACTGCCAAATAATTCTTTTATCAAATTTAACAGCACTTTTTGCAAATAATTAAACCCTTTCTCTTCTTTAATTTTATTTCTTGATATCAATATGCATCATTCAAGATTTTGTCATCTTCTAAAAAAAAGTATAATACTTTAAAAATATGGGCTCACTCATTAACAGAAGGTACTACCAGTGAAGAAGTCCAGAAGAGAGGGGGAGCAAAACAACAACAACAGCACCAAACAAAACACGTTTTAGCCTTTTCTGTGCCTTAATAAATCCAATCATATTCATTGCCATCACTAGGGGCAAAATTAATGCATATGACGGAATTTTTTTTTTTAAAGCACTAATTTTTGCAGCTCTCACCTTCATGAAATTTTTGAAAAAGGATCCATATTAAGCAATTATTTACATAGAATTTGTAATGATTAAAGAGAAAATCCTGCAGTATTAAAGTAGTGAAATATCATGCAAAGCATACAAGGGAGACAGGATGGAAAATGTAACTAAAAAAATGAGAAAGCCAATAATGTAAGAGTTAAGTGTATAAAATAAAAAAAAAGAAACATCTGATTATACAAACCAGGAGGGGGGATTAAAATTTCAATATTCCTTTACAAACAATTAAGAGAGAGAGAGGGAGAGAGAGAAAAAAAAATCACCTGCACAACCTGAATGAGGGTCTCGACAAAATTTTTCATAATTTATTAGAGAAAAAGATGAAGTGAATAAAGAAAATAATGTAACACATGACTTCATTAAGAAAGGAAAAAAAAAAAAAAAAAAAAAAACATTCCAGATTTATTTGTAAAGTCAGTCAGTTACTATTAAAGTAACAATTCCAAAAGGCTTTTCTTTTATTTCCTATATTGGATTTACTAATCTAGGCAAAGCAGTTTGTATATGAAACTGTCAATCAAATTATTTTATTACTGTCATTAACAACAGACTAAAATAAAGCAATCAAAATTTTTTTTTTTTTTTTTTAAATGTTCTCAGTTCTATACAAAACTTTATTCCCCTTTTAAGAAACAATAACTGTACATACATGCATAATGGGTAACTTTCTGAAACCTAAATTTTAGCCAAATATCAAGGGGTTTCATCATTCACATGATACAAACTAGACCTAGGCCAACTATTCACACAAAGTTTTGTATTGTGCATATGGTTTGACCCCCAAATACTAGACTAGAATTTAAGCCTCAGAAAGTCACATAACACTTGAGTATGTATGCTATTCACATTCACCATTTTAAGATAATTATTTACGTAAAATTACAGCAAAATGTAAATCAAACTAAAATACAAAAACTCAAAGAACGAGGGCATATTTAAAAAAAAAATACTATTAAATTTATAGCAATTCTTAAGAAAAAAAAAAAAAAAAAAAAAAAAAAAAAAAAAAAAAGAACCAAGAATTAGAATAGGTCCAATTATAAAATTGCAAATTTAAAAACCCCAAACTGTTAATAGTTTCAACCAAAGTACTCTTTTGTGAATCTTTATAATTTATTAGAGGGGAGGGAAAAAAAAAAAAAAGGAAAAGCTATTATGAAGTGAAAATTATAATTGATTTCTTGTTCAAAATAGGTGCTTCAGCAAGAGTGCAGAGAAAAAAATACTTTACAGGTAGTACCCACCATTTGAAATCTTCACTATCAATATTAATTAACAAAAAAAACCAAAAAAAAAAAAACCAAACTATCCTTTAACCAAATACTAAGGATTCAAAAAAGGTTTAAATCTATTTTAATGTGAACTTATAATTCAATAATGTAAAAGTATTTTATTCAAACATGAAAAAAATCCTCTAAAAAGAATTTATCATATTCTAAAAAAAAAAAAAAAAAAAAAAAAACTTCACAATATCAATAGCATAATGAAATGAATGACAAAAACATGTACAAAAGGCAAATAGGTAAAAAGTCAAAACTAATAAAATCTTATAATTTGAATTATTTTTCTTCAATCTTAAAATAGTATCTATCTTAGAAATTGCAGTCATTAAAATAGTAATTTTTGAATAGACATTAGCATAAAAAAAAATTTAAATGCAAACCAAGGACAATTGAAAAAAAAGTGTAAAAAGTGCAAATCGCAGGCTTTGATAAATAGTGGAAAGGGCAATATAGTAAGTAATAAAGATAAAACATTTGTCATGCCAAAAATAAAAAATTGGCAATAACAGGACCACATTTTTACCTGCAGAAGAATCATGTAGAAGAGAAAGAGATTGAACATATCAGAAATAAGGCCCTCTCAGTGCCTCGTTATTATCTTAATAAATAAAATGTTGATATTGATTTTTAGTTTTTTTTTCTTTTTCTTTTATTGAGCTGTTAATTTTACAAGATTACATATAGCCACAAAACCTTTCATAAGCAGATTGTGATACCACAAAGCCAAAAATGCTAAAATTAGTTTACTTTCAACTCAATAATGGATTATATTTTTGCAAAATCAGATAAAAGTAAAAGAAATTTAAGAAATAGCAATATTTTCTCAAAGGATAAAACTTTAAAAGCAACAACAACAATAATAATAATAAAAAATAAAAATCTAATATAAATAACTAAGAACAAAATATAACTGACAAATACAAACTTATTCAAAAGTTATCATTTTTTAAATTAAATTTTCAGAATCATCTGTTTAAAAAGAAAACTGCCAAAACAAAAACACAAAAAAGAAATACCCCCACTTCAAAAGATTTAATATTTTTCTAATCCTGAGAAAGCAACTAAAATTTTGTCAGTTACTTGGCATGAAATTTAGAATAACAAAAGCAAAGTTTTATTGGAAACAATTTCTAAAATCTGAAAATTTCCATACTTTTAGTTTTCTATCAATTTTAGTTAGTAAAAAAATTTTGTATCAGGAAAAGTAAAATTCCAAATTAAAATAAAGCTGTAATTTTTTTTAAGTATTTGCATATTGTTAAGAGACAATTTTGCAGTAAATATATCAAGGTATTAACCACATTTGCTAAATTCACATTTTAATGACAAACTTTATTAATAAATCAAATTAAGCTATTTTCTAATGTATACATCACTTGCAAATTAGATTTTATAATGAAATTAATTTTGTGTTAGAATGAGTTTTTGTGGGATCTATATTCTACATTAAGGTAAAGGATAAAAACTAGCTGCAATGATAGCAAAGCTAAATAATCCATATTCTTTAATTCCAAGATCTATTGTCACTTAAGAAAATCCCTAAGTTAGCTCATTGAAGCCATTTTCTTAAATTATCATACAAAATTTCTATTTAAATATTCCTTCCTTAAGAACTATAATCTTTAAGAATAAAACTAAAAAGGATAAGATCAAAGCATATCAAGCAAATATTACAGCCTAATAAACTATTAAATAATAACTCATCAACTTTGATTAACATTTTCTTTCATCTTTTAATTTTAACTTGGCTTTTTTCAAAACTCAATTGAGTCATCAATTCATTATGATGAGAAACTGCACATAATGGAAATAATGGATAAAATGTAAGAAAATACTAGTCAAAACTAATAATAATAACTGACAATACCTCATAAAAATAAAAATACAAGCTACAATATTATCTATGTAATTCCAATTAAAAGTAACATTTGTGCTTTTTATTTTTAAGTTCTAAATTCATACTTTGAAATCTAGTTTCCTGTTTGAATCATCCTTTAAGTGAATTCTATATGTATTGCTCACCTATGTGCAAGTTATCAATAACAAGTATAGAATATATCAGTCCCAGTTAGATTTTTAAATATTAAAAACACAAAAAAGTAGTACTTCTAGCTTGTATCCAGAAAAACAAAAGCTGACACTAAAGTTAACTTTTGCATAGCTACCTAATTTGATGGCATCCTACTCAAGAGAAAGGAGTTTACAACAATAAATTCAAATAGCAAAATAAAATGTGTTTAATATTAAGAATGTGCGTGCACATGGAGATTATGTCAACTCACCTTCATCTGCAGCAGCATCACCATCTCCAGCACGCTTACGTTTACGAGGCTTGAAATTTTTCCGTCGGAAACGAGGCATTGGTAGTTGTTCCATGTTGAGCACTTGGTGAATTTGGCGGAAAGCAATCAATCTCAATGTGTGCTGCAATTGAATAGGAATCAATTATCAGTCTAAAATTATGTCAACAGTTAAAAATTCAAAAGGAACCCTAGCCTTAAAAAAAAGATGATAAATGGGATTATAAAAAATAATGGAATAAATCAAAATGCTTTTGATTTATCTCAGAGAGTGGATTAAATTTAAATTCCAAGAACTATATCATGTGACAACAATGAATAATAATCATTTGTTTTTATATATATATACACACACACACGTATGCACGAACCCTAACTGTTTCTTTGTAGCAAATTAAATTCTTTAAAAATGTAAAATATTTTTAAAAACTCTTAACAGTATTTCGATTTTCCAAATTTTGGATCAATCACTAAAATTTTTGGATTTAGGAGGGAGAAATTTTAAGCATCCAAAATCTTGTCTAAATTAATGTTGCTGAGTGTATATTACCTTTACCACACGTAAAAGTTCATATTCCTAAACGACTGTTAGGTAAAAATCTAGAGTAAAGTTCTTATCTATGAAAAACGTTACTATATCAAAATTTCTTCTTATAATAAAGGTTGTGTAATGGAAAGTAGATCACCCACATCATGATTCCTTTAGTTATTTGTCATATTCACAAGGATTTTATTTCCTATTTAAATCTCAATTATTAAGAAAATTGTTTAATATGAATACTGTTGGCCGTATTACATACAAACTATACGCAATTGTATCTACATGTACAACCAAATATCAGTTTACAGTCTAAGTGGGAAGGCTAATTCACATTAAAATTTGATTTTTAATGAATATTTGATTAGTCAATATTAGCAAAAATCCTAATAAATCTTAAAAGAAATCCGTTAACCAAAAGCAATAATTAATTTTGTTCATTATTTTATATAGTTAAATAAAGAAAAATTTATCAATATAAGCCAGGAGTGATGGTAAGATATAGTGTTCAAGCTGTTCTAATCTTTAATTATACCCCTTTGTTTTGAATAGTTTTAATGCAATAATTTAATTTTAAATAACATTAAATGCCAGTGTCCATTATAAAAATGTATCAAAATAAAGGGAGAATATTGTTGCTAGTACATTTTGCATGAATACATTTATATACACAAACACACACAGTCTAATTAAAAGCAATAAAGACTTACCTGGGCTGATGCAGTTATATTTTCTTTATCTTGTAATGTCAAAGTGTTTAATACATCTGTGGGTTCTTTTTCACAAGGATCATACAAACCAGGACCATCTGGATCAATAATTAAAAATTAAAAAAAAAATTAATAAATTGAGTAAAAACAAGAAACGGTTTTGAGTGATTCAACCTCTTTCTTTTTCAGAATTGCTTCCCTTTTATACCTTAATGACCCAGTAACCATAATAGATGTTTTCTTGTTTTTGTTTCTTCAATTTGGTTGCTGCTAACAGTATTGTTTTTGTACCCTTTAAAATTTGGTACCTAAGATTTGACTAAGGATTTAAAAAACTAACAGGCAATAAAAGAGTTTCTCCATTATTGTCAAACTATTTTAACAGATAACCTATCTATATTAACAATATAAAGCCAAAACTTGAACACAAAACCAGTGTTGTTAACTAAGTACAAATCACTTTCTTCAAAGGATCCATTTTATAATTTCATTAAATTGTTTCATGAATTCTTGTTCCTATCTCACATGAGTTTTGACCTGTGTGCTGCCCCAACTTTAAAACGGCCTTGTGCCATATCTTGACATGGTGGGATGTCAAAATATAATTTTATTAAAATACTACACAAAAATATTATCTGTCATTTCCATAAGTTAGATTTTCTCATCTTAAAGTAAATTAACTACTCTACCATTTTAGTTTGAAGAATATTCAAGTATTTGGAAGGTTATACCAAAATGTCTAAAACAACCAGCCAACAATCATTTAACTTATGCACACAAGGAAATTTAGAAAATTTGTTCTGCCATTACAGGTGACTGATTTTTTTCAAGTGCTCAAAATCTTGGCACAACACTTGAACAATGTACTCTAACAAAGGAAGCTTGGATCATTGATTTTAAATAGATGTCAATATGAGTAAACAATATAGTATAGTAATTAATTCTCTTCAAACAAGATGATCAAGTATTTTGAAAAAAAAAAAAAAATCACTTTATACAGGAGGCAAATTATTCTATAAATAAATAAAAATTTCAAAAAGAAGGAAAATTGCTGCTTACCAGGTAATAATATCCCTGAGGCTAGACACTCGACAACTCTCCTAAGAGCATCACCAGGCCCAAGATTGAAGCCAACACTACTTATACATTTTTCCACAAGTAATTCCATAGCCTGGAGAAAAAAAATGAATAAAATAAATACCTACAAGAAATACAATTAAAAAGATTTTCCATCAAATGGTAACATATATCAAGATCTAAATTTTACAAAGTTGCAGCAAACAGCTGAAAAGCTACATGGGTTCAATCCCAGGTTGAGTCATACCAAAATGTCTAAAACAACCAGCCAACAATAAAAAAAGAAAAGGTACTTGATGCCTCCTTGCTTACATTCAGCATTATACAGTACAGACAAAGAGTAAATGGTGCAATCCAGGGAAAAGAGCAGTGCCCTCCTCTACACCTCAGTGTAGTAGATATTGAAAAAGGTAGCTTTCAGGTCACCCTAAACTACAGTCAGCTTTTTATACACACACACACACACACACACACACACACACACACTAATCTTTGTTCAGCAGCATTGCTTTCAACAAACCCTTCATCCGATGATGACTGGGTTCAAGCAGGGTTTTGGGGCCTGAAGCATCATTTCCACTAATCCAGAGCGCCTCAGCAGTACTTCATGATACCACCAGACTGTTGGATTGTTGTCACTCAATGAGATTGCCATATCATGCTGTGGCAGTTAGAACCTTATCTTGGATCTTTTTTATGTATTTCCTCTTGTCTGACGGAAAAAGTCCAAGATTAGTCAAGAATGCAAAGATTGAATTTGTAATGAAACCTCAGCATCCGACTTTGATAGGAAATACATTGGTTATCCAGCCATTTCTGACACATTGTTCTCACAGATCCTCATTTTTTCCAATTTATGCTGATATGCCCAGTTGAAATTTTTTCAAAAGGGACTGTTTACTCAATAATGAAAACTTTTTTAATTTAATGGAACAAATGACAATATCTGTATGCTGAGTCATTAACACAGTTAAAAATACGAAATCTTCTAAATTGGTTACAACATGCCAGTCTATGCAGCCATCAAGCATTGATAATCTGTGCATATTTTTATGCAAAAGTTTCAAAATATTTCTTTTTTCAACGAAATGAATTGCTTTATTGTTGATATCATTATTTAGAGCTTTATTGGCAGTCTCACAACATATCTTTGCAACCCCAGTAAAAATCTCCAGACTTTGTTATGTCTCCACATATAGCTTTTCTGGAGCTTATCCACATCCAGTTTTCCCCACATGCTCTGCATTGGTTGGATGTAGTTAACCCCCAAGCATGAAGGTTGACTAGTTAGTGTTGGTGAGACGTTGTAGACTGCCTTTATAAGGAAACTTAATTTTTTGGATTATATATATATATATATATATATATATATATATATATATATATATATATATATATATATATATATATATATATTATATATACACATACACACACATATATATATTCACTTCCACTTATGGCCGAGCAAAAGCAGGACGACCTGCTCGAGCATACATACAGCAGCTGCGTGAAGATACGGGATGTAGTTCAGAAGACCTGCCGGAGGCGATGAATGACAGGGAAAAGTGGCAAGAGAGAGTCAGGGATATCTATGCGGGCGGCACGATATGATGATTATATATGTATATATATATATATATATATATATATATATATATACATTATTCGGTCCACTTAAACCAGAGTTGGGAGTAATTCCATCAGGACAAAAAAAACCATTCAACAGTGAACATTTAAATTTTCATGGTAAAGAGTATATCAAAAACACATAACAGGATGGAAATAAATTTATAATCCTAATGTGACCAGTTTTGTTTTTTCTTAAAGAAATATATATTATATGCCTTTTTTCCTCTCACATGTTAGATCTCAACACATTTTCAATTTTTCCTAGGCCACTTAATTAAACCCATACATTGCAAAAACTCATTGACTGTTAAAATCTGCATTCATCTCTCAGTCCAAATATATCTAACAAGCTGGCTTCTACCAGATTTCACCTTACCAGGCAGACATTTTATATAAGAATAATATTGAAATATAAAATTTTTTTCCTGTCTCTCCTCATGACCCCTCTCTCTTTATTTTTAATTATCTATTTCCTCTTATGCTGAACCTTAAAAAAACTTATTCTGATAAAGATGAATGGCAGATTTAGATAGATGGAGAAAGAGCAGTAAAACAAATCCAAAAAAGTAATTTATAAACTTAAAATATCTACCCGCTCCACAAGCTGAACATATGCTAATTGAAATAATTTACGTTTGGAGATCAACTAAACAGAATCGGTTCAAGAAACCTAATATCAATTCCACAGCATTTGTATTGATATTTTATTTGAAATTTTCAAAGACATTTACATAGAATATAATGATACCAAATATTGGGTGGTTATGCATTAATAAATAAGGGGAGGAAAAAAAAAAGAAAGGGCAAAAAGGACATTTCTTTGATTCTAACATTGAAGTTGAAAGAGAATAAGTAACACTTCAGTCATGTTGTATTTTATTGTTTTAATAATAATGCAACTTAATTGCAAAAACAATTTGTGCACTAAACCCATGCTGAAATGTTTAAAGTCAAGGTAGACTATTTCCCACAATACAATACTCCATGGTCAGGAAGACCAGCCTAAGTTAACAGTAATCAAATAAAGACATGACTTGAAAATAAGTAATTGCTATAAGATACAAGAAGTACCCAAGTAAGTATGTAAGTCAAGCATTGGGGGTCAGGAGATGATTTGCAGCATCATCCTTCATATCCACAAGACATGGCACCTTCAGATTACCACAAATCCAAGCCTTTACATAATTATGTGAATAAAAAAATGTCAGTCCCTTAGAAGGCTTTAGGGTGGGGGGGATCTAAAATATCCATCCTTCTAGAACTTATATTCTTTTTTTTTTGTTCAGAAAGATGGCTCAGAGAGAATGGAACAGCCTGAAAAATGGTAGAAATAGCCAGATATGTTAAATAAAGTTAAAGATGAAAACGAAATATTCAAACTGAAGTTAGGGTTCAACCCAATTTAAGTTGTATTGGGTAGGATTTTCTAGTAATGCTGACTCATATTCAAGGATCAAATTTAGAAATTAAGAGAAAATCTAATGAAAAGTTAATTTAATTTCAAATAGTACATTAGTTACCAAACTGGTCCTTCAGAGTCTGCTAGAGTTTTAAGTTATAAAACATTTGGTTGGTTGTGTTTTATGGCATAAACCCTTGTAGGTTTTTTTTAATGCCAAATCCTGTTTATACATATATATTAAATATATGATTTGTAAATAGTTTGTAGGTAAAATTTTTATAACACGTCAGAACTCATTTGTTTCCATTCAGTTAAATGGTTTCAAGTATTGCTATCTAACACTAATTCTATTCAATATTATTGATTCATTTGCACAGATAAATGGTTTCAAGTATACAAAATTAAATATTCTTATTTGACCTATACATGGACCCTAACAGGTACTACGACTGAGTTTTGTTTAGCAGAATATCAACCTCTGTGGGTCATTTAATGCCAGAAGGGTTAAATTGCTTCTGTCTTTTGTGCATGTTTTAGGTTTTAAGGTATGAGTTTTAGTTATGTTTTATCATATTTGACAAGATTTTGATGAAGAGATTGATTTCTTTTAGAAAGCTTAAGATTTCCTCTGGTTTGGAGTTTTTGAAGAGGTTCTTTAAATTGTTTGTTTGGTAATGTTTTGGGCGAATTTGACTAAAACTGTCATAGTTTATGAGAACATGTTTGACTGTGAGAGGTACTTTGCATGTTGAACATACTGAGGAGTCATCCCCTTTTAGGAGGTGTGAATAGGTAATGTGGGTGTGACCAATACAAAGTCTGGAGATTATCACTTCTTTTCTATTTCTTCTATAACCTGCTAGCCATTCACCTATGGTATCTTGAATATGGTGGAGTTTGTTCTGTGTTAGATCATCCCAAGATTTTTGCCATTTCTTGAGTATAAATTTGTTAAGTGGTTTTAGTTTGGTGTATGGAATTTTTGTATTGAATATATGTGTCTGGAGTGCTTTTTTTTCCAGCCCTATCTGCCCTTTGACTTTGGGTCAGAATGGACCTGACAGTAATCACAATGAAATAGTACTACACATTCCCTTAAGCTCCAGAACTGGAACCTCACTATCAGATGGTTTTGTGTCATATCCAAGACACTCATGAGGAGGAGGGGGGGGGGGAATCTTACATTTGTGAAGAAAGCATTCCAGTTAACAAAAGTAGTATAGTGAGAAGTACTATCTTCATTTTGATACAGCCAAGAGTGTAAAGAGGGTGCATGTAAACAGACACCCAAGACAACTTTAGAGTTTGGTTCCCTATGACTTTTCAACAATATTTCATTTCATTACCCTTTCCATTTATTTCCTTATCTAAGCCTCTTTAAGAGTCCAGGCATTGAAATGAGACATTAGATCTCCACTTTTTAAAAGTGTAAAAGTGAATCAGTTTAAATATTTTGGCAACAATGAAAGCAACACAAAAATGAACTTAATAGTCCTAAAATCTTAGAATTCTCATGGCAGATTTAGCTTTTTTTCTAAAGCTAAAAGAAGTAAGAGAAAGATTGTGAGGAGATAAAGAGAAAAGAAAGGAAAGAATGAGAAGAAAAAGAGAGAAAGTTAAGTTATGAGCAAATAGCTTGAGAGTAACTTTATTTTCAAACAAATTAAAGCACATCTGTTTGCACACAGTTAAATGGTTGGCAGTAATGCTAACTAATAAAAATAATTCTATTCTTATCATGTATTCTTATTTAACATGAATAACTTGCACACACCTGTATGGTTTCAAATAACTAATTTTAATTATCCCTAACAAAAGATTGAAGTTCTATTCGACCCATAGATGATAACCTAATAAGTACCACACTCTGGTTCAGAGTGGACCAGAGAGTATTAGCAATGAAAGGGTACTACACATTCTGTAAAGCTCAAGGATTAGAGTCTCACCATCAGATGGTTTGGTGTCATATGCAGGAAACTTATTGGGAGTGAAGTCTTACTCCTCTGCATATTCTACAGATGACCAAGCTAACAGGGTGGAGCGTGGGGGGTTGGAGTATTTCAATAAAAGACATTAATTAAAGAGTAACACATGCTATTAGATTATTTCATCCCAGTTACTTTAAGTAAAATGGCATTCCAGATAAAAAGTAATTATCTGAATAAATCTAATGGAAAACAAAACAAAACTTAACTTACCCATTCATTTAGAGGCTCCCACACATTGTTCCTTTGGCAGAGTTCTCTGAGAATTCGTAGCACCACAACACATGATGGTAAGCCAGTAGCTCGTGCCTAAACAAAAATGAAAGATCTTTAGCTTAAAACAATTATTTTAACATTTTTAAATTGTATATCAAACCATGAAAAAATTTCTGAAGTTTATATATAATTAACAGCATTAATATGTAATTAAGAAAGTAGAAACTGTAGATATATAATACCTATTAGAACCCACTCCAGAATCCATTTCTTAACTACTTCAAAAGTTTTGAAGAAATATAATATGCACTTGTATTATAGAGATAAATATACATCATTATGTATATGTATATATATATATATATATATATATAAATATACATCATTATATATATATATATATATAGATAGATAGATAATAATAATAATACGGTACATTTCCATGTTAATATATTAAATTTATAAAGTAGATAAAAAGAATGATGTTGACTAACCTGAAACCATTTCGCATGTCTTAGCACAGCCAATGCCTCAAGACATTTCTGTTTATTAAGAAGGTCAGCAGGCTCTTTCGGCTTTTTACAACCTGGATAAAATTGAAATATAAGGGGGGGAAAAAAAAAAAAGAAAAAAAAAAAAAAAGAAAGAGAAAAACAATACAAATATTAACAGGTCAAATATACAAAGCAACCTATCAATTGGTACCTTAAAGTTTTTACATCCAGCTCAAAAATGAAGCAAAACAAAAGGGATAGGGGAAAAAAAAATTTTTTTTTTTTTTTTTTTTTTTTAAATGTGCTGTGGGGGAACTGCCTCCTTTAAAGTCTGAAAAGCAAATGTTTGAGAATAGCTCAATACAACCCATGTAAATGGTTTTTCTGTATGGGAAGGAAAAAATAAAAATTGAAAATAAAAATAGAGAGCAACTAAAATCAGGTTATTTTTTTAGGCATTAAAAAAGGATTTTGGGGACATTTTTATTCTAGTAAAAGTATGAATATATAGCTATGACAAATACTTAAATTAACTTTGATGAGAAAAGATTATTTTAATCTCACTTTTTCAGATCTAAGCACAAAACATGTCTTCCCAGTGATGATACAATTATCACTAATTCACTATTTGTTACATTATAACTTCTTCCAAATGTTCTTAATGCTGTTGATTTAAATGTGTCTGCAAATTAAGAAGAAAAAAGTGGAGATCAAAGCAGAGCCAATACCACAAAAAGTCTAGGTTATGAAAATGAAGGATAGACTTAAATTTACTTACGACCTCATGTTGCTGAAAAAACAAATTCAACTGAAGATATTTCTTTGAATGGGTCTGATAAAATACATTCCTTTTTATGTAGAAAACAATTGATATTAAGTGTATTTGAAAAGTATTATCCAAAGATGAAATAACTGAAATAATGTACAAAAAAAAAAAAAAAAAAAAAAAAAAAAAAAAAAAAAGACGAGTAGTACAGAGGTGGAATACTTTAAAATATAGTGTTAAGAACCAAATTATTTAAATCTAAAATCCTTGCCTTGACACTGATGTAGAGTGATTAAATTACAATAAAGCAAAGTTTCTGTAGACACCTTAGGTATTTGTCTAATAATTTTTGTTTTAAATAGAAAAAAAAAAATCCACCATTCATCTGCCTTTTTTCCTTTGCACAAAGGCTTTTTAATATGAAGGCTACACTAGATGAAAATACGAAAGCAGAAAAGAATAGTTTGAGTTAAGTGATTTGTTACTTATACCTTAAAATTAAATTAAACTTAACTGAAATGCAAAAGAAAATTTAGTGATTCTTATATACTATTATTATTGTTATCATCAGTGCCACAAAAAAATATGACAAGATATAGACTTCAAAAAGAAAAGACATCTTGTAACCAGGTTTGGTTATGGAGGAACTACTCATGCAGGAATAACATGGCAGAACCCATCCCTCCCTCTCCAGATTTACAACTGGTTTTAATTCAGGTTTCCTTTGTCAAGACAGGTTGCCATACCAAGGCTAAAGAGCCCAGTCTGCTCTACTATTTATCAATATCTAGTGGGAGATTAGTTGGATTCATACCTTTCTTTAAAGGTATTAGTGCAATGGGAAATGCTAACAGCCTTATTCAGAACTTAGATTTAAGTAGCTAAGTCTACTTTCTATGATGAGAGCCTTTAGTTATATATGAGCGGTTTCTAAGATGATAACCATATCACATTCATAATAATCTCCATTTATATATATATATATATATATATATATAACACAATTAAAAAGAATCTAATTCCAACATCTAAAAGATATGGGTCTGAATTCAGTCCCAGAAACAAAGTAGAAAATTAAATTTTTTACACGTTACTGAATTTTAGGACATTTCTTCAAATATTTTTTTTAACAACAAAAAGAAAATATATGTAAGTATTTCACAAATTTTTTGTACTGACCATAAATTTTACCATTATAATCAACTAAAGATTAGGGGTGAGGGAGTTTTTTTTTTTAAAATAAATAAAAAGGAATGAACTTTAGAGACAAGTACTTTGGATGGGATGGGATGGGATGGGATGGGAGATACACATTACATTTAACTAAATTAGAAAACTAAACAAGATTCCCACAGGTACAATTAGACAAAAAGCCAAAACAAAAAAAAAAAAAAAAAAAAAAAGAAAGAAAAGTAAATTGGATTAATTTTTTTAAATATTTAAAAACAAAATAAGAAAAAAGTAAATATAAACATAACTTGTAGTCAGTCAATAAATACGAGCGTACTGAAGCAGAATATGTACCATGCAACAGTCAAGACCGTGTACACTCTGAAAATCAGATATCTACATCAGCTTCTATACAAGACTAAACCAAAACTAAATTTTTAAACCATTTCAAGCACACAAGCAAAGTATACAAGAGGAAAACAAAAAATAAAGAAAAAACTAAAGAATCGGTATGTAAATCTGCAGAGAAACTGATGTAGATATCAATTTCTTATTAGAAGTACACAGTAAATATATTCAACAATGTGTCTTGTAGTAGATCTATAAACAACCAGTCAAATTATCATTCAATCACTTTACAATTCATGCAAAGAAAATAATTCAAAGAAAAAAAAAAAATTATAAAGTTGGTTACATTTTCAGTAGGAATGCTCTTGAAAGTCTTCTCCAAGGATTTTGTAATAATCTTTCAAAAAAGAAATGGACAACCTTTCAAGAACACTGAAAATCAAATAGCCATCTGCATAATAATAACAGAACTCGTCAATATATAAATTTCTCACATTATGTTAACTGGATGAGCTGTTGACATAAAGTGAGGAATCTATTTATGGCTAAATTGCATTGATGGGAATAAAAAAATATTTTTTCATACAGAAGTTTGTCAAACATAAAATATATATAAAGTGATAATAGTTTAAGAAAAAAAAAAACAGCCTCATTTTTGTGAGTAGTGTAACAATTAAAATGCAAACTTAAAAATAAGACAACTTATATCTAAATAATGTCTCAAGTTAAACATACAACCAACTCTACATATTGCACTGAGTTATAAATTTCAAATAAAATCAAATAGAGAAAATATCAAAATAGACCTAGATAAAAAAATAATTTTTTTCATGGACAATAGTCAAGGATGGAGCAAGATTTTTTTTTTTTACTTGTAACTAAAAGGATCTAATATGAATTTTTGGACAACTAAAATTGATTAATTATAATAATATCTATTCTAAATATAAAAAAATTTAAGATATTTCTGCTTCAGAAATAGACTATGCAAACTATTCCTAATTACTGTATATACTCGCATATCATGCGACTTTCCAAGACACAAATTTTAGCTTAATATTAGGGGGTCGCACTATGCATGAGCTACAAACTTAGTGCATATATATAGTTGGTCAAGGCTAGGCTTAGGCCAACTGGTATGCCTTTAATTTCCAGCTGCAAAAGTCAATATATAGCCCTGGATGATACTCGAGTATATATTGTATACTTAATGAAAAGAAATTCATTAATAGGTATCAATTGGTTTGAAATTCATTTTTACAATAAAATGGTAGTATTCTAAAAAATTTATTTTTTAAATTAATATATCAGGAAATTAAGACCCAACTAAAGACAATGGAAAGTCTATTTGGATTTTTGATGCAATCATGAGAAAATATCTTTTACATAAAATTTCTTTAAAAAATTTGGGAATTTTATAAAATAAAATAAAGAGGCTAAGTTTTATATTGCTAAAGCAGAAAACAATTTTTAAGGGAAAATCCACCCCCATAGATTGAGCACCAACACAACACACTTTTACATAAACTGTAGATTGGCCATGAAGTCCATACAAAACCCTTCAGAGACAATCATTCCAAGAGCGAGATTCCATCTAATAATATCTAGTGCACAATTAAGGGTTAATAGAACTAGGCTAATACAGCAATATTACATTCACTTGTTTTCTTAAAATCTTCAAAAATTGCCAGCCACAATATATTTATAATTGTACAAGTTCTAAGTTACAACACCTCTTTGTAACCAATGTTTTCTCCTTTTTCTTAAAATATATATTTTAAAAGTTCTTGTTTTCATAATAGCAGCTAGTGTACTGGTTTAAAGTAAAAAAGAAAAAAAAAAAAAAAATTTTTTTTTTTTTTCAATCAATCGGTCAAATTATTTAGAAAACTTGGAATAACATTAAAAAACTATACCCTCTCCAAGTATTTTTGAGGTATAAGTAGGTATACAAATACTTATTATTCATACAAGAAAAATTCTGAAAAATGATCAAGTTTCATTTCATTCTAATTAAAAACACACACACACACACACACACACACACATTTAGGATAAAGAATTTCTATGAATATATGTACAGATTTTAAAATTCATTTTACACATACTTAGGGTCAATTCTGAATTCAATTTCATCACATTTGAAAATCATTAATAAGAAAAATATTTTGTTGAAAAGATCTCAAGTCTAAATAAACCAGAAAAATAGATAAAAGATAATGTTAATCAAAATATGCATTTATCAAAATAACAGTAAAATATTTACCTCAAAATAGCAATGAAGATAGTTCTTATGGGCTTAAGTTGTAAAATAAGTCTTAACTGAATATTCAACCATCAAGTTTCATGCTAAATAAAATATTTTACCAAATTAGACAATTTCTATTGAAGTGCTAGTTTTAGGCCTAATTTTTTTTTCTTTAATAAAGACATGATAGTAAATGATCTATGATAAATCTTGTTTATCATTAACAAAAAAAAAATGTGAATACTTCCTATATCTAAGGCTGGGCAAATATGGAATTACTTATTAAGAGTTTTTTTTTCTTTTATACAGGGTGTGGCAGAAATACTTTACACATTCTAAACTGTCATCTGTGTGGTGCAAGTGGCAATGGTAACTCCATCTAGCAAATGGATTAACATCTCCATCCTCTCCACATATGATCAGTTACAATCATGGCTTGAATAGGTGGACACTGTTTACTGTTGAAACTTATTCTTTTTTCTTAAAACTAGTGAATCTGTAATTGCTAGAAAGCTTTTCATGTTCATTTCTTGTTATGTCAGAATGTTGCCATTCTGGATAGAAAATCTCTACTACAAGTTGAAAATTTCATCAAGGACAGCATGCAATGAGCACAAAAAGCTCTGTACAGCAATTTCTGATTTGCCAGTCATAAAAAACATTTTAACAGCAAACAGATGTGATGCATGCATACAAGCTATGATTGTAACTAACTGTGTGTGTGTGTGTGGGGGGGGGGTAATAAGACATAAGCTGGATGGAGCTACCGTTACTACTATGCAAGTTTAAATTGTTGGACGTATTTCAGTCACAGCCTGTATTATAGATATTTTTAAAAAATAAATCAGTCACCAAAATTTAGAAAAGCATTTATTATCAGAATACTAAATCGCACTTATTATGTTTATGACTGCATAAAAGTAAAAATATTCCAGAATATTTAATACTTTCATACTTTTGTGGTTTTTTTAAAACTGAATAAATGAATCTTAATCATAAAATATTTTGCTTTGATGAAAAAGATTAAATATTTACAATTTGTGGTAAAAGTATTTAACTTCTTCTACATGTAACAAAAGTATAGGAGTCAACAAAGTAGCCAATAACCACTTTCTGAAATATACAGACAGAGCACATCAGGGTTTCTCAAAGTGGTCTATATTGACCTTTGGAGATGGATAAAACTTTGGCAGAATGAATAAAAAAGCACAAGGGTCCACGAGTAAATTTACTAGTTGGCATTTGTAAACCCTTCTTATAAAAGGAGAACAAAAATTGCTAGAACATAGACTAATTGCCATGTAATCATACACCTATAACAAAATGCCCAATTAGGGATGATGGCCAGTAGTGATTTGTTGCTCACATACAACCAGTTCAAAACCTATGGGTCATTTAAATGAATGATCTAGCACCAGCCAAAAAGATCCAGGTCTTTTCAGCATTCTTAACGATGCATTTTCACTAAAGAAAACTTGGTGGAATCTGAGTTTACCCATGTGCATTATCTATTAAGCAAACAGAAGCACTTAGAACAGTGTTTTGTGGCTCAAACTCAAACCTGCAACCTAACATTCACAATGCCAGTGCCCACCAAACCCATAACTTCCCATTAAAAAACAACTTAAAATTAAAAGAACATTTATAGCTTACTGTTTTTCTCAGGTAAATTATATCAAACTGGTAAATTAGTTATGTTCTATTAATTTGTTTGGTTTGGTTTCTTTGTTTAAATGGCATATCAACTTAAATTTATTTGAGGGTGCATAGAAATTAAATTTAGTAACATATGCATTAAGTAAAAAGTTTAGGAAGCCCTGAAAACTTTACTTTTCCATACACCTAATAAACTAATAGAAATAAAATTCAAATGAAAGAATAATCATCAAAAGCTAATGAGAAATGTAAAAATGTTTACTTGATTTAAAAACCTTTTACAAATAATAGATTATCAGATGTTTAAAAAAGATAAATATACTGTCCAGCTAGCTTCAAGAAAAATACATTGTCAGTTACAACTACTAGCTGTACATAGAAAACAAGCAGGCATACATTTTAATAGGAGGGAGAAAACATTGATTGAGTACACTACATCAAAATAGAAGGGGGCAGAAAAAGAAAAAGAAAAAAAAAAGTGAATATAAATATATATGTGAGTACATCCTACACAAGCCAAAAGGGAAGTTTCTGAAAAGAACACTCCATTATGTCCCCCAAGTAGTTCCTGATGGGTCGAAGATGTGCACCTGGTACAGATCATTTGACTCCACTGTGAAACAAGATCTTAGGCAAGATTCTTTTACTTTAGAAATATCCTGACCAATAAAGAATTCAACAAGAGTACACACTGATTGATGAGCCAATACAGAATGTACTGTCAGCTCATAGGGAGCAGACAAGAGAATTTCAGAAGTATTTACTAATAATGATTTGAATTTTTGACATGTGATCTCAGAAAAAATATTATCTTCATATAAAATAAGATTTGAGTGTGCAAGTATTTATCACCGAAGTTTACAGATTTTTTAAACTTTTTTAAATCCAAGAATTTACTTAAAATTTTTAAGGCCTGAAATTCAAACGGATATTTTTCCCCCATTCCAGTTTTGGCCAAATTTTTACAAAGAAACAGAATTAAAACCAAACAAAAATTAGAGATACAAACTAATCACTACATTGATCCATTTATATAAATCAATCACCATATTTACAAGTATATAAGATACCAACAAATTAGAAATATAACAAAAGTGCATCTTTTGCACTCATAAATATGGTACTTCGAACTCAAAAAAAAAAAAAAAAAAAAAAAAAAAGGAAAAAAAAACTCCCTGAATGTAGTGCCAACTATTTCAGATCAGCTTCCGAAAATAGTTTTTGCAAAGGGACTGTTAATTTTAACTTACAACAAATACACCATTTTTTAAAATTTGCTACATGTATATGATATTAGTCATTTTATCTTTTATTAATTAGATAATATTTTGAAATCACAAGAAAAAACCCAAATAAATATTCATAAAGTAAAAGAATGCCACCAAGAGACTGGCCCCACATTAGAGCCATATGATCAATTATTACCTGGTTCTGGTTTAACAGGCGGTGGTTCCCTAATCACGGGAGAGGTGAGCGTGATGGTGCAGGAAATCTTGGGGTCCTTTTCCACACTGGACACTATGATTGACGCCTCGTTGATACACAGCTTTAGTTCATATTTCTCCTCCGTCACACTCTGAAATGGAACATATCACTCAGATTTACAGAGGCTGCTGCTGCTGATGAAAACAACGAGGAGGAGGAGGCGGCCGGCCAAGAAAAAAATAAAATAAATAAAATTAAATATATAAATAAATAAAATCATTGTGGCGTGACACATGTGGCACAAGATCCTTGCCTATGGGTTTGCTCAAGTCATATATATATATAAAAAGAAAAATGCAAAAAGAAAAGATCCTTCCCCCTTTAGATCTTATATTAAAAGATCCAATTTGTACACATTTTCTACAAAATTGCCTATGAAATTATAAAAGGTTAAATAAAAAAAAAATAAATAAAAAAAAAAAAAAAAAAATAAATAAAATAAAGTGAATGGGAGGGGGTGTAAAAATATATCATATCTGCTTTTGTTAAAAATTACAGTTCAGTTTTACCTCCCATTTGAAGTGAAGAGGATAATTTTTATGGTGTTGCTAAAAATCTCAAAGGGACTAATAAAAAAATTAATATTTAATGTTTTATCAGAAAAAAAAAAAAAGTATATATATATATATATATATATATATATATTTATTACACTTACACACACACACAATAAATTTTTTTCGTTGTAGTTCCAAAGAAATATTTTAAAATGAATAGGTCCACGAAGAGATTTGTATTTTTTTAGATTTATTTATTAAATAAATAAATCTTAAAAAATACTAATCTCTTTGTGAATCTATTCATTTTAAAATATGTAAACTTTCATTCCTATACTAAAATTAAATGCTTTTGAGTACATATAAAAAAACACCTGGTAACATTGGTAACAATGAATAACTATGAAAAGAGGTGGGGAGGAAGAAAGAAAGAGATAAAAGATTTAGGGAAAATATTTTGATTCAGTATTCTTAAGCAGTTAATTTTTTTGAGTGATAATTTTTAATGTTTAGATAACAATTCTTTTGTTACTCAAGTACTAACAAAAATTAAAATAAAATGTGAGTCCAATTCAGTTAGTGGCAAGAATTTGGTTCATATACTCATTTTCCCATCACTAACATTAAAAAATTGTCCAACCAAGTAATCTAATAATTTTTACTTTTGAATTCTCATGTACAAAGTGTCATGTATATTTATATAAGACAGACTGCACACATCATAATGAGCCAGGGTAGAGCACAAACATACTCTGATTCTAGGCAGACGTGCTGATCTATACACAAAATCTCATTTGTGGAAGGTATGCTAGCTAATATATAAAATTCACAGAATTTCAAGTCAGACTTTGAAATAAAGCAAATAACTGTTTAAAATATGTTGCCAGGGAGGGGAGGGTGAATTGAATATTAGTCCTAGAAAATTTATAAGTGACAATATAAAAAAAGCCCCTTCCTTAAAAAAAAAAACAAAAACAAAACAGTAAATTATAGTTAATGAAAGGAAAAAAGAGAGCAAACTATTCCAGAGTATATTTAAGTATAAGTATTTCATTTTCCTTTTATGAAATGCTGAGTATCTGGTACTGAAAGTATTAAAATAGAAATCTATATTGTAAGATATAAGAAAATAAATAAAAAGAGAGTGAACATTAAACTGAGAGCGTGTACACTGCTACCCTTTGAATCTATCGAAGTTCATGCAGAACTTAAGGAGATAATCTAAATGCTTCAGGATAATACAACCTTTTAATGACCTACACATGACAAAGAAAAATAAAGGGAAAAACATGCAATTAGGAAACTCCTTACATTCAAAAAGAGAATTTTTAGCTCTTGAAGAGAATGAGAAAAAAAAAAAAAACTTAAACAATATCATCCAAAGCCTGATCAATAAATGAACACTAAACTTGAGGGGAAAATGTGAACCAAGCAAGGAATCTTACTTTATCAAAAGAACAAATTCTGTAAGCAATGAAGTTGAAAGGTTTTTGAGCTGCGTAATCTATTTCTCAAGTTTATTCATATCAAAAACCTGACCTACACATATTTTTGAGTTTGTTTTTGATCTTTAACATAATTAAAAAGAGTAGGGAAAAAATTAGAATAGTAAAAATATCTATATAAATATCAATTGTGAAAGTAAATATAGAAAAATATTAATGTTAATATTTAATTGGAATGCAAGCATACATATGTATACTTGTGTATATATACCCACCCCCAAATGCACTGCATCTGCAGAAATTTTTTTTTCAATGAAACTATACTTTAAAATCATGAAAAATTAAGTTTTATATTTTGGTTCCCTTAATCTTTTTAAAAACTATGTTTCGAGAATAAAAAAATCCAGAAAAAGTTCTAAACCATACAATAAGAAAGCTTTTTTTTTGTTTTTGTTTTACAGAGATGCAGTGAAATGCTATAACAGTTGTTTGTCATGTGAAAACAATAAATGCCTATATGCTTTTTTTTAAAAACAAATATTTGGTTAAATTCCACCATTATCACAAGACTATTGCTTCAGATACTTATATAAAAGCATGATTAAAACAAATTTAAATTTTTAGAAGTTTTTTTTTTAATTACAGGTACTATATCAAGCATACAGGGGAAATTCATCTGGTTTGATTTTTTGAGATGTTTGTCTTTCAAAATTCCTCTACATGTTCAAAATAGTTTCATCAGCAAAACAGTGTTTATAAATTTAAAATAAATGGTTTCAACATAAATTCATCCTTTTTCTGACAAGTGAAAAATTGCCACTTGCATGTAAAATTTGTTGAGAATCTTTCTACAAGTGATATTGGCTATGCTTATAATTTCACTCAAACTATATTTACAACATGAAGTTTAAATGTAAGCAGAAAACAATATAAATCTTATAAATGATTTTACAGATATTTACTGAAAATGAAAGTACAAATATTTAATCTAAGACATTGACAAATGAAAAGAGAAAAAATTCAATTTATAAATTAAATAACTACTCTGAATTTTTTTACTAATACAGTAATATCTACAATTTGTAAAACTAATAAAATCAATTTGTCTTTCTGTAAAAAAGGTGAGTCATTTTCTAAGTAAACCTTTAAATTTTATAAAACTGAAACAGGAAGGCTTATTTACAGAAACAGCAAGCATTTTATATCCTTCAATGTATATTAAAGGATCCAAAATTGAAACCTGCTCAAAAATACAAACACACAAATATATAATAAAAACTTAGTTAATAACTTAATTCAGCCAAAATTAAAATCAAAGTTTAATTCAACCATATATTAACTTTAAGTAATACTCTAAATATGAGTATTACTGAAAGTCTGACAATATTTTAAATCTTGATTTTAAGATTTACATTTTCCTCTCAAATTATTTTGTTAGGCATAAGAGAAAGATGTGCAAGTAATACACAGCCACATACATGAACATATTGCAACACTTTTATAAAGAAAGAGGAAAAATATTTCAAAAGTAAGCACTAAACACTCACAGCTAACTGCTTGGGAAGTAGAGTGTGTACTTTTTTAAGCAGTGTCTTAGTTGGTTTGTCTGAACACAACACAACCAACTGAACATTTGTATCTCCTTGCAGCAATAGACCCTTTGCCAGCACACCAACTCTCATAACACCCTTTAAAGCTCGTGGAACCGTTTCCTCTTTCTTTGGTCTAGAAGAAAGAGAAAAAAAAAAAAAAAAGAAAAGAAATTAAAGACATTTTTGCAGGATTTTTCAAATTCAAATGCTGAACAATCTTGTTGATACTTCTAGAAGTGTTGTTAAATCTGAAAATGTATTAAAAATTTTCAACAGAGGGAAGATAGATTAAAATTAAATCACAAAAGCAGAATAATTCTTAAAAAGCTATATACTTCCCAGTTTAATCTATGTATACTATGACGGTGGGCTGAAAAGTCTATATGATTGCATCTCATCCACTGTTGATGACTTTTTAACTGACAGGATTCAAACATTCCAACACCAATGGAAGAAGTGTGGGGACCACAAAGGGGACTATAATGAAAAATAAACCTTATTTGGTTACAATCTATGAGAGTATCTTAGGCAGCCTATCAACTTTTCAGCCAAACCTCATCACCTTGGTAAAATTATGATACTGTAACTTAAATAGTATTTCCAAATAAGTTTTAAATTCATCCAAAAACTGCATTAAATTTTTTACTTTATATAATATCAGTTGTGTTAGTTTATGTATGATACATTTACAGTAACTTGATTACTGTATTTGCCTCTTAAAAATAGAAGACTTAAATAGATTTTCTTATGTCACATCTTTGCCAGCATTATGACAGTACAAGAGGGTAAAAAAAAAAAATAGGTAAAAAAAGAAAAAAAAATCTCTAGCCCAAAAATCACGAATATATATAAGGAAGTTTATTCTACATAAGTGCTTACAGTTCACAACACCATTGAGGCTATTTTTTCAACAATAGTTTGATGTTATTGAGAGACAAATATGGCTTTGATGATTAGGAACTATAGTTTTATTTTTATATGTAAAAGAAAGATTTCAACAAGCTCTATTCAATCATATAATGCATTTAAACCACAAAAACTCACAAAGTAAAACACAAAATAAGCCTCAATAGTGTGGCGGACAATTAAATAATTTATTTTTGAATAGTATTTCTTTCATTTTTTTCTGCCCCTTCCGTTCTTTTAAATAATCCAAAAGTTGTAATAAATAACATGAAATGGAAGATGTGTGTAAGTTTGATCAAATATTACAACTGCTAAAATATCCTTGACATAACAGTTAATAACTCAAGAAGACTAATATTAAATAGCATGAAATTTATTAATTTTAAATTACACCATCAAAATTTTAAAAAACCCATAAGCTATCTAGTAGTATCTCCCATATAGCAATACAAGCATTTCTCAATTTTTTTCCCAAAAACATAGGCTCCCAGTAATATCAAAAAGGATTCCATTCAAATTTTTGTAAGATTATTAAATAAGACAAACAATAAAAAGCCAGAAGGTATCAATAGTATTAAATGCTTAAACAATTTCTCTGTAGATATGATAAAAGCCACTTTAGTGACAAAGGTTTTTTTTCCTTCCATGTAGTATTTGTAAATAAGTATCATTACAAAGCAAAGGAAATTAGCAGTGGGAGGTATTTAAAAAAAAAATAAAAATAAATAAATAAATAAAAGAGACTAATTTCAACACTCACGCTTCTTTGTTTTCACCATCATTTTCCCCTGTACCAACCGCATTTTTAGCATCATTCTTCTTTTTAGGGGTATCTCTGTTAAAGAAATCAAATAATTAAAAATACACTTATGTATTAATGGAAAGATACATTTGCTATATCTGGTGCTGCTTCAAAAACAAAATTAACTTATTAAGTGGCCTAATGAGTAGAGTGTTTGCCAATGGTCTGGGGAAACCGGGGTTCAATCCCAGGTTAAGACTTACCAAAGACTCAAAAAAAAAAAAAAAAGGCACTTGATGCCGCCTAGCTTAACACTCAGCATTATAAGGTAAGGATCAAGGGTAAAGTGGAGCAATCCAGGGAATGGAGTAGCGCCCTTCCCTACATTTCTGTGTGGTAGCTATTGAAAAAGGAGTCTTTGGGTCACCCTTGACTAAGGTTGCCAACTTATTTAAATCCTTAATTTCTCACCTTGTTTAAAATTGAAATCGCTGTAAATAAGATTAAGCTTTTGGCCTTGTATTTTTTTTTCAATGACTTATTTAAGTTAGTTAAAACTGAAATTAAAAACTACCACTTTTATTATTTTATTTAACCTTATAATTTCAAATAACTATATCAATTATGGATTTTTTTTTCTTTCTTAAATATTCGAATTTTATAAAAAGTACTATTTCAAAGTTCAACAGATTGACAAAAAATAAAATTTCTTTGAAAGGAAGAATAAAATCTATGGATGATAGTAGTAATCATTTTGAAAGTGATTACTAGTACAGTGAGTCAAAGGGAGTTAACCCTGTATGAAAAAAAAAGTCCAAGTTTTTGCCTAATTATGCTTAGCTTAAGTGGATTTCCCTCAAAAGGTTAACTTATTTGCTACTAGTTCTTCTGTACATAGATTTACATGAATTTCTGAATAAATTTAGACATGAAATATTTCCTACGAAAAATAAACTTAAACCTCAAAATATCACACTAAAAAGAAACAAAAACATTTTGCTAATACAAAATTCTGAAGAAATTACAATGAACTAATCAGAATTGTTTTAGGCAAGAAAAAAATAGTAATAAGTATTATTGAATTCCTCTCAAGGAACTCAAAATCTAAAAAATATACTTACAACTGACACTGTCTATGTTTTAAAAGGTACTAATGATTTGCTAATAACTAAACAATATGAACTCCTAAAGTCTTGAGATCTTCATTAATTCTCTTAAATTAGGACCTAAAATTCAAAATATCAAAAAGAATTAGAAACAATCACTAACATATTTCCTCATGTAATTTGTCAGAAATTAAAAGGAACATGTGAATAAAATTTGTCTTCAGTGTTGGGTTTTAGAAGTAAAAAAAAATTTTTTTAAATAATAAACAACTATTAAAAAAAAAAAAAAAAAAAAAATAAAAACAAAAATAACAATTAAAAAATTAGAATTTATGTAAAGTGACAGACTACGATACTTACGATTCTGCTATCTGATCAGATACTAATTTCAGTGCCTTTTCACAGGATGAGACAATATTTTGAAACCTTTGTAACTGTAAAAAAGAAAAACAAAATAAAATATAATCTAACATGAATTCAACAGAAAAAAAAGATATTCTAAAAAATTCCAGGTTGATACTCTGACATTAACTGCTAAGTTTTTCATACTTTTTGATTATTGGTCAATTCTTACAAAGGGAGATAACTTTATAAAATGCATAGATGTTTTTGTTTTACTTTAGTCAACTAAACATTTTATTTTTTAAAATCTAAATTATTCACTAAGCTAACTGTTCTAAATTTAAAAATTTAAATCTAAATTTATAGCAAGAAATTCTGAGTACAATGCTGCAATAATTTAAGTTTTCGACAAACTGACATGGAAAAAAAAAAAAAAAAAAAAAAAAAGTATAGCATACAATAAATAGATAAGGTACCACTTCAACATGAGAAGATTATACTTAAAGTTTGGAAATATATACAGGTTGTAATAAGATGTTATTCTAGTCAGATTTTGCAAAACCTTCATAAGTGTTTGCCAAGAAATAAATTCAGTCTTTCATTTTTTCTTCAGATTAAAGAATATGAGAGAAAATATGTTCATGTAAATTTACCTCCCGATAATTTTGACAAGTTTATATTAAGTCATTTGTTCCTGAGTGTTAAAAATTCAATCAAATCCTTAGACAAATTTATGTATTCCTTTTTAAAAGATTCAATTACACATGGATATAGGGGGGGAGCCAATTTGATGCAAAGATTATCATCTAATTCAGATAATTAGTTTACCTGTGGATAATTCTTTGATTTTTTTAAAATTCAAGTTGACAATACAGATGAAATTGTAGGATTCACATGGGCTAATATAAATTAAGAATAACACCAAACTAATTTTTTTTCAAGTAGTTACAAGTGGAACAATTTTTTTCAAGCAATGGTGAAAAAATGACTCAACCATACTGCCAGATTTAGTTAATTCTAGTAAATAAACTACAGCATAAAATAAAATTATATAATTCAATCAAACCATGACAGTGGATAATTTTACCATATCAAATAGGTGAAGATTTAACTTCACATAACATTTAACACCATAAATAACAAATTCCAGGTTGGATTTATACGGTTAAGTAAAAATTCAGTGTTTATAGTAAAGGTTGTGATCTAATTTAGAAAGAAAGAAAAAAAAGTCTTATGAAAATGAATACTAGCATTTTAGCGAAATACTTGAGAATCTCAAGGCAAATCTGACAAAATTTTAAACAGATTCATTTGTCCTTTTATCATAACAGACTCATCCAGACAATCCTTATTCATTTCCCAATTCAAATTCTTTTCATAGAACAGATATATGCTTTGGAACGTCCATTTAAACATAGGTTTTAGTATTAGGAAAAAAGAAGTAAAAAAAAACAAAAAAAAAAAAAACAACTAACTTATCATTACATAATCTTAACTAGTCTTTATTGAAATCAGAAACATCAGATAAGGACTGCAAGAAAAAGGAGTGCATTAGTAGAGGGGCACAGAAGACAATCTTAAATTGCCAAAAATAATTGAAAAGCAGGCTTTTAGGTGTTAAAGGTTATTTTTTTTTAGGTCTAAGACAAACTGTAGCTGAAGGAAGATAGTCGCAGAAATGAAACATTTAGAATTGTGCAAAGACTGTTTAAGCTAGCAGTACAACCATCAACCAGAGCAATGCAATATACTGATGCATAACATCACTTAAATGATACAAATGATTTAAGTTGTTTTTTTTTGGAGGGGAGGTGTACATTTTTTTTTTTTTGCATGAAGGAAAAAAATGTCTTATATTACAACATAGCCCAATCTTATTTACTTTATGGCAAATAAACACAGCTGGCCTAAAGTCAGTAAAAAACAATCAACCAGTAAAGAAAGGATGAGGAGGGAAAGAGTGAAATGTGGACAATTAAATCTTTTATATAAAGTAGCTTTGGGGAATCCACACATTTGACTACTTCTAATAAATAAGTAAAAAATGCAGAGGCTCTTCAATTTTTATTAAATTACATTTCCAAGTTTTTAATATATTGTTATCAAATAAAAAACAATATCTAATGAGTATTATGCTTATATCTAAGTGCATAATTTTCTCAATAAGAAGATTAATTTGAAATTTTCAGAGACTAAAATATGAACAGATTTTCCAAGAGAAGAAAATATATATCAGTACATTATCAGAATCTGAATGCATCAAATGCAGGAAAAGTGATGACTTTCTCAATCTTATGAAAACAGTCACCACCATTCCTGTATTCAGAAAACACTCAACAATCTCATGAAGGATAGAATACTACAGAAAGTGAGACTTTGTAAAGATGATTTAAATCTAGTGAAATGGAGGTGTGGTTTAATGTTAAAAAGTGCATACAGAAAAATCTTAAGCGGTATGAAGATCACATGAAGAATTTATTCCTCCAAAGCCCAGCATTTGATCTAAGATTCAACTCATTACTACAGATGCAAGCTATCTTCTGAAACAATGCAAGTGAAAACTGGATATGCACAAATGATATATCGAGACTCCTGATACTAGTGGGGAGTATATTGATAGGTGATCAACCAAGGTTGATCGATCTAACCAAGGTTGGGGAGGGGAGATAATTATCCCACAGCAAAATAATAAATATCCGGTTAAGACAACAGCAATAGAGGAATTTTTAAACTCTTTTTTATATTATTTTATTATGCAAAAACTGAACCTGGCAAATAAATGAAGCAGCTTGTGGAAGAAATGATGAAATATGTAAATGAACCACCAATTCCCATAAATGGTGATCCATGAAAATGAGAGAGAGAGAGAGAGAGAGAGAAATAACCAAAAACCAAACAAAAATGAAACACACCCCACTGGTGGCAAAGGTAGCTAGATTCTACTACATCAGTACCAAGTGAGATAATTCACCCCCACCCCACCCACACACCTGATGATTATATTGTCTACCTAAAACAGCAGCACTTGTTAGTGACAGTATTGAGAAACTTTTTTTCCTGAAGAAAAACAAGACTACTTCACTGTTCCCCTTCTGGCAAACTGTTTATTTACTTAGCTGACTGATTTCTCTGCGCACCCTAAGCTAATCTAGCATCAGTTGCCGCTGAAGAAAAATAATGGTCAGTAGATGTATAGCTGATCCTCAATATTAAATGTAGACTTACCGAATTTTAAATGATTATTTCGATTTAATTCAAGTCCAACAAAATAAAACCATGTAAAAAAAAAAAAAAAAAAAAAAAAGTCTGTGGCAATTGCTATTTTTCTTATAAACTCAAGTTCTATGTAAACAGGTAAATCTTTGCATAGAGATACCTTATTTAACATTATCATCAAATAAATATGAAAACTTTTAAAAACATTGGAGAACAATAAATGAAGCCATAAGACAATATACTTCTAAGTTTAAGTGTTCTGAGTATGACATTAAACTGCATCTGATAGTGAGGCTTCAGTCCTGGAGTTTGGAGAATGTAGAGTACCCCTTTATTACCATTACTTCCAGGTCCACTCTAACCCAGCTGGAGTGACAGTACATGATAGGGTCCCATCTATGGGTCAAATACGACTGTTAAACCTTTTACTAGGAATATTATTTATTTGAAACCATAAATTTGTGTGCAAGTTCATTATATTAGATAGGAATACTTAATAGAATTACTATTGTTTAACAATACTTGAAACCATTTAATTATACGTAAACAAATGATTAAATTATTAGTGTTGAAAATATTTAACTGTGGGCAGGTGAGTAATTAATATCAAATGGAATTATTGGTGTTGAATAGCAATACTTGAAAGTATTTAACTGTGTGCAAACAAATGAGCTCTGGCTTATTTGTGCACAAATCATTATATATATATATAAAGTTTTTATATTTATTTAATAGCATTGATGCTTATCTGCAACCAAAGGTTTCATGCCATCTTATTACGACAATCATCAGGCAGAACACACATTTAAATACATAT